>JAWNMY010000076.1:925000-1477500 GCA_035043505.1 Drosophila setosimentum | reverse complement strand
ACAAAACTGAATAAAAAACAAGTAAGTAAAATAAAAAGAAGAAGAAGCAAAAACACTTGCCATGAGTCGCATGTGTTTTAGTTTTTGTTTTTGTTGTTTTTATCTTTAGGGAGGGGAACTTAATTATTTGCTCATTTGTTTCCGATATAATTGTGTATAATATATTTAATTATATTTATATATATTTCTTGTGTACACATACAAATATATATGTTGTGTCAACAGGAAACGTGGGCATATTCATAAGGTTGACTTTGTGCTTGGCACCGTCTTCTTATCCGTTCCACACGTTATCGTTGCCTGCCCACTTTCCGCACACAGCAACAACAACAACAACAACAACAACAACAATAACTTGAACAAAGTTGAACAAAGCCAGGGCATTGTTTTAAAATATGCCTTTTGCTCGAACATCAACTCAATCTCTGACTGAGACTCAGTCCGAGTCTCAGCAGCATTCTCCGATTTGGGATATTTATAGAGCAAATGCAGAAGAAGACGACGTGTGATCAACTCGAGCAACTCGAGTGACTCGACCCGTGTGAACTTTGACCCACACCACGCAGCTGCTGGACTTGTGTTTGAAATACAATTTCTCAGTCATCTTTGTATTTCTGTCTGCTCACAATATATACAACTAAACCCAAGCACCAAGCAGACATTATCTTATATATATATATATACTATAGTCGACTAGATTCAGTTTTTCAGCAGAATCGGTCGAAAATACTCCAGGGATTTGTCATATTTTGTTTTTTAATCTTCTTTCATTCGAAAAGTATTTCGAAAAAATATTAAAATATTAATTAATATATTTTTTTTAATATTTGTTTAGCTTTCATTTTAATGAAATGTACTAAAATTTATCTCAATTTTTGAGAAATTTATCTAATTTTTTTTAATGAAAGAAAACACTGCGTGAAACACTTCTTTCATTGGAGAAAGAAAAAAATGAAGAAGAAATGCAATTCTAAAAATTTTAAATGCATATCGTAAAATTTTGGCAAAATCCTTTCTAAAATTCATAAACAAGTAATTAAACTATAATTAAGCCTTATGCATAAGACGGCATGCTGTTTTTTCTGAGTGTACATTCAGCATACAGAAAACAGGTTTAATATTTGTTTGAAAGAGAGTTCAGCAGCAAATCTGATGTAGAAATCTATTCATGTAATTATATATAGTATATAGTCATATATATATATATATATATGGATATAGATATATGTTTGTCGATGTGGACTCACCTGTTTGACATTCTGTGCGATTGTGTGCTGCCGCGTCGGCGAGTGCAGCAGCTGATGTTGCTCGAGTTGCTCGCGACTGTGGAAGGTGGCTGTGCACTGCATGCAGGGGAAGCCAACAGCTGGGAGATCTCCGCCAGCTGTGGAGCCCGGACTGGATGTGGACCGATGGGCACTCAAATCCAGATCGTAGGCGGAATTGCTGCCAATGCTGCTGCTGTTGCTGCTCGGCTTCTGTTGCAACTGTTGTTGCTGCTGCTGTTGTTGTTGCTGCTGTTGCTGTTGCAACTGTTGCTGTTGCTGTTGCTGTTGGTTGTTGTTGGGTGAGTTGGCTGAGCGTGCCGATTGCATGGCCATCGCAGCGGCTGCCACAAATTGCAAATGGGCGGCAGGATGTGGCAGATGGGCAAACAGATCACTGGGCGTGGCGGGGGCAATGGGGGAACCCAACGAGGCAGGTGAATGTGAAATGCGTTTATTTTGATTCTTTGCCGTTTCACTATTGTTATTATTGTTGTTATTGTTGTTGTTGTTGTTGTGACTGTTGTTGTTGTTGTTGCTTGGGGATTTGGCATAGCGAGGATTGCTGCTGCTGCTTAGATTGCTATGCTCCTCCTCCTCCTCATCGTCGTCCTCCTCCTCGGGCTCGCTGTCGGGCTGAGCTGCGCCAGGATGCGGCTGCTCATAGTTCAGCTTGTCGAGCGGATGCTCGCTGGCGATGTGCTCGCTAAATGACTGCAAATGATGCATAATTATGCATACATATTTATAAATATTATTTGTAATCATTTTATTTATTTGATATTTATATAATTATATATTTTAGCTGGACGCACCTGAAACTCGTTGAAGCGCTTGTGGCATTGGGGGCATTTGACCAGACACTCATCGGCCGCATTCGCTGTGGCGGCACTGGTTGCATGTGGCACATGCTCCGTACTCGCTGCAGCCACATTGCTTGCCTGGCTGCTGTTGTGTGTTGTGGTTTGGTGATGGTGTAAACTGGACGCCAAAGAGGGAACTGCAAATCAAAATTAGAGAAAGATGAAGACAACAAATTAGATATTTAGTTAAGCTTTGGATTTGTATTAAAAGATTGCACTGCAATAAATTCGATATAAGAAGAAAATGTCTATATATATATATATATCTGCACTGTGATCAAACTTCAATCAATATATTTTGAAATTACTTATCCAAAAGAAGCATCTCAATTAATGAACTTAATCTGAATTCCAATTTATTTATTTAATATTCAAATTGCTCTAAAGCTAAACATACAAATAATAATAATAATAATAATAATCTACAAATATGTTTGTAACAATAATGTAGATATAACATCCACCCTTTGGCTAGGTTGATCAGTTTGCTGTATTTAATAGTTTATAAAAAAGAAGCATTCAATAATATTCCTCATTTTTAAAAATATTGTATTAATCAATGAAATCAATCCTCGCAGAGGAACCAATTTGTAAAGATATAGCCCTCCAATTGGTATATATTTATTTTTGTATATATATTATTCACTGCACAACTTTAATTAAGATCGAAGAAGAATAAAAGATAATGTTAATCAAAATATATTTGAATATTATCAGCAATCAGATGATTTTTAAATTGGATTTATGAGTTAATGTTTAAGGGTAAATCCAAGATCAAGATCATTATAATTTGAATCAATAGAATATATAGAAAACTAAGAAGCAAGAAACGAAGATCGAGAAGGCAGCTCAAGCCAACAAAAAAACAACTATTTAATTTAATTAATTACTCAATGTGCACTAAAAATAGCAAACAAATCGATTTTTCAGTATAATAAAAAAAAAAGTAACTGAAACTGAAAACCAGCCATTTTAGCGCAATAAAAGCGAATGTTTTAATGAAAACAAATTAACTGTGAGATCTGCACAGGCGATAAAAGTTGAATGGAATGTCACACAACGAGGCAAAGGGGACGGGGCATGCAACCATTAAGTTGCCGTGTGGCATTCAGGCAAAGCTTTTGAGTCGTCTCTCAGAAAGCAACGATCAACTTTAATTTCGTGGCAAATCAACTTGCCAAACTCAATGCTACAAAGCAGAGAAAATCCCAACAAGAGCCACAACTCTTTATACCCCTACCCCCTGTCCACCCCCCTCAGCTGCCACAACCTTTGACTTATTGGCATTGTGGCTTGGCGTTGCCTTCACGCAACGTTTCCACGTAAAAGGCGATGATCTCATGCGCCAATCAAAAAACTCAAGAAAAAAATTATATATTAAAAAAACCAAAAAAAAAATGAAGAGTGGAACTGGTTTGCACACACACACACACACACACACACACACACACACATAGGGAAAGACTGAAGAGTCGACTCTTAATCAGTTTAAAAAAGCGTTCAAGCATGCGAAAAGGGAGATCATAAAAAACAGCAGCAACAGCAACAACAGCAACAAACACACACACACACACACACACACAAGTTGAAGATGGAAAATAAAAAAAAAATAAAAAACGAAACGAAACGCAAAGAAAAGAAAAAACGTATCTTGAAGATTGCTTTGTTCAATGACGACGACGACGTCGCTGGCGATGCCGAGGGTCAGCCAATTGCTGTATACACACACACACACACACACACACACACACACACACACACACAAGAGAGAGAGAGAGACACATACAGTCAGAGACAAGTGTGTGTGAGATACTTATGGCCGCTGAGTCGCTTGGTAAATAAGCAACTTTGTTGTAGCTGCCACAGTCGCCTGGGGCACGTTGCAAGATTCAAAATGGAGTTCAGTTTTCCGTATCTCACAATGGGAGTCTTTGTTTGCCGCTGTGGCAGTTGCAGTTGCAGTTGTTGTTGTGCCTGTTGTTGCTATTTGATCGCTACCTTAATTTAAGCCAATTAACCGCCTGCAGACAGACAGACAGACAGACAGACAGACAGTCAGACAGACAGACAGACAGACAGACAGACAGAGGACAGACAGACGCCGATTCATAGGGGCCCTCACATGTGCAGCGTTGCTAAATTAATGGCTCTCTGTGGTACCTTGCAGCTTTAACAGCAACATACACTCGAAGAAACTGAATGCAGCTTTTGTATTCTAAAAGATATTTTTCATTTCAATTTCTTAGTGAAAAAGCGACAAATTTGTTTCTTGAATGAGATTATACACTATTCTTAAAGTCAAAATCGATTCTGAATATAGCATACACTCGAAGAAAACTAGAGTCATGATTGAGTTCTACAATTGAATCAAGTGAAATGCGTTCTTAAATTAAGTGTGTTCCTCAAATTTCGTCGAAATTATTCGCAAGTTCAAAATTGATCGTTAATATGGCATACACTCGAAGAAAATAACGTTGCTAAGTTCAAGTGTAACTGGGATTGAGTTCTAAAAGTTATTCGAGTCAAATTCTTCTTTAATTATTAGTCGAAAGACAACAAAATCAATTTTTGTAATAATTGATTGATAATTAATATTATAAAGTACAAATAAGAAATTCTTAAATCAAGCGTAACAAGAATTGAGCTGTAAAAGTTGATGAACCAAAATTCTATCTGCAAAGGAAATTTAATTAGAGTACAATTTGTTCTTGAGTTGTACTTAATTTAATATATAAAAACAATTTAAAATTGAAAAATCATCGAATAACAATAAAATTCTGTTTAAATTAGGAATTTTGCTTTCGTTACAATTTCGATTTAAGTACAACATTGTTAACCATTTGTCGCAGTGTACACAAACAATATTCTGCAGCCGTATCTCGTATCTTGTATCTTGTATCTTGTTGCTTGTATCTTGTTGCTTGTGTGACTGGCCCACCAATCAAGAGCAATCTGCGGCGAGTTCGTTGCACGTTTGTCTAATATTATTTTCATTTTCATTTTTTTTCTTTCTTTTCATTTCTCATTTTTTATTATTTTTTCACTTTCGATAGTTTTGCTTCTTCTTAATGGCTTTTATTGATATTATGCAGTTAATTGATTCGGATACAGTTTGATTTCAGTTTACAGAGCTGCGGGTCTTCAGTACTTGTATATATATATATATATATATATATATTTATTTAATGCCCGCATTGAATTATTCAAATATCCAAATTCGAGTTAATCGCACTAATTTGAATTCAGCTTAAAATCTCTCCTGGGATCTATTTTAAATGTCATTAAATTAATAAGTTAATAAAACAAAAAGAAGACAGCTGCTTTTGTATTACAGCACTTTTGTTTGCAGTTCAGTTCATTAGTAAACATATATATATGTATATGATATATATATGTATATATGTATGTAGATAATTTTGAAATTTATTTCATGCTGCCTGCTTAATGACGCTTTTATTAAATGAACCTGTCGGCCATTTGCTCATCTTAATAAAATATGCAAGTTGTTAAAATTCAAACCACAAAGAATACAAAAAAAAAAAAAGGAAAAATGGGAAAAAAAAACAATAATAATGCTATATTAAAAGACGAAACAAATTTTATGGCTTTTTTCATCATCATCAACAAACGGCGGGCTGGCATCATGGGTGTGTGTGTGTTGTCTGTGTGTGTGTGTGTGTTGTGTGTGACACTCAACACTCAACAAGTGTGTCACCAGCTCATTTAGTTCAATCAATTTTTCATAACAGAAATTATTAACGCAACGTGAAAAAAGTCGTTTCACATTTTACACTTATTATCAAATACCCTGTAACCATTAAAAAGTGCCCAAACAAGTGGTATGTTTGAGTTGAGCTTGCGTAAAAAAATTGACAACAATTTTGCAAATATATTTGTATATTTATTATTGAAACAGCATTTGCAATTGAATTTAATAAACAAATGCAATTTTTTTGTTCGACTGCAGCTACAGGGCATCTGTTAGTCGTGTTTGCTGGTAGCTGTTAATGTTTTGATTATTTCATGTGTAAACCCAAACGGTATTGAAATATTGAAAGTGTCCGCAAATTAATTTCAATTTGTGAAAAGCGAAATGAATAATAAAAAAAAAATAAAAAAAAAAAACAAAACAAAAGATGACCAAACGAATTTTTGATAGTCGCATCAAATATTTATATTATTGTTGCTATTGTTGTTGCTATTGTTGTTGTTGTTGTTGGTGGTGGTCAACTATTTGGCGCTTACGCACGCCAATTGAAGTTGATTGATAGTATTTTCTAGTTGAGCTAGAAATAATGCATTAATGTTGATATTCTATATGTTTTTTATAGCTTGGAATATATGCTGAGAATCTTAATCGATGCTGATGTAGTTTGTAAGATTCTTTTACTGTTTGCTTGTGGCTTGTGCCTTGTGTAATATTGATTATAAAATGCAGCTGTTGTTAGTAGTTTTCATCAGCAACTAGGTTTTTGCATTGAGGCAAAGACATAGTTTATGTGGCCAATAAATAAAAACACCTGTTGACTTGCAACATAAACTGAAACGGAAATATATAAATACACATAAAATGCTAATAGATGCGACACAAATGTTTATAAAAATGCCAACTTTTATGATCTCTATAACACCGATTTTGTACCAAAAAAAATTGTTGGAAATGACAAATACACTTGGGAAAATGTGTATAATGAAAGCTGAATCGCAAAAGATGATTGAAGAATTTTTGAATTCCCAGAATTAAAAATGAGAATGAAAATGAAAATGAAAAGTACTTAAAAAAAGTTGATTAAAGATTGCTTTTCTGGGAATTTGTGCTTGGTTTAAGATTTTCCCATTTAAAGTATATATTTTCGATTTTTTTATCCTAATATTTAATTAAAGGTTTTTTTTTTTAAGTGTGTAGAGCTGTAAAAATTATTTTTATAAATAGCAGAAACTAATTGCTGAATTTTGTGTACTCGACTAAAGTTTTTATTATAAATTTATTAATCAATGAACTTTAGCTAAGAATATATAAATATATATATATATATATATATATATTTGTACTTGGAACATAGTCTTGATTCTGAGTTATCTTGTTCTTTGTAGAAATGGTGTAACGAATTTTGAAAAAAAAAACAAAATAAAATAAATTAACTTTGACAATTTGAAATATAAATGCTTTAACAGCTTCAAAGTCGCAAATATTTTGACAGCGGCAATTTTTGATAGTTGGCCCAAAAAATTGATGCCGCACACGTTTGCCAAGAAGCAACAATAACATTTAAGAATAATAAAAAATATATATAGATATATATGAAAGTCTGTGATAGGAGCAAATGAAATGCTGCTGCTGTTGCTGCTTCTTTGTTGTGGCACCCACAAGTTGCACAACTTTTGCGGTCGTCAGCAGAGAAATTGGTGTCAATGCTGGTTTCACCTGTGCAACACGCGCAACCCACCAAAAGGGGGGCGGGGGTGGTTTAGATTATAAATAATATGTTGGCGTCTAACAACGACAGATACATTTTTATCTGTGAACGCCTAACTTTATCTGTATCTTTTGGTTGTTGTTAGTTTTGTTGTTGTTGTTGTTGTTGTTGGACGTTCCACTAATTTTATGTGCTTTTTATTGCCAGCTTTTTATTAGCCCAGGCATTTTTTAGTTAAGCTCGGTTAATGCAAATTTATTTATTTCGTTTCATTTCGTTTTGCCATCTTTTAAGTTATTTTCTTGAACACTTCTCTGTGTGATTTTTTTGTTTTTGTTGTTTTTGTTGATTTTGTTGATTTGTTGATTTTGTTGGTTTTTAATGTGATTTTCACGTTTAATTTATGAGTGGCGGTTGGTGGCGGACAGCTTTTACCTGCTGCTTGGTGTGGAAGCATTTCTCATGCTCATTTGGCTGTCAGTTCTTAAAGTGTTTTTAATATTTCAATGACAGGCGCTTGTCAAACCACCACAAACAAACAGAAATGTAAACCGATGACATTTTTTTTCTTTTTACCAAAAAACCAACAAAAAACAACAACAACAACACACATTTATATTTATATAAATTGAGAAGGAAAACGTTTTTCAGGTAAGGCAAATTTGTTGCTACTTTTTAACAAATTCTAATTGTTTAATTGTTGTTGGGAAATTGCTGACGCAGTTGCAGACAAATGGCCGACAGGTGGCGCTGTTGTCGTTTTCAATGGCAATCGCTTTTTGAGTTGTTGTTTTTGTTGTTGTTGTTGTTGTTGCTGCTGTTGTGTAAAATAATAAACATAAATTTGCGCACTTAATTAAAACCAGATGCACTCGCTCATTTGCAGCACAGTTTTAGCATATCTATTTAAATAAATAACGCATTAAATTAGCTGCAGACGATGACAAAGCTGCCCCTAATTAAAAATGTAAGCGACACCTCGCTTAAAGCACTTAATTTATATTTACCATCAAATGCGTAAAACTAAACTTTTGTTTACAACAGTCTCAATTTAAAACCAAAAAACAACAACAACAACAAATACACACACAAAAATGTGCAACAAGCTCCCATTTCCATTGCCATTTCCCATATCGAATTTGTATCTTTTTTTTTTTAGTTTTTGGGCCTGGGAAAGTTTACAAATTGTTTTAAGTTGGCAATGCTGTTGTCTCTGTTTCTGTTTCTGTTTCTGCTTCTTGCACTAATTCTTCTGCTTCATCTTCTTCTTTTGCGCTGTCCGTTCTCAAGTGGCACTTGAGCCGCATATGAAAAACACATGCCCAGCAGAGTGCGAGAGAGAGAGAGAGAGAGAGAGGGAGACAAAGAGAGACCCGACTCAGCAAGTAATAATCGGCGAGGCGTGCTAAATTTGGAACTGGCAACGCACTTGAAAGGCCCAAGGCATGTAAAGGTGTATATGAGTCGCAGTGTATGTATGTCTCCATATACACTGAGAGAAATCGATATGTATGTTGCAATAAATTAAAAGTGCGACTGAGTTGAAAAACTGCATTTCTTAGGCAATTTGCAGAACTTATCCATAATATATCTTTGCGATAATAGATTTTACGGCTATCGTTAATCGATTTGTATCGATATTGGCGAAACGATTGCGCCTATCGATCAAATTAAATAAACTTGAGAGAACTTCTACACCAAATTTGATGTCTTTAGTCTTTAGTTGTTATACACTCCGAGCATTTAAGTTGAGTTTGAGTTGATTTATAGCTATCGTAAATCGAATTGTAGTTATCGAAGTCAGTAGTCTTTATGGCTTCCCTATAATGCTGATCAGCAATATATCTATATATATATTAAGAGGTCGCAGATGCTTTCTTCTGTCTGTTACACACTTTTGCTCATTTTTCTTTTTGCATTTGTTTTTTGCTGAGATTAAATAAATAAATAAATAAATTATAATTTATTCCCCAATTCTGCTCTCTGTATATATATGTATATATAGATATATGTGTGTGTGTGTGTGTGTGTGTGTGTGGTACATATGCTCGGTTATAGACGTGGGCACAAAGGTGGCTTAGGTAAGCGAAGGCAATGCGAGCGACTGCCTCAAGTGGCAATGCCAAAGGTGGCAGCCACAAGGAGAGCAGAGATTCAACGACTGCGACTATAAATAGAGAGAGTATCGGGCAAGAGTCGACCAAGGGAGGCAGGGACGGAGAGGAGTCGAGTAGAGTCGAGTAGAGTCGAGTCGAGTTGAGAAGAGTCCAAAAAAACCTGAGGAGAAACTGCACCAACGCCGAGGCATTTTGTTGCCCTTTATTTGATTTTTATTTATTTGTGCAACGCATTTTAAACTGCTGCTGCTTCTCCAGCTTCTTGCTGCTGCTGCTGCTGCTGCTGCTACGTTTATTTTATTTGTAGCATTTTGCTTTGCTAAGTGTGAAATTTTAATAGCCAACCGAGCCGTGTCCGTCACTGAAAAGAGTTTCGACTCCTGCTGCTGCTGCCGCTTTTGGTTGTGTTTTGCTGCTTGTTCTTCTGGGCATATGTGTGTCCTCTGTCAGGCAGGCAGCTTGTGGCACATGTATCTTGCCTCTTCATTTCCCTCAACTCTATTTATGTGTGCTTTACCTTGAAATTGTCTGCAGACTGCGTAGGCGGCATTCTTTTTTTTTGCCTACTGCACATTCAAACTTGCAATTAGGCAAAATATGCCAACGTAAAATTGTTCAAAATGTATATATATATATATATATATATATATATATCCAGAACAATTTGAGCAGCTGTGAACATTTATAAGGAGGGAGTTGCAAGAGCTGTTGACAAGTTGCATGTAGAAAAAACACGACTGAAAACTAAACGTCATTTGTCATTTCAAGCTAAAAAGATGTTGAATGATTCTTTTAGGCCATAATTTATATCTCTAATTTCAATCCCAATCTTATTTTCATATTTTTTCATTCTTTAATTGATGTGAACTAAACTGATTAAATTTAAACATTTGTAAACTTAATCTGCAAAATAAATGAATATTAAGAAAAAATAATTAAATTAAAAATTGAAAGGAAAAGAATAAAGAAGAATTGCATATGTTGAACAGCGTATCTGCTAGCCGTGCTAACCCGTCCAGCGTATTGAAATTAATTTTTATTATATTCTGCCTGTTGTCTGGATTTAAGTGTAGTTTGTTATGTGTTCCAATAAACATTTATTTTCAGCTGTAGCATTTTATTTATTTCACTGTATTTTATTTATTTAGTAAAATGTGTCTGCTTTCTAAACCATAGAAAGAAATGTAAATAAATATGCTAAAATAAAATGCGATTTATTTGAAACAACACAGTTTATTCCACAATTCAGGTTCTGAGTTAATTGATATGCGCACATAATAAATTCTTAGTGCACTCTGCTCAAAAACAATTCGAATGCAATGAATAAGTTCCATTTTTTTTGTTGGCTATTTTATTTTTGTTGTTTCGACTATGTTTTTTTGTTTGTGTTTGTTTTAAACTTTTAACAATTATTGTGCAATTGTGCGAAATTTATTGCAATTGAACGGCAATCAGAGTGTAACCAATACGAGTGCCTCTTTGCCAACTTGCCAACTTTCCAACTTGCCAACTTGCCACCTTGCCACACTCCCCCCCACCACCGCCTGTTGCCAGTTAACAAAAATCGTTTACATGTTAAATTGTGCCTGGCAAGCGTTAAGAGCACACTTTGAATATCGACTCCAACCAAAGCCATAAAACAGTGTTGCAACTGCCCCCAAACCCTGCACCAGCCACGGCCACTGCCACTGCTGATGTTGCTGCTGCTGCTGCTGTTGCTGCTGCTGCTGTTACTGCTGCTGCTGCTGCTGCTGCAATTTTCAATGCCCTTTGGCTACACCTTTTGGGTTGGCCGCGTTCGCTTTGTTTGCGCCTCGATTTCGGTTTTCTGTTATATATTTTTTTTGGCACTTTTTTGTGCGCTTTTTTATTATTTTTATTATTTTTTCATATATATTTTTGTGTCTTTTTTTTTTGGTTGGGCGCTGTTGTCTCGTCGTGTGGCCGGCATTAAATAAATAAGCAAATAAAACAAAAAAAAAAGGAATAACAGCTGTAACGCCATTTTTTTCGGCAGTCTCTGTTTGGAGGGTTGGTGGTGGGGGGGGGGGGGTGGTGTGGAGACTTAGGGGTAGCTGCTGGCAGCTCATTCAAACATTCCGTGCAATTTTCACTTTACAACTGTTTCAAAGTTATCTTTGTTTCAATTGTGTCTGTGTGTTGCACACAAAGGCCTGAACAACAGCCTGGAAAAAAGCAAAATAAATATAAAAAATAATATTGGCAAACAATTTACTTGTGAGCCAAAACAACAACAACAACAACAACAACACAACACACAAAAAAAAGCATAGCAAACAAATAGCAAAGAAGCACAAATTCAAGTAAAAAATAAAAATAAATGTGGCAAATAATTTGCACAAAGCTCTGCGGCAGGTTGTGAAAAAGGAGGCGAATGATATCAAAGTAATTTCCAGTACCTTTGACAGCATTTGGTCATTGATTTATTGTCTTGGCCCGGACTGTGTGTGTGTGTAAGTGAAAAATATATGCTTGATTTAAATGAATTTAAGAAGAAATTTAGAAATTACAAATTTAAGTTTGATTTAAGTCGAATAAGAAAATCAAGCTTATATTTATAATAGTTAAATAAATCCAATATATATTTTGAAATGAAAAGTATAATTAATAGTTATATATATATATTAAGTATGTATAATTCATATTTGATTCAAGTTTTTTACTTTGCTTTAGCGTAAGAGAGAAAAATACCAAAAATCTGATATCACTTTTTATTTATACTTAAGTTAAGCACAAAAATAATATTTAATTTATGCATTTAATTTGTTTTTGATCATTGATTTATAATCTCGTGTTTAAAAATGAACTGAAATTAATTATGACAAATATATGTTTTAAGCAATAAGAAAGAAAAAAATGCATTTTTCTTATATTTAATTGTTGGTCTCTTTTTTTTTCTTTTATTATTTCATATAGATTTATTTTGATCTAAGTATTTCTGTTTATATTTTTATTTGGCCAAAGCAACAGCGCTTGGCAACTGCTCAAAAAAGTAGCCAACGACTAGACAAACACACACACACACACACACACACACCTATTTAGATACGATCAGAGCATCTTTGCTTAGGCAAACAAGTTGTCTTGAGGATAATTGTGCTTTTGGGCATATTAATCATTTTGTTTGTCTGCCTGCCACTTGCAAAATAGTTGAGCAAAAGTTTGTTTAATTTCGATTACCAGCACACACAAACACACACACACACAGAGAGTGGAGATTGGCTACTGAAGAGAGGTGTGTCAACGTGAGGAGTCATCCGAGGACGAGTTGGACGAGCATTTATAAATGGCAGCACCGACAGCACCAGCATATAAAACTGACATTCACTGACGGCACAAAATGATTAATTAGCAATGTTCTCCTCCTAAAGCCCAGTCTCAAACACTGAGAGAATCAGAGAGACAAGCTGCCCAGATAAATGATACGACACTGCTGGTTCTGTGTGTGTGTGTGTGTGTGTGTGCGTGTGTTGAGAATATGCCCCAAGGATTTGTTTGCTTAATGAAAAAAGTGTACAGAAACTGCTCAAAAAAAAGAAGTAGAAAAAAGTGAGAATCGACTTGGAAATGCCCCCAATATCAAACTGAATAAGAAGAGTGATGGAGTCGATAAATATTATATTCTAAATTTATTATATATTATATTCATATATTATATATATTTTATTCTCATTCTCATTTATATTTATTTGTTTATTTTGTTTATCTTCAATATGCCCATTTTGCAAATTTTTAATGGTTTCACTACACTGGAAATAAGTTATAGTTGGGGGGTGTGTTGATAGATAAAAATGAAATTGAAAATAATTGTTTTTATTTACAGAGGTACACAATCAGAGTGTGAAACGCCCTTTTGGACACTTGATAATCAAATTGTATTTCACATTTGTAAGTGAAAAAACTACTCAACAAAATATGGAACCAGAAAATGGTTAAATGAATAAAGAGAAAATATTGTTTTAAGCTACACATATTGTATAATCATAGAGCAATAAACTAACTCTTAAATATTTAATTATTATTATTGATTGAGGACAAAATAAATTAGCAGTCAAGTGAATAGAAAAGAATATCGAATAAAACTAAACTAAAAACTAGAAAATATATTTCGCTAAGGCAACTATCCATATTTAGCTATCTAATTATGTTACAAGCTTGTTCAGAAAATATTTTCAAGCTAAAAATCCAAAAACAACAAAAAAAAAAACTAAATAGTAATTAAAAATATGTTCTTGTTTTGCTTGCTTGTCAGGAAATTAGCACAGCTTTCATTGATTTACTGGCCACGAGGCAGACTAAAAGCACTCAGTTTGATGGTAAGGGGAGAGATGAACTAGTAATGGGGGGTGTGGGGTGAATGGGTAGGGGGGGCATTACCAAATACATAATTTGTGTGTAGGTGATAACAGAGCGACAGACAGGTTTTTAGCTCGCCTGTTTGTAGCCCAAAATCATTTTTGATTTATAACATTTTGGAGCAATTTCGAAACGCGACAAACACACACAAATATCAAAAGCCAAAAGCGAGAAGCATGCAGAGAAGCGAGCAGCGAGAAGCAAGTAGCAGAGATGTGAACAGTGAACAGTGAACAGTGAACAGTGAACAGCATTTTGAATGTAGCTGGCGATTAATACACATCGCGGTCGCAGCTGCCCAATGACATCAAAAAGATGCTGCCCAGACGAACAACAAACAACAAACAACCGGAAAAAGATACACAGATACATTTTGTATCTTTTGCCTATACAGTTAGTTAAGTATCTACGAATATATATATATATATATATATATATATATTGTGGGGCAACCTGTGCAAGATTCTTTTCGGCTGTCTTCTGTCTTCTGATCGATCGATTAGCTGCGCTGTCTTTTCGCTGGCTTTTAGCCGATATCCAGCAACAACAAACTAAAACAACAACAACAACAAATGATGCAACAACAACAACAAAATTCAGTTTGCCACACGGTGGAAGAAAGCACAGGGCGCTACTTAAATGTCCATAAATTATAATTTATTGTTTGGCCTGTGCACACGGGCATCAGCATTAGCAAGCAAGACGAGTGTGCACGACTTACAGATACCCTGTGAGCACAGCTATTAACTGTGAATAGTTACGTTCATATTCTTGTTTAGAGACCATTTCTCTTCCATCAGTCCAACTAGGATTAATATATTTAATATATATTATTCTTTTTTATTATTTTTTCTCATTTTAAATGCCTATTTTGAATACTGCTCAGTTTTAATATATTTTACATTTTATTATTTGTTTCTCATTTTAAATTCCAATTGATTAGTTGTGAATTTATAGTTGTAAATCGTTTAATTATCATTTAATATTTTTGGTTGTAAAATGTGAATCGTTAAAAACCTGTTTTAAATAATTATGGACTTTTGGCAGTTAGTAGTTATAGAGTATAAAAGCGAGAGTTGTTTTTTAGATGCCTGGATCATGGATGGATTCCGATATATATATATATATTTTATATATATTTGTATATATAGTAATATTTTATTTATGTAAAGCTTCGAACCACAACACTTGATTTAGAAATATTTTGTGCACATTAATAATGATTAACGCATTATTTAAACAGCATTCAAAATGGCCGCAACAAATTTACTAAATAAATCTAAAAAGTGGCTAAAAAAAATGAGCTGCGATTATGCAGAAAAGATAGCCAAACAAAATATACAAATTTCATTTAACATTTTTTTACACAAAATCAATCACACGAAATCTTTTGTAAAATTCCGTGTAGCTTTCTTCTTATGCTTTAAATTGATGGCATACAGAAATAAAAAAAAAAAGAAGGGAATACATATTTGTTATGGCTATAAATACGATATATCAGCTATTACAGATGACAAGTTAAGAAACTGCCCTCGTTTGCCAGCGGGGGGGTTTCCCTCGCCCCCTCTCCCCACTGTCGTTGAACATGTGCAATTAATCCGTATGTTTAACGGTGCTTATTAATTGTCACAGCTCTCAGTCGAATTTGTGGATGGGAACGTGGGCAGTTTGGAATCGTCTGTCTATATTGGATATTGCGCCATAAATTTGTAGCTCATTTTCAAATGATTTTCATTCTCTTCTTTCTTCTTTCGATTTTCCAATTTACCCATTTTCCATTTGAATTTGAATTTGAATTTGTTTTTATGCGCTGCATTTGTTAACACCTTCACTTTAGTCGGAAGCGCTGATGAGCTGCGCCCACTGACAGTTTTATGTTTTGTTTACACTTTGATTGGCTGCCCAGCATATTGTTCAACAACTTTTCGTAATGGCCCGAAACCAAATCAAACCAAATACAAGTGAGACGAAAAAGGAAAAAATATATATATATATATACATATATATATATTAAACACACAACATACCCTCCATCAATCAATGGCCAAAAGCAAAAACAGGTTTTGGCTCAAAGAAGTGCAAAGAAGACGGCGACAGTTTTCTTTTCTACCTGTGCGCATGTCACACACACAGGTGAGTTACCCTAAATAGAGGTGTGTGTGTGTGTGTGTGTGTGTGTGTTTTGTAGGAGGCGCCACAGCAGTGGTAGCTGCCTCTACCTGCCATCAACTAATCGGCATCTTGGCCAAGGCAACGAACCTCGTTTCTTGCCAACAAATCAAATTCGAATGCGTTTGCAATTGGTCGTTTTTCTTGATATGCGAACCAAACAACAACAACAACAATAATAACAAAGCACCCGCATACTCAAGCACAACAAACACACACACACACACACACACACACAGTTAAGAAAAAATAAATAAATTAAAAACAATTGCTGGCTGCAAAAGGCGCATGCAACCTGAGCTGATTACGTCGCCGACCCTCAGCAAAAAGTGTTCAAATTTTTCAACAATAGCCAAATTTTGAGTGAGGCATTTTTGAGAATAATAATAATAATAATAATAATACAAATAATGTGTGGGAAATAGTTATTTTTTAATTAAATATATAAAATGAAGTGCATTTTAAACGGGGCCTTTTACATCTCTAACAAAAATATATTTAAATAAATAAATATTGTTGAGCCAGAGACAAACAATTTTAAGACTTAATTAAAACACCAAAATCACTTGTCAAATATCTGAATAAAATATATATCAACTATATAAATATATATAGACTATAAATAAAGAATATTGGCCTATTTGTGAGACAAACTTTTTATTGATTGTGCTTTGTTTTTTATGTGATGATTTTAAAATGGGTTTTCACTTATAACAAAAATACTTAAGAGGTTTTATAGGTTTTGAGGGATTTTATAGCTAACTAAGAGACTTAAGAGGCCACAAAACAATTATAGATAAATTAAATAAATAGCCAATTTTGAACTAAAGCCAAACAATTGCAAGACTCAGTTAAAATAATGTGCAGCTCACTAAAATCACTTGTCAAATATTTGAGTGGGTCATTTAGAGAAATTATTGTAATTTTAGACAATAGATGATTGTGACAGTCTATATATCAATATAGACATGTCCAGGATATTACTATATATAAGAGACTTTTATTTATTTGAACAATATTTGCACTAATTTTATTTGCTCTAAAGCAAATTAGCTGATTTCAATTTGAATTTATCTTGTATAATAAATGATAAATAGATAAAGTGCAGCACAATCAAGTACAAATATAAATAAATATATATATATATATATAGAGATTCACTTAAATTTTGGTGTCTTTGTTTTACTAAGGAATATGGATGTAGTCCTTATATGAACTATCAAAAGTTGTGATTCTTGTATCTTCTTATACATGAACTATTTAAAAATTGGACTACTTTGTTTAGATAATGATGTGAACTATATCAAAATGTTATTCGCAGATGATATATATATATAAATATATATGAAATATTTATTAAACTATTTTAATATATAATAAAAAATGGCCTATTTTAAATGTAATATTCAAATAAATTAATATTTATTATATGTTTTATCTTTTATGTTTTTTGGGTTCTTAAATTGTTCCTGACTAAGTTGCCCTCTTCTTAAGTAGAGTGTGTGTGTGCCTGTGTGTGTGTGTGTGTATTTGTCTCATAGGTGTTTATTTTCAAAAACTGATGCAGTAAGTGATTAAACAACGAGCTGAGCTGAGCTGAGCTGAGCATTGAGCATTGAATGTTGAACGTTGAACGTTGCTTGTGGCCTCTCTCTCAAGAAAAAAAAAAACAAAAAGGTTTCTCAGCTCGCAGTTCTCAGTTCTCAGTTCTCGAAGCGTAGGCGGAGGTAATGAAAATGAAAATTGGAAATCCGATGCCGCCACAAAAGAAACGATCGTTTCTTGAGTGTGTGTGATATTTACTGATATAGTCTATATGTATATATATATATATATATATACTTATATATATATTATTGTTGTGTTTGTGTTTAAGGTGAATTTTTTTGTTGATCGTCGATCGCTGCTGGCATTGGAAGACCACACAAAAGCCGTTAGAAAATGGCGGCATTTCCAGTTAACTGGAACTGGAATCGAGTGGAATTGAGTGGAATTTGAGAGCGACGCTTTTGCATTTTGGCGCGTTTTGTTTAAGTTGAATGAATATTGAATAAACACACAGACACACACGCAGACACACACACAGACAGACACGCAGACAAAGTTCAATTGCATTTTTTCAAGTGCTGATAATGCAAAAAAAGTTTGACTTTTGATTGGCTAATTTTGGATGAGTCATTCTTGCGTGGGGATCTGTTTGGTGGGGTGGGGGGCGTTAAACTTACACTGCATGGAGAAGGCTGTAGAAGATGGCATACTCTGCTGTATTATTATGTTATCCTCTTGGCCAAAACAACGTGTAGACGATGGCGCCAAACAGGACAACATTGGAATGCTTTTTTTTGCTCTGCTTACGCCTTTTTTTTTTATTTAAATATTTTGTTTCTTATTATTTGTATTTTTTCACAGGAGTTTGTTTTTTGTTGGAGTTTGCTGTTTGTTGTTTATTTAGTATTTAAGCACACACGTTTAGCGGCCATTTGGGCAATTATTTGTATATATTTCTTTTAGATTATATTTTAATATTTGCTAAAACATTTTGTGCACTTTTTGTGTTTGGTTTTTGAGCACTTTGCGCGTTTGTTTTTATTTCGATTAATTTTTTGAAATTTATTTCTGCTTATTTTTCATATTCATTTATTTATTAATTTTTTGCTTTTACGCGTTCAACTGCAAAACGAATTTTTAGTCGAAGACTCGATAGAAATTTGTTGTGTTGTTGTTGGCTTTTTTTCGCTCAGTGTGCGCTGTGTGTGTGGGAGCAGCGCGTGTGCGGCCGACGCGACGTCTAAAATTCAACTAACGCTTTCTGTTGATTTCTGTTTTCTACGTTGGCCTCAGCTTCCACACACGCACAGGCACAGAAACACACACACACATACACACCAACACAGAGGCACACACAGGCACACATAACAAATGTGCGCTCTCTCATTCGCTTGCTCGCTCTCGCTCTCACTCTCTCGTTCGCTTGCTCTCTCTCACACAGACGATATTTGCTGTATGTGTGTGTGTGTGTCACCCATACACCAATAACAGTCAGTCAGCAACGGCCAACGTGTAACGGTGCTCACCGTCTGTGTTTGTGTCAGTGTGTGTGTGTGCGTGCGCTGCCGAGGTGATATGCTGGCAGCAGCAGCAGCAGCAGCGTCGTCGTCGTCGTCGTCAACACCCCCATCCCCTGTTAATTCTAGCAGTGTATATGTGTGTGTTTGTGTGCAGCGACGCTCTCCAATTGGAGAGAGTGATTTGATGTTTAACAGTTGGCTGTTAATATGCCTGGGGATGTGCGCTTTATCGTATGCTGTTGGGGCGCTGTTACTGTTCGTGTGGTGTTCCTAACATGCCGCTTACGTTACGATATTATAGTTCTACGTAAGCGCTTCACGTTTTGGATGCTCTGCTAAATAAAATAAAATGCTGGAAATTAATAATTTTGTATAAATTCTGATTTAAGAAATTTTGCAAATATTTTGAATGATGTTTTCAACTGTGGAAATTAAAATAATTAATTTTATATAAATTATGCATTAAGAAACTCCATAAATAAAGGGATTGATGAGTTTTTAAATGTAGCAATGAAAATAACCAATTTTAAATAGATTCTGCTTTAAATAAAAATAGAATGACGATTCAAATAAATAATTATATTGGATGCCTTTAATAATGCTAGAATTTTAGTTTTGCCAGTAATAAATTCTTAGAATTATTAAAAATTTTATTTTTATTTTTGTTGACTCGTTAGTTATTATTTATGGAATTGTTTTACAATCTGCCTGCATTAAATAACGTAACATTAATAACAAATATAAATACAACGTATTTTGCTCGGAATGTAATTAATAAAATTTTATTTTTACAAAACCTTTCATTTAATTTAATTTATATTTTTCAATTCCAATAAGTTTTTAATTATTTATTAATATCATAGTTTTATATAGTTGAGTAGAAGCCGTCAACAGGCCATAAAAAAAGGAAAACGATTTTTAAATCAGTATTTCTCAACTCTGAATTCTTGGTAATAATTGTGATTGCAAGTTTTCTAAGTGCATTGGGTATAAATCGCATAAATCCCAATTCCTTTGTAGTTCTTTGTAGACAAAACTTCATTTTTCTACAGAATTCAGCCAGATTTTTCAAATCAATAAAGCCAAATCATTTTCACTTGGGTTGCTTTTTTTTTACAGTTCTTTTGTTGGATGTTTTCATGTGCAAGTTTTGTGTTTAGAAATGCCAGCATTTTTTTGTTGTTGAGATTCTTGCAACACATTTGACATTTGCTGTTGTTTTGACGTTGACACGATACAAAAGTTCTTGAGAATGTCAAAAAAAGAAGAGAGCAGTTGTATTTTATACAAATCGAAGTTGGAATACACTTTTTTTTCATTTTAACTATATGTTATAGTTGTCCGATTTATTTGATTTGCTCTCTAGAACAAAAAGCAGCATTTGTAGCAAGTTTCAGCAAGATGGCTTTGGAATTGACCGAGTTTTCATAGTTAGGAACCAGTTAGAAATTACCAAACGCTGTTAATTAAATGAAGAGTGAGTAAGAGAAGAATGATATGATTATATAGACTATATATATGTATAATTAATATGCTACTTGTAATACACTTTCCAACACTTGAGAATAAACACAAAAAATTGCTTCACAAATTTGATTTTCAAGTCTTTCAATCAACAAGTTGAAAGCAGAAATCAAAGCCAAAATCCTGAAAAAAAAAGAAAACATTGCGTAGTCAACACAAACTCACACACACACACACACACAAACACACACACACAATAAGAGCGCAGTCGACAACATAATAAACAATTTGTACATTAATTTTTAATGCGCTTAACATGTGCTCTCTCTCTCTCGCTTTCTCTCTCTCGCTCAGACACACACATGTGCATTTTGGTGTTTGTGTGCGTGTAAAAAGGTGGAGCTTCCAATAAATTTACTCACACGACGCTGACGCGAGCAGCAGTAGCAGAAGCGTTCGCTTTGCCGTTTTCTGTTATTATTTATTTTTTGCTTTTGTTGCTGTTACACTTTGTATGTTAATTAGTTTACGCTCTTCGCCTGTGTCGCTGTGTCTGTGTGTGTGTGTGTGTGTGTCTGTGTGCTAATGAGCGGAGGTGTTTTGTGTGTTGCTGCTCGTCGTCGCTAGGTGCGCGCTGCGCTCATTTGGCATTGGTCGCTTTTGCACCTGTTGACGCCTCTCATTGGCTGAGTGCCGCCGCTAAAAAGCACTGGGCAGCCATTGAATGTGCTTCCCATTGGAAGACTAAGACGCCAACGAAACGTTAATAAAGCATATTCAAGCTGACCAAAATGGAATATGTCTTACACAAAGTGTAAAAGTGAAAGTGTAAAAAACATAAAGTTGCTTAGTTTTTACTTTAATAAAAATTAAATTAATTTTAATGCTGCTTTCTGTGATGATATATACATATATATATATATATATATATAAACAATAATAAACAAAAAGTATTTTAATAAATACAAATACATATTATAAGGGTTAATATTTATTTGCCATTGGGTTGACTTATTTCACTCATATTCTATTTATTTGGCAACTAAATATTAACCCTTATAATATGTATTTGTATTTATTAAAATACTTTTTTTTATAATTATTTCTAGCACATATATATATATATATATATATATCAACGGAAAGTACACGCTTTGAAAAGAAATCATCTCACTTTGAAAGGGGAATTTATTGATTGCTGAGTCAACGAAATAAAGTAAATCCCTTAAGGTTTCGACATATGTGTTGATATCGTTAAATTTTTACTTTTAACTTCACTTTTTTATATTTTCCATAAAATGAAACAACATCTTATATAATTTTTATTTTATTAATTATATTTCTTTCTATTAATTATATTTTTCAAATTGATTGTTCTGGCTTTCTAAACCGGTGTACAACAATTACAATAATTTCTTAATTTTCGGCTGAATTTTTCTAAAATATAAAAAAAAGTAGCGTTTTCTTCAATCATAAAAGATAATTCCAATATTCAATTTTTCATTACTTATATTATATTAATAATATAATAAGATTAATAATAAATAATATTAATCCATAATAAATACAAACAGTTTTCATAGTTTATAAGATCACTTAACTTATTTAAAAAAAAAACCAAGATAAAATATATATAAAATCTAATATAAAAGCCGAGTTATTAAATGTAATTAATTAAGTCTAAATTGTGAATGGATTTTTCTACTTTTTTGAAAAGCATTCCTCAATATCACAAAATATTTCTTTAAACTAAGAAAAATGAATATATTTTTGGAATAGTAATTTTAGGCAGAGTCTTTATAATTTTTAAACAAGAAAAACTCGCTTGTTTTTAGTGTAGTTTTTAAAACTGACTGCTCAGAGATAGATGTATTCCTAAATATAATGTTTTTTTTTTTTTTATAAATTATATTATTATTAAACAAACAGAATGATATTTTTTCTGAGTGTAGCAGACGAACTTGGCTGGCTTACTTAATTCTAATTCGCTGCTATCCCGCATTAGTTGTACCAATTATTGAACAGTTCCCATAACACACACGCACACACACACACACACGCACACACACACACACAGTCGCACACACCCACTGGCCACCGTGAGAATGACTTGAGAGAGTACCTTCATGTATTGAGTGGTCTTTATTTAAATTGGATTTGTCGATCGACAATTATTGTTTTGCTGCTTTTTTGCTGCTTGATTTGCAATTGCAAATGCAGTTTTTCATTATTGCGTCAAATCGTCAAGTCGCCGTCGTCGTCGTCGTCGTCGTCAGATGCTTTAGCTGCGGGTCCCACATAAAATGCGCCTCTTTCGACTGTCGACCGTCGACTGACGTCATCGATTGTTGTAAGGGAGCAGCAAAGGGAAAGGAAAAGGGGGCGGGGTGCGCGGGAAGCCTCGACGATTGCTGTCATTAACTTTGCCGTTAAGCAATCAATTTATTTCACTTTATAATTACGGATAACCTAAAAGTGAGCAGCCCTCTGACCCCCTACCCCCTACCCACCATCCCTCTGCAACACTGCACCCCACCAAGGCGGGGCTTCGTTGTGGGAAAAAAGAAAACCAATTTCAATCCTTTTTGAAGAGGTGACCCCCAAAAACATAAGGGCTCAAGACTTTTTCACACATTACACTAAATATATATATATATATCTATGTGTGTGTATGTGTGTGTGTGCGTGTGTAGTGTGTTCTTCCATAGAGATATCTTCATTTCTAAACATTTTCAATTGCGGGCGGTTTTCGGGTTTTCTGGGATATTGAATTGCGTTCATGTTTTTCTCGTTTCTCGTTTCGACAATTTTTAATTAGCAGTAAACTTTGGCGCGTCATTTTAACCAAAAAATAAAAAAAGAAATGGGTAGAAGAAGAAGAAATTTAAGTAAGATTGCTCTATGTGGGAGCATGCTAGACGATAAGATACCCAGTAGTACACAATTGTAATATTTGATTAATCAGTTTTAAGTAAGACTCTAGCAAAGATAGATGTAGATACAGATGAAAATATTATCATAGATATAGGTATATATATATAAATAACTATAGATATAGATATAGTTATAGACATATATATATAATAACATTTGTAATCCATCAAAATATGACGTTGAAAAATGTTAAAAAAAAATATTTAAATCAATATTTATAAAATTTGATCATCGATCAACTTTAATCTGTTCTGACTAAAAGGTAAATAAAATATTATTAAATCAGTCATGATACCCCGATCGAGTCAGAAGCATTGAAACTACACTTATCTGATAATGATTATTGGGCTGATGAGGATACAAATATTTCACAGCTGCTTTCAGGTCGCTTTTGAAGATTCAAAGAAATATCTTCTTTAAGCTTCTATATTTGTAAGAATTAAGAAACCCATGAAATATTATCAACCATATTTCCATTTACTATTTTTATGATTTAAGAAAGAAATTGTATTATGATCAATTAATGTATGTTTTAATTATAACAAACAAGGATATTTCATTTCGCTTGGCTCAAAAATTATTCTCACATTTTTCAGATTCTTCAATTAGTAATTTATTCTTATTATTATAATTAAAATATATTATATTGAATTAAAAATAAATTTTCAAATTAAATTTAAATTCAAATATATGAAATAATTATAAGATATTTATAAGAGAACTCTGAACATGTTCGCTAATCTCGTAAATACTCCTTTTACAATTTTAGTAGATAGGGTATTCGAAAAAAAAGAACCGAAACCGAAACTGAATCGAAACCGAACCGAAATAAATACTTTGCTGTTGTTATATGAATGTATATATATATATATATATATATATACATGTGTGTGTGTGTCTGTGTGTGTATTAGTGTTGTGCTTGGTGGTTTTACAATTGGGGTCGATCGGCTCTAAATCTCAAGTGTTGCTTGTTGGCTGCTGCAGTCGCAGTCGCAGTCGCAGTCAGCGTCGCTGTCGACGTTGGCATTTTTGTAGCTGTTTCTTCCTATTCTTCTGATTTGGCTTCGGCTTCTGCTCATTTCATTTAACACTTTATGTGACAGTTAAGTGCAGGCAAATGTCAAATTTCTAATACACATGTGTGTGTGGTGGGTGTGTGAAAGTGTGAGAAGAGGGCGGAGTGAGCAAGTGTGGGAGAGTGGGGTGGGGGGGTGGGGTGGGGGGTGTAGCTGCTGAACTAGTCAAGTGCATTTTATTCGACTGTGGGAACAGTTTTTGTAGTGTGAAAAGCTGTTGACTTGCAGCGTTTTTATATTTCATTTATTATTATTGTTATTTAATATTATTTATTTTTCTTATTTTTATTTATTCATTTATTACTATTCAATATTTTTTATTATTTTTGTATTCATATTAGAAATTATTATGATTTAATATACTATATTAGTATTTATTGCTATTTTTTATTATATATGCATTACTGGGCAAAAATCAATTTGCACGCGTGCTAAAAAAAAGCGGAGTAAAACCCACAGCAAAAAGAAACTCATCATCATCATCATCCTCATTATTGTCATCTGTTTTCATAACTGTCAATTGTTGACTTTACATCGATCGCTGCAATAACAAAAGAAAGATTTGACAACCCGAGACGAGAAAACAGTTATTTGAATGGGATGAACATTAGCCCTTTTACAACTATCTGCCTCTCGCTCTCTCCCCCTTGACGAGTGGCTTGTCTAGGTTTCCATTCACAAAAAGCAGCAGCTCAGCCAGCTATCAATAGCTAAAGTGAGTGTGAGCGAGAGCGATAGCTAGGCACGTGCTTTGTTCGTTGTTTTGCTTTGCGGTTCTCTCTTGAAAACCCAAACGGTAACGGTTTTACCTGCATTTACAGCGGCAGCGGCAGAGGCACAGGCAGAAGAAGAGCGTGTAACAAACTGCCCTTATGCACCCATATAAACATATACTCATACATATACACACACACATATACACTTATACGTATTGTATTGTAAGTAGTTTACCGTTCATCGTTCACCGTTGCTCTCGATGTGCACTGCGAGCATTTCATTTGGTAATTTAATATTTTGATGCCACTGTTTATTTTACGCAAAAATGTTGTTTGCATTGACAGGCAGCACTTTAGTTTAGAGATGGGCCAGTTTGAATCCTATATATTAGATATATATTCCAAATTGGAGATGGAATAGGTGAGTTTTATTTATAATTTAGATATGTGTTTAGCTGGTTCCAGATCAAAACACAGATACAAACTATATTGAAGATAGAAATAAAATGCCTATGTTTTTGTGAGTCTTTAAATTGAAAATAAAATATAAAATACGTAAATAATATAATATATATATTTTAAATATATTTAAAATATAAATAAAATAGTAAATAGTTTTTTTTTTTAAATTATTTTTATAATAATATAATTATTTAAAATATATTAAAGATAGAAATAATACTGCCAACTATTTTTGATTTTAATAATGATATTTCAAATATTTTATATTGAAATTTAATTAATATGATGAATCGACTTTTGCTACTGATCAGGAAAATATATAAATGATATATATAACTATAGAACAGCTTCATTATAGACTTATTCCCATTAAGTTTTTACTGTGTTCGAGGTATACACTATATATATATATATATATATACCACTATATATATATATATATATATATATATTCGTGACACGTTGTGTCATCTCTAGCTGAAATGAGGAATACTGAAAGAGATACAGATACATTTGCTTAAACGTGAATCGCAGCTGGGCAAATAAATACTTGAGTTTTAGTTGAGTTTGCCCCCGATTGATGTAACTTTAGCCGCTAAAAGCCTATGCCAAAAATCGAAACAAACCATACAAAAAAAACAAAAAAAAAAAAAAACAAAGATAAAGGGCTAAGAAGCAGAAAGCCAGTTGGAAAATATAGAAGTCAGGCGAGGGCCAGGACACAGGCCAGGACACACGCCAGGAGACGTCACGGTTGATGTAAAACAATGAATTCAAATGAAATGAAATTGTCTGCTGTTATTGAAACAATATTTAAAGTATAAAAAATAATAATAAATCCCATTTCGCTGGCGGCGTGCACAACAAAAACAAAATCAGCACAAAGGGGGAAGGGGCTGGGGGAAGGACGAAGGACGAAGGCTGGGTGGCCAAAGTTTACCTTGATGCCGCGGCACACAAAAAAAAAAGTGAGCAAACAAATACAAAAATAAGCAAATGGGAAAAAAGCACAATAAAAAACGAGATTGCGGCACGCGACCTACCACAGGACGAGAGGCAGCCACGTTGTGGCAGCCGCGACGCCTTGTGGCACGCAGAACGTGTAGCTGCTCTTCGTTCAACATTCAACATTCAACATTCAACATTTTGAGCGTTGAACGTTGAGCAATCGAGCAGCAAAATCAAAGCGATGCCAAAAATGAAATAAAAACAAGTTTCACAGCAGATTTTGCTGCTGCCTCTGGTGGTGGTTTGTGGCAAGTCACATGTGCCACACGCACCTTTTGCAATTGCTCATCGAGCAGTTTTCTACTTTTTTTTCGTTTTCACCTCAAGCTGCACTTGGAAAAATAAATAGTTGCACTTTTCTTCTCTTTAAATTTTGAGAAAAAATTAAAAAATGATTGTTATAAATAATATTTTAAACTGAACTAGAAACAAGAGTTTCTTTTACTTTATTTATATTTGTAACCACTAGAATAATTTGGAAAATTGCAGAGGTTTATATATGAGAAATAGTTTTTTTATGAATAATAATATTATTATAATAAAAGTTTATTTAATTCACCTATGAAGTTTGTCAGAAGATAAAAGCCTAAATAGAAATTGAATCTGAACGAAAAAGGTTTAAGATTCTGGTTTAGAAATTGAATATCTAAAAGATTGAAATTTGTTAAGTTTAGATAATAAATTGAACATCTGGAAAATCAAATTTATTTTTGAATACATTTAATATTTAGAATTTATAGGCTAAATTTCAACATTATTTACCACAAATGGGAAAGTTATACTCTGACTTGCACCGTTAGTTTCAAGGTGAATTTTTAATAGTTAGAGGTGAGATTTTTTTCTGAGTGTTGGATCGTGCAATGCTGGCAGAGATATCATCATTCGCTTGGGGTTGCAGCCCTCATTTTGTGGCAAAAAGCGCCTGCAGCTACAGCCGGCTGCTGATGTTGCTGCTGCTGTTGCTGTTGTTGCTGCCACTGTTTGT
The DNA here is from genome assembly GCA_035043505.1 of Drosophila setosimentum. Classification (NCBI taxonomy): domain Eukaryota; kingdom Metazoa; phylum Arthropoda; class Insecta; order Diptera; family Drosophilidae; genus Drosophila; species Drosophila setosimentum. The sequence goes on along the minus strand of JAWNMY010000076.1, from coordinate 1,449,577 downwards.
TGTAAGTAATCACCGTCATCAGCAGCATCATCAACAGGAGCTGTGGCAAGCAGCAAGCTGGATAACTGGCGACAACATGTGCGTCATCGCAGTTGCCACGTTTACTCATTAAGGTCGCTCAAAATGCTATTTTGTGATTTTTTTTGGGCGAAATTATTGCGAAATTGTGCGAACCACGTGGCCAAGTTCGTGCAACTTATTGGGGGTAGCTTTTACAGTTGCACCTTCCACGCCGATGGCTGCTAATGGGAGTGTGTGTGTGTGTGCCCCGTGTGTGTGTGTGAGTGTGTTTGTGTGTGTTTGTCCTGTGTGTGGATGATAGCGTTTCGTGAGCAGCCGCAACCAAAACAATACAAAGCCAAAATGCCAAATGCACCTTTATCGACTTTTGCCATAAACACACACGTGTGTGTATTGCTGTGTGTGTGTGTGTGTGTGTGTGTCTGTCTGCCTATGTGTGTGTGTGTGTGTGTGTAAGCAGAGATTTAATGATTAACGCTGGCTGCTGTTGTCCACCTTCAAACAGCCCTCGACTTGAGTCTGCTTTTGTAATAATATAAGGGAAAATTTGTGTGCGATGCAACAAAGTTTTTTGTTCTCCTCAAAATTATTTATTTCGGAAGTAGTTTCTCTGAAAAAATAACGGTTAAATAAACTTCTAAATCGGAGCTAATCTGCTGACATAGAAACTTTTGTTCGTAGATTGAAATTGACTAAAATTATAGTCCAGTTTAACCAAATTTTATTATTAAATAGTTTTGTTTGTCTGCTGCAAATATTTGTTATAAAATGCTTCGTTTTACGCAAATATTTGCCGTAATAATAAGTCTTGAACATTTCAGAAATATATCCAAAAATTTGCTACAAAATGTGTAACCTGTAAAATATCATTTTATTTTCATTATAATATATTATTTTATTATTATTTTTATCATATTCATTAAATTATTGTTATCATATTAAGTTCTGCCTGTTCACTTATTGTTACTTCTGTCCATAATTATAGTTTATAGTATTGCTTTTGGAAATATGGAATTATGAATCCTTTTTCGAATATTTCAAGTGTTCGTCTTTTCCTGAGCTATTATCTCATATAAAGTAAGCTGCATTTAAGTTGCAAACTAGTTGTTCCATTCACTAATAAGTTTAACGAATAAGTTTAAGGATAATCTGTTGTACTTTGAAGTTTGTGTGATTAATCAAATATATATATATATAAATATGGAGCTGTAATCTGTGACTTGTCCCATTAAAAATAACAAAAACAACAATATCAAAGCACTAATCGAAAACTTCTTTAGCCTAATTTAGTCTACAATTGGAGAGCAGCTATTCATTATAGTTACTTCTAATCGATTATAGATTACCTATATATATATATTTATATCTATATATATATATATATATATTATAGAGTTCCTTTCTGCATTGCGCATTCTTTTTGAAATCTACCTTCTCATTAAAATTGATGCCTGCTGTTTTTGCGCAGCAGATATGAAACATAAATAAACTGCTCAGTGGATGGATTTGGGAATGTGTGTGTTATTCCAGCAGCTGTTGTTGTTGTTGTTGTTGTGTGTGGCACGAGGCACAAGGTAAATGGGACTGTTGCTGCACGAACAGGAAGCTGGCCAAAGAGCCGGAAGCTGCCGCAAAGTATGCAATGACTTTGACTCCACATTTGGCATTCGGCAATTGGCACGTTGAAAGTGGCACGTTGTAGGTGGCACGTTGAAAGTGACCCGTTAGTCAACTCGACTATGTTTTTTTTTTTATTGGATATATATGCGAAATTCGATTGCCCAACCCCTCTCTATAAACCCGCATTGAGGCAGCTTACAGTTGCTGCCCCGTCTGGCAGCATTTCGCAGCACGCTAATCTGTCACGCTCGGTGCAAAGGGGCACGGGGCACGGGGCATGTTCTGCTGTAAGCGAGACTTTTACCTGCGCGCGTGCACGAAATGCACACCTATACACATAATATATATATATATATATGTATATATATATATAGGGATATATATACCTTTACACCCCCTGGCCGTGGCAACCCCTTAAGCGTGGCAACCCTCTTCATTTACGGTTTAGCATAATGAAAAGTGCTGATGATGATGCCCGGCTCGGCTCGGCACGGCACGGCAAGAGACGGGCGCATAAAATGCAATTTAGGGTTGCAACGCGACACCTTTCCTCGGCTGAGCGCAAAAGGGGCCCGTTGCTGCCACAGGACGAGGCACAGACATCGAACAGCCAACAATTGAAATCAGTGCTGGCAAAATTTGAGTTAGTTTCAGAAAACGGTAAGAAATTAATTGAAAATCATTCAGAAATTTGCTAGTTTTTGAAAAACTAATGATTTTTGTATTTTATAGTTTTATATTAACAGTTGGGATTGGTCAGCAATAATAGAAAATAAAAGTTTTAAGAAACTAATTTTCTCATCTACTTAAAATTTATAAATATATTTCGAAATTGGTTTTCGTTGCAAATTATGAAGAAAATATTTGGGCTTAGTAAAAGCTAAGATTAAATTATGTTTATAATTATATATAGAAAAATATGTACAAATAGACGAAAGCTCAAAATACTTGGTAATATTAAAACAATTGAAATATAATCTTTGTTATCTGGAAATTTATTTTGATTATAACATATCTTTAATTCGTTATAAAGATATTTAAATAGTGTTGCTTAAAAATATTTATTAACCTTAAAATATAATGAACTTTAGTCAACTGCTAAAGAGATAAATAAGTCAGGTGAAAATAAATTGTATTTAATTGAATTATCTTCAAAGATTGTTCAGTTTATTATTTTGCTGTAAATATCTCACAAATATGAACTTTTCATAAAGACATATTAAAATAATATTGTATTTTGTATATCTGGATTAACAACATATAAGTACTTAAATAGAGTTAAGAGAGAAAAATTAAAAATTATTTTAGTTTTTATTATTATTATTATTTGTTAATTTTATATATATTTAATTGTGCCAATATTCTTAATGCATATCAATAATTAGATGGGATTCTTTACAAGCAACAACTTCCAGCTATTTGTTAATAGGTCGACATTTAGCTGGAAAGCAGCCAAAATGCCAGCACTGGAGTCAAGGAAGCCGGCCTACCAGCATTAATCCTTCTGTTACTCTCGGTTTTTCGCAATTGTTCAATTGTTCGATTGCCCCCTGACTTTGGCAGAGGGGGTGGTTCCACATTCAGCCCATTGAGGTGGGCACACACACACACACACACACATTCATATATATATATATATATATACATGTAGATATAGATATGTATACATTTGTAGCTGGCACGCTGCACAATTTTGATTGATTTTGATGGGCCAGCTGTGTGTGTGTTGTGTGTGTTGTGTGTGTATTTGACTATGTTGAATTATGAGTTTAACATGGCTCTATGGCTCTAAAGGTGTAGCAAAGCTCATAATCCATAAGGCGCAAGAAGTCAAGTGGCAATGTGGCAACGTGGCAATGTGGCAACGTGCCTGCTGCTGTTGCAAGTACCCTTTTGCCCATATAAATTCCAGTCTTTTACTTTGTACTTTTTTTTCTTTTGACAGCTTTGTTTTTGGCACACGTTTCAGTTTTTGTGCACCTTCTTTTTGGGAGTTCGTTTTTCGTTGAGGCGTGTGTGTGTGTGTGTGTGTGTGTGTGTGCGTTGGGGGCGTGGCACTGCTGTCAGTTTTTGGCCATATTGAGCTGGTAGCAGATGGGTTTTGTCTGCGCTCCAAATCAATGTTTTTTTTGTTCTGTTTTTTGTCTTTTTGCAGCTCAATGTCTGGACTCGTGTCTGTGGTCTTGCTTAACATTTATGCGGTAGTTTTTTGAATACCCTAACGGAGTGGCTCTTAAATGTGTTGTCATCAACTGTGTAACACAGATTGTGGTAGACTCCACTTCATAAGGTATGCAAATCTATTTCATTTGTAATTTAGTCTAGCGACTTTCTTTGTACTCTGAGCTGAGTTTAAATACTTAAGTTTTTGTTAATTAATTTATTTTGATTAATATATGTACATATATTTCATATTTCATTCATTGGTCATCAATCTATCTACCTAACAACATATACAGCATTCTTTTTAGCCTTAAGACAAGTTTTAAATAATGTTAATTAATATATTGGAAACTTTACTGGAATTTACCAGAATTGGAATCGGAGCCTGAATAACGTTCTACTTAAGACCCTGGCTTAAATACTTAAGTTTGATCTGATCCAATTTTGTATCAACAAATATATATTTATTTTGCATACTTATATATTTTAAAATCATTGGCATATCCAATTTATGATTGTTCGGATGGGTTCTCATCATTACATATTATCTTACATTGATTCTATTTCTTATAAACAGTTCTTTCTTTAATTTTAACAGTATCTAATCTTCTTTATGGCCAAACTTGCATCTTTGTCTTGTTTGACTATTTTTTTGTTGCCAATTTTGGTAGTTTTTTTGGCCGGAAATGGCTCATTGCACTTTGGCTACACCAAATGGCATTTAAAGCGCATTTCCGTTGACTTTTTTTGTTGTACTGCAACTAAGCCGAAGTTTGCGGCTCCAAAGCTGATGCGACGCAAAACTCTCTTTCTCTGCGATTTACATACTTCAACGAAAAAAATGGGGTGCAAGGTAAAAGATTCAACCATTCAACCATTCAACCCTCAACTAATGACACTCGATGCCCTCAGAACACCGGCTATAAAAGCCGCTGCAACCTGGGCACAAGTTGCTCCTGTTGATGATGATGCAAAAAATAAAATAAAAAATAAAAAAATTACAAAATCGAAAAACCTGTTTAACGGTGGTGGCTAAAGCATTGAAAAAAAAAAACCAGCAGCAGCAACTCGACAAAAGCAAGAAATTTAAATTAGATTAATTGATTGAATAGCGTGCCAGGATCATCTGGCTGACAGGCTGAGTCCTCTGAGTCCTGTGTGGCAGTTGTTGCATGCGGGCCACGTTCCCAAAAAAAAAAAACTGCTCTTCATACCTTTTTTGTTGTTGTTGCTTCTTTGTTTCCATAATGTTCTTAGCCGGGATTCTCTCTCTCTCGTTCGGAATTCTCTTTGTCGCCCAAGGTGTAAATAATGCGGCTTGTGTTTAATGAAGCGCATGTTTCATATTTTTCTGCTGTTTTTTTATATGGGGTGGCATCTGTGACACTGTTTGTCCCTGCATGTCCTTGGCCCATGTGGTCCTGTTCGCTTTCAATGAGCCATCAGCGCCGTGTTGCATATTCATTTCAAATCGTAGTTTAATACATTTTGTAGGTAGTTGATGTGGCTGGAAGGTGATATTCTTTGTTTGGGTGAAGTATGTAATTATTAGAAGTATATCAAATTAAGTAGCACATTTGAATCTATTGATTTACCTAGCTTAAAGTAAGTTACTTAAAAGTAGTTAAAAGTTGTTGATCGCAAAGGAATTGGGTTTTTTTACTAAGTGTTTAATGTTGTTCTGCAAAAGCAGACAATATATTATATATATGAAAATCAATAAGTATTATTTAAAGCAATGGCAGCTATTGAGCTTTGGAAAGGAGCCAAAGGATCTACAATATTTATGTGGTTTGTACTTGAAAAAGTAAAGTATTTAAAAATATTTAAAGTAATTCATAAAACTGTTGAAACAATAAATAGTCCAGTGGCTGATCGGCTATCTATTGTATCTGTGCTTAATTGAATAATACGCACCATTTATCATTTATCTTTGCAGTTGCATGCAACTAATAAAGAGCTCAGCGCCAAAATAAAGTTGCCTCATGCGGCTGTATTTTGTAGCATTTCGGTTGTTGTTGCTGTATGCGAATAAAATATGCTGCCGCTGCAGCAGTTCATAAAATAATTCATAAAAAAAGCGAACAACAACAGCTTGAAATGCCTTTTAAACGAAAAGCGCGAAAAGTGTGCGTGCCTCAAGCGCAGCTCGAAAGCGAAACATTTGTCGCATTGTATCTGTCGGATACATTTTCGTTGTGCCTCACAACTGACACATGTGAAGCCCATATCTATATATATATATATATATATATCTATAAACATATATATATATATACACTCAAAATAACTATCGATATTATCCGAAGACAGCTGTTGAAATTAAAATTACTTTGCTCTTTTTTAATTGCGTAATTTACTTTAAATATTTAAATATTATTAGAAGCAATTGATTAACTACTAAATATCAACATTGTCAAAGTAAAATAATTTTGTATTTTATTTATTTGTAATATTCTAAATACCAGCTGAATCTGTTATGTTGTCTGTGCTTTGTTTAAACTAGTGACTAATTTTATAGGTTTCAACTTAAAAATATCCGATAACTAAATTTTATACTTGCAGATTTTTCTTAATTGATAAATAAATAAATATAATTTAACGAGTTGATTTTTAATATGCGTACACTGAATTCTTATATAATTTTGTTATATTATTATTAGAAATGAGTTTTTTTTGTAAAAAAATTAAATTTTTAGAATAGTTTTTTAAACATAGAAATCATTTTTAAATCTTTCTAATTTTTATATATTTTCTTTTAATTTAAGTCGATTTTCGAAATATTTCTCTCTTCAACTAAGGGCTGGCCAATTAAAAATCAAAAATACATCATTAACCAACTTCATATTCTATAAAAATCCTGAATTATTATTAATTCGTATATTCATTATTAGTTATTATAAAAGCATTGAAATGTGACTTTTAGATTTAGAAATGTATTCTTAAAACCAAACAACTTTGTATGCTTTCTTGACGATCTTCTGAAACATAACTAAATCATAGAAAATTTTTAATTTTCTGTTGTTGTGCATATCGAAATTAAATTTTCGATTTCAAAGTGATTCTGATTTTACGGCTCTTTTTTAAATTTAAAGTCGATTTTTTTTCGAGTGCATACGAACGTTTTTTTTTGTTGTTTTTTGTGTTTGCAAAAGTTATTAATTTTAATTGACTGTTGTGTAATGTTTGTCGCTCAGTGCCACATTCACATTCCACGCGACACTTCGACACAACTTCACAGGCACTCAGTGCAAGCGAGAGAGAGAGAGAGAGAGATCGAGAGGGACAGGGAGAGAGAGAAGTCAATGTCCTGCAGAATGGAGACTGAAGACTGGAGACTGGAGACAGGGGCAAATGGCAAGTGGCAAGGGGCAAGAGGCGGGGGCAGCTGTTGCTTTAATTGAACACACCATTTGACACTCAGGGGATAAAGTCGTCGATGTCGTCATTTAGCTATAAATAGCCAACAAATGTAACTGCTGTAATTAGGCGCATTGCGACTGCTGCCAAAAGGGGAAACGGGGTTGCCTTCGCTCTCTGTCGCTCTGTCACTCTGTCTCTGTCTGTCTGTCTGTCTGTCTGTGTGTCGGCTTGTCTATCATTGGACTCTTTCAAATGCTAATTGAGGTATGCGCCAGCCACTTGTCACATTTGCCATAATTTTAATTGTTTAACTTATAATAGTAGGCGCCATACGGCAAGTCTCCGCCTCAAACACAACTTAACGAGTGCAATTTTAATGCATTTGCTGGCGCCAAAAAATGACAAGCAAGCTAACTCAAATGATATTATCAGCGTCAGCTCCCTGATGAAGACAAATGATATGCAAACAACAACAACAACAACAACAACACATATCAGCCTCATCAGCCACATCACTAATTAATACGAAATACCAAAGCTGAGCTCGGACTTTGCACTTTGTTGGGAAGTGCATTTTGTGTGCATTTTGTGCATTTTTACTGCACTGGGTCAAATGTGTCTTTTGCGGCATTTTGAGTGATTGCATTTGTTGCTGTTGGTTTATCATTAGTTTCTCTTGATCTTCAGCGGCAGTGAGTCGCTTTCACACGCATTTAAACAAGTTGCACAGAATGCTTAATGCGAGCCGAAAATTCTATTTCAAAATATATATTTGAAATATGTTATTTTCTGTCAATTGAACTTCTATGATTTATATAAAAGGGCATTCCTATAGATCACACCTAAGCAATAAGTGAGCCTTATTAGCTTCATCAGCACAATTCACATTTAGCCCGACTTTTAAAGACTTTTAAAGTGTTTTTCTTTAGTGCTTCGCACATTTTCATTTCTATTTCTATTTCTATTTTCATTTTCATTCATAACTCGTAGGTTGAATGCTTAACGCCCTGATGGCCCTGTTCCGCATGTCCGTCGGCATGTCCCTTTGCCCATTTGGTAGCGCCGATAACGCCTTTTAGACAAGCCGCACGGCAGGCGGCCGACTAAACAAAATGTGTGAAATTTTTACCTAAAATAAAAATGTAGAAAATGTACGAGAAACGATGCGATGCGCTGCGATGCGGGATCTGAAAGGCTAAAGGATACCGTATGATGCCAAGGGTGCAGTGTGTCTGCAATGTCTGCATTTGATTTCCGTTTGCTTTACGAATCACACCTCTCAGGCAGCACACACATCACACAACACACACACAACACACACACACCAGCACATTCGCATCGGACTTGGGTAGATTTTTCACATGCCGTGGCAAACATTTGGCAAACACATGTGCACCAAAATGCGCAGGCAGCCCAGATCCAGAGTCCAGAAGTTTGACTTCCGCGCTACACTCGCAGAAAAAATCACACTGACCTTAAGAAAATCGCTATGATAATTAAAACGTTTTTCTTGTTTGTCGAAATAATTTCTAAATATATGAATATTAATTTCCAAAAGTTTGAAAGGCTTCCACTTAATCGATAATTTATTTTTAATAAATATTTTCTATTAATCAGAGATACATTTTAAAAAATTAGAAGTAAAAATTGTGTGAAATCTTCAAATACTCATGTTAATTAATAAAATAAACAACAAATAAGAAAAATGATAATTATAATTAGAAAAGATCCATCTAAAATGCAGAAAATATGAATTAAATTTATAAATAGCTCGGTAAACTCGTAATTGTCTACCAATTAAACGAACTATTCAAAATAATTGCATTTCTGACATGACTAAAAAAAACTAATGTTTATTAATTATAATTATATTTATTAAAATGTTAGATTTGCTTGTACAAAAATGAACAAAAAACACACTGAAAATTGGAAATATTTGTTTAAAAATGTTCGCTGAAATTAAGAAAAATAAAACTCAAGTTTTTAGCAATTTTATTTCTGAACAATAAGATAAGCCGACAAAAATTATGGCGATTTTTCGCTGAGTGTAGTAGATGTGACTGATCCTGCTCTCCTCTCCTATCCGCTCCTTTCCTCTCCTTTCCTCTCCTTTCCTATCTGCTCTGCGCTTGTCTGTTGTGTACCTACGCCTTTTGGTCACGGCTGCTGCTGCTGGGCTTCTGTCTGTCTCTCTGTCTCTCTGTCTATCCGTCTGTCCTTTGTGTAAACAAATCAAATGGACGTGTTTGTTGTTTACTGTTTGCTGTTGTTGTTGTGTGCCTCAAAATTGGCCAGAATAATGTCTTTGTCAAGTCAAAAAAAAAAAAAAAAAAAAAAGCAAAAGCAACAACAACAAGAAGAAAAAAAGAAGCGAGAAAGCGTTTGGCCTTTAAACCGCCAAAAAGTGAAGAAGACGCGTAAAAATAAAGCAGAGTCAGTTGAAGACGCAAAACCAGCAGTTTGAAGAAGTGGCAAAACTTTTTGCAAATCAGCTGAAATTATGAACTTCCGGCTGCAGCCAGCGGAAGTTCATTTTAACCCACAATAAAAGTTTGCATTCTACACACACACACACAGCCATCTACTTATATGTATATATATATATATATATATATATATATATATAGTCATCTTCATGTGCAAAAGTTTTGCGCTTATATAGCTGCATAAAATTTGCATTATTCACTTAAAACAAATAGTAAACACACACACACACACACACACACACACACAGTGGTAGACAAAAGCGTAGTTCCTTTTGCCTTTTCCTGTGGAAAACACTTTTTGCCATTATGCACAAGCAAACAAACAAACAAACAAACAAATGTTAAATGCAAATAAATTCGCAAGAAAATTGCAAACATTGAGCCAATGGCATCAGCCCGATTGCAGCGTTATAGTTTTGAGTAGCTATCGAATCTAAGCAGGATATTCGTGTGCATAAACATATATATATATATGTATATCCAGTAGCAGCAGCCAAGCACAGCTGAAGCATGCAACACAAGCTGCCTGCCAAGGTTGCTGCGAGTAGCGAAAGGGAATTGGATTGTAGGGGAGTAAGGAGCACAGTCAGTATAATCAAAAGGACCTATATTTTACAAAATTTAACTAATGAGAAAAACCATCTATTTTTTTGATGATTTTTTAGCCAACTTTGAGCAACATAATAATATGCATAAGATTATTGGGATATCTTTGTAAGCAAAATAGTTTTTGTACTAGAATTAAATAATTCATCGATAGATTCCATGTTAGCTGGTGTTGCCAGAGTTTAGTTTTGATATCTACAAGAAATTATCTTTCGATCGGTTGTTTCTAGAGTTTTATGATGTAGTTTGACTGATTGCAATAATATTTTGCTTTTAGAACCATTTTACGTTATTTATTGTCCAGTTTAAAACGCAGCTGACAATTTTATTTAAATCAACTTTCCAATACACTTAAAACACTATTAATAAACTACATATATATAATTATATATATATATATATTCAGTATATTACTAATTGATTCAGATTTATTTGTATGCTGAATTTCATTTCTAATTGTTTTGGTTTGTTAAATATATATATTTTTTTGCTTTTACTTTATTTATATTTTTGCCAGTTTTTAAATAATATTTAAACACTATTCGTTAATTATATAGTTAAAACTAACTTAAATTATTTAATAATTTAATTGAATTGTAATTGTTTCTCAATGTTTGCAATGTTGCAGTTTTATTTATAATGTATTATTTTCTATTTATTCTCATCATTTTTGAACTCGGCTTTAATATAACTTATTTAGTTCCTTAACCAACTTAATTTATTTATCTAATTTAATTTGATATGTAATTGCATTAAGATTGTGATTGGTTTGTTTAATTAAATGTTTAAGGTATTTGCATTAAAGCAATTTTAATGCTGAATAAAGTGAATATTTATATAGATCGTAAATTGTCGAAGTTGATGGCAACTTGATGGCAAATTGCCTTTTAAAGTCCTTGAAGTTGTTGTTGTTGTTGTTGTTGTTGCCACCTCCGCTGTTTGAAGCTCACTTCTCGGTGCTCAATGCTAAATGCTGAATGCTCAATGCTCAGTTCTCTGTGAGTTTCGCGTGCAGTGTAATAAAATGCAACGTTTTTCTAGTTTTCGATTTGAAAGACAAACTTTTGCTGTTAAACTAACAAATACCAAGACAAACATACACAAACTGGCACACACACTGAGTCAAGACGCCAGCCAGGCAGGCAACGGGATATGGGATATGGAATACAGAATACGGAATACGGAATACGGAATATAGTATACGGATTACGGACTACGGACTACGGACTACGAAATAGTTGCTCAGATTCCGATTCGAATTGCGTTTGTCAAAGACGGCGGCACGCATGCAAATTGTCCTCAAGGACTTTTTTGGGGCATGAGCTGTGCACATTTTGAATGGAATTTATAGTTTTGCTCTTATTTACAGACAGGAAGTGCAATTCACAAATCGTTAGCTCAACGCAGACAACAACAAATCGAATACTGACGGCAAAAGACTTTTATTTTTTTTCTATTTTATTTTTTAGTTTTTTTTTTTGTTTCTGGAAAGCTGCAGCACTTTGCGCCTTTGTTTTTCTTGGGGTGTGTATGTGTGTGTGTGTGTGTGTGTATGGGTATAGTATCTATTACCAGCCACGTGCCATGTCGATGAGGTGTGCCCTAAACTCAACCCAACAAGAAAAGAACTTATAATCAACAGCTTTGGCGGCTTTAAACTCGGCTATGAAAACTGAAACTATTTCTCGAATATGACTGTGTGTGTGTGTGTGTGTGGCAGCTTGTACAAGACTGGATTCGAAAAGTTTGCCACATCGTCGTCATCTCGGTTGTCGTCCTGCAATTCCCAAAATGCGGCCCGTGTGTGCATTTAAGCCACTTTTACTGAAACTTCACATTAATTCCAATTTGCTGCCAGTAAAAGTTTTTCATGCACGTCCGCAAATTGCTTTTGGGGACTACACATGTGTGTGTGTGTGTGTGTGTGTGCGAGTGTGGCTTGTAAATAGTAGTTGAGGCATCTGTTTGAGAACTTTAACACTTTGCGGCCAAGAGGTGTTCTTTACACATATAAACATATAAATTAATATGTATATATATTTGTGCTTGGATCTGCCAGTCGCAAGACGAACTTAGAAACAAATAAATATCCAGCGAGAAGAAACGATAAGTGAGCTATTGAAAATATAAAGCCAGCGCAGATATCTTGCATAAATTGTTGCAATCTGTGGCAATCTGATTCTGATACTTGGTAAATTATTGTCAATCTTATCTACTAATGTGGAAATACTTCAAAATATTCGTCCAGCAAATATTGCAGTTGCTCCGTAAAAACTTATTTTATTTATTTAATGCCAACTTATATCAGTTTAAATCAATTTAAATCCTTTCAATTAAAAATTAAATGTAATATTTTAATTTAAATGAAAAGAAAATAAATATTTATAAAATTTCTCGGAGTAAGCGTAAACTTACTTTATGTTTAGTCGATTTAATAAATAACAAAAACAAATAAATAGTAAATATATTATAAATAATTTAATAAGTTATTTGCCAATATGTTTTCCTGATCAGAAGGTGGATTTTGTTAGAAAGATACTTGAATCATTCTAGTGGCAATATGATTTATTTAATAATAGTATAAACGTTAGGAGCTTTCCACATGTATCTTAATTCATAGTGACAATTAGTCACAGAACAACAATTAGACACTCTATATAAAAACTGCATTATGATCACTTCTAAATTCAGACAGTTCGAGCAAACTTTTGTAAACATTTGTATAACACATCCGAATGACTTCGAGAACATATTTTTTTAATGAATTCAACTGTTGGTGACAAACTTTTGGCTACATTCTGCTAACCTTATGATAAATAAACAAAGACTTTGAATTCATTGACTGTGTCGTTGTTGTTTTGGTTTCGATACCCATTTTCTTAAAATATTTTTTGACCACCCAAAATAATTGAATTCGCGGAAAGCACAAGACAACAAAATTTCAACAAATCGCCAAAACGGCAAACAACAAACACACCGAAATGTGAAACGTGCTGAAATTTGCTGGCATTGCACTTCAAATGTGAAATCTTGAAATCTCGGATTGTTCAACTAAAGAACGAACGCCACCTTCTCAAAGACAGACGCCCACATGCCACAAAATGTTGATGTGACGTGACTCGTTTTGGGGTCTCCAAATACCCACGAAGGCAGTTCGACAAGCAGCAGCTGCCTGCAATGAAAATATACTTTAAAAAAATGATATAAAGGAGTATTCCCGTGAATTTGAGAAAATGGCCCTAAGACCTCCTGGTTTTTAGACACAATTTAATATAAAAAAATGAAAAGGAAATCAAATCAAATGATTAATATTAAATTTTTCTATTTTCTAGAAATATTTTAGAAAATCTACCCAAAATAGAAATGACCGAAAAAGCTGGAGAAAATTTCTAATAATTGCTAAAACATTTCCAATCTCAGCCAGAAAAACATCTACAAAAAATAAATATTTTTTATTAAATCGGTCTGAAAATTAAAAAGAAAATGTCTTTTTTGTAGAAATAATTTCTAAATATACAAAAAAAAAAAAATATTATTAAGAAATAAATTTCTAAAAATTAGAAATTAAGTCTCTTAATATAAGTAACAGAAAAGCTTAAGTTTGTGGATACAATTTAAAAAAAAAAAAAAAAACACTTTAGAAATGAGATAACTGATTTTAAGTAAATCAAAAACTCTGTTTTTTTTTGCCTACTGAAAATATTACTTTTGATTAATAAGTTGAACTTCCCGTTGTGATTTGCTCAGTAAGAGGGCATTTATTTTTGTCAGTGCATAGACAGTTGGTCTAATAAATTTGCATCTGGGCTGGTCGACCCTCATTAGTCTTAATAGTTTAACGAGCAACTACAACTACAGCTCGGCATAAGCCCAAAATGCTGGGCCCATTAATGAGCTGGAAATCTTGGCCAGTTAAATTTTATAAATTAGTTCATCTGAGGCGCACGCACACCTTTAAGCCTTTAAGAAATTTGTCTTTGGGTCACACACACACACGCACACACACTGTATAATGTCTCAGCTGAGCTGTTGTTCAATTGGACAGGCTTAAAACTGGGCACAGGACACACACTTGTCGCCTGTCAGTGTTGTTGCTGCTGCCACTTCTTGTTGCCGCTACTTCTTGTTGCCCTTTTCCGCTTTATAATCCCGTTATTTGCTTGTTGTGCTTTACTTGTGAGCTGCGCTTGCTGTCTGCTTTATATCCTGCGGGATATGCAAACTTATTAGACAAGTTTCGCCCCAGCCAAAAAGCCCAACTCCAAACTCGAAACTCGAAACTTCCAAGTTCTTGTTCGACAAACTCTCTTTTCCAACTCGGAGTGATAAAGATGCCCCACCCCCCCCCCCCTGATTCCCCTTTGTTGCTAAACAGCACAAAACATTTTGTGGCAGTCATTTACATACGTGGATTGCCCCCCAAAAAATGATGAGGTAAAAGTTTATTCAGAAAGGGTTTCGTGATGTTGCCACATGCAACATGCGACATGCGACATTTGATATGCGACATGTGATATGTGACAATTATTCTGACCATAGACTCCTTAATCGTCGTATTGTAAACAAACTGTGCTGCGAATGATGCTTAATTATTCTTATTTTCGTTGCAAGATATTATAGTTTTGGTATGTGTCCTTGATGTCAGCTACTTGCAACAATGTTGTTTCAATGTTGCCGCTGCTTGCCAAGTTCAATGAGGAGAATTCAAAGTCTTTGCACCTGACAAATGCAGACAGAGAGTTGATGAAATTAACCTCGAGATGAGCGTGGGGAAGCTAAGGCAAACATCTTTTGAGATGGGACCACCCAGTGGGATCTGGCTTTTTGCAAAACAAACAAAACGTCAGTCAGTCGAAACGAGACAACAACAAAATCGCAAAAATCGCAATCGGTGCGGCCAAAATTCGCTGCATTTGCATTTTGAATAATTCAATCTTTGCCGCTGTGTTGTGTTGTGTGGCATAAATAGTCGTGTTTATATTGGCAGCACTTGAAAAAGACCGGACCACCCACTGGGTGGTGCACCTCCTCCTGCAGCTCCTTCTCCTCCTGCTGCTGCTGCTGCTGCTGCTGATGATGCTCCCTTAAAAGGCCAAATTAATAACAATTAAAAGTTTTGCTGGCCCACCTTGGCCAATAAAATTGAAATTTATGAGTCACACATGAGCGAAGAAAGCTGCTCGCTCGTCTTCCACAGTTGAGTTGAGTGTCGAGCTGAAGTTGCTTTATTAATTGCCTGCGGTCGTCTTGCTTGGGTCTTAAGGAAATTTGTCTTACTCTCTCTCTCTCTCTCTCTGTGTGTGTGTAGCTGTGGAGTGGACCACAAGCCAAGATGATGCACACCTCCCCAGGCAGGCCTGATTCATTTAACTACTTAAGCTATTATCCAGCAGCTGGAAAAAGGGTTGCTGCTATTTCGCCTGATAAATTTACAGTTTTTCATGCCCAAAAAATTGTAGCTCTTGTTGTTGTTGTTGTTGTACTTCACCTAAGTGTTGCTCACTGATAAGCCCAAGGTTCGTTGCTTGTGGCACACATGTGCTAAGGCGGCTCCCTGCTTGGAAACCACATAATAATTCTCGAGAACAATGTAAACGTCAATTGTGCATGGCCAGTGTGTGTGTGTGTGTGTGTGTATGTGTGTGTGAGTGTGGGTGTGTTTTAGGATTTTGTGGGCGATGTGGGTAGTTTCTTTTGGCCATGCGCCACGGAAGGCATTGCCCACATCTTGGCAGATGTAAATGTCAGGGGACAAAAGGCAAGGACAACACAGACGAATACACTCAGAAAAAATCGAAAGTAATGTGTTTCAATTCTTATCTATTAGAAATGCTTTTCCAAGTTATAAAAATCATTTCTGAAACAAACAAAAAATTTATTGTTACTTTTAAAGAATTTGTTCGCTTATCTAAATGTTATTTCTAAGAACTGGTTCGTTTTTTTTATCTTAGGGCGGCTTACTAAAATTCAGTAGAATTGGTACACTCTGAGAAATAAAATTCAAATAAAGCCATCCATTTATAGTTTTTTAGAAAATTATTTTAACAGAAATATTTTAAGAAATATTCTTTTTTCCATATATGGAAACAACGATTTAGTTTTTAGGCGATTTTAATTACTTATAATAATTCTGAAGACAAGAGAAACAGCGTTTTTTCCGAGTGTACTGGAAAGAAGAAGAGGATGATAATGGCACATGCTACACGTCAACGTCGAGAAATTTAAATTAAAACCTTTTTGCATGAAATGCTTTTTTCTGTTGTTGTTGTTGCTCTCGTTGCTACTATTGTTGCAGCATGTTGCTAGTGCCACATGCAGTGGGCGTCTTCAGACAAAAAAAAACAAAAAAAAGCCAAAAAAATACATTCATACATAAGTGAGCAACGGATATGCATACGGGTTAGTCAGACACTCACTCATGTTGAACAATCGAAATAATAATAATATTATCAGTTTCCTTTAATATGGGTTTTTACTTCCTTTTGTAGGTATTACTCAGTACAGCGCCTCCATTTCAAAGTAGTAGTGATGTTTTTTTTTTTTAAAGACTGAACTGAATTCAAGTACAATCGGAAGATAATTCTTAGAAGCAAAAAGAATTATTGTAGGTATTACTCAGAGAAGCGATATTATTTAATGGCAACTAGTCGGATTATTATTATTGTTATTAAAGTGAATTTAAGCACAATCCAAAGATTGTATTCTTTGTAACAGATAAATTGCATTTATATAGAAATCAGCTTCCATTCCATTTCCCTTTTCCATTTTCCATTTTCCATTTTAGAACAATTCGCATTCAATATAGATGTATATTTTCTTTAAAATTCATTCAAGCCGAATCTTAAGAGAATTCCGAGAAATAATGTTTATAAACACATCGTTGGAATTAAACCAATCTTTAAAAATATTAGTATTTTATTCGAAATTATCACATCACAGCAGGGGGAAATACCACAAAAATGTATTTTTTTGTGATCTTTTTTGTCGTATTCTTTATTTATTTTTTGTTAGTTTTTGCAAGTTGTTGATAAGCAAATGTTTTATGTGAAATTCATGCATGATGCGATAAGTTAGAAAGTGAGCGAGAGAGCAAGAGGAAGAGACGGAGAACTTGAGCAAGAGTCTCGGTCTGAGTCGACTAAAGATATGGCGACTGAGTTCAACTGACTGTACACACACACACACACACACACACACACACACACTTATGTATATATAGTGTATATAATGTACATAATGTATATATACTGTGATTGTTTTTATCAGCAGCTGAAAATTCAATTCGGTGAACTGCATAAATCTGCTGTGAGCCCGATGCCTATAAAAGTAAATCAGCTTGACTTTTTCTTCAGCTAAATTCTTTAGCTTGATTACGTGTCTTGTTTTAGCTTTTTATCTATACGTTTTTTTTTCTTTTTTCCATCCACATATGCTGGTGGCGCCAATTAATTTGTGTGCTTAATTCAGCTAATTATTCCAAGCAATAAAATTCTCAATAGATGCGTAGATTGTGAATTGCAAGGGGCGGGGGCATGGGTGTTGGGAAAGGGGAAGGGGAGGTGGAGTGGGTTGGGTTGGGTGATGCTGCTGGAGCATCGACACCTAAGCAAGCAATACACACAAGACAATTGGTTCGAGCTGTGCACGTGCCAGACAAGGACAGGGACACGTTCAGCGACACTTTTAATTCAATTCGCAAAGGTTCCTTGGCAGTGCTCCGGTTATCGTCTTCGTCTTCGTCTTCAACTTGGGCGATTTCTGTATTTCTTTTTTGTATACCCTGCCAGGGGTTCTCCTAGCTGTCAGACGTCTCTGGGACCATAAGGAGTCACTATTGTAGCTGACTATCATGTCAGATAGCTTTGGCAGTATTTGTATCTATTATTTGTATCTATTACCATTGTATCTACAGTAAAATGGCAGTTGTGAACGGAACCATCTTGATGAAATTAGGACCCTCAGCTAGCTAGAATTTTAAGTGTGTCTTCGCCTGGGTAGAGTATTTGAAATTCGGCCTGCCTGGGATAAACTATTCTTTTTTGGTATTTTTATATCCCGATACCATTGAAAATTCGCAAATGGGTATGATGGAGTTGTGCAAAAGTTTGTAACAGGCAGAAGAAGGAATCACCGGACCTATAAGGTATATATTTTCTTGATCAGCAACAAAAACCGTATTGATTTATCTCTTTGTTTGTATGAATAAGACAATCTCAGAGATTGTAAGAGCTCGAGGGCAATAAGTTCTCCTAAATCACCCACTGATCAAGTTTATCTCATGTCATCGATACAAATCGATTAACGATGGCAATTAACTATGCAGCTATAGTTTTCCAATTAATACTGTACAACTTTCTTTAACAAGTATCAGCAAAGAGATGATTTTAAAACAGATGGTTTACAGAAATAAATATTTATTTTACAACTTATTTCAGGGTATCTGCTAGTCGAACACTCGCGTCTACAGCATTCTGGCTTGTGTATTCTATTATTTTTTTTTTTTTTTTGTATTTAAGTTAACAGTGCGCATAAAAATAGAAATAAAAAGCAAGGCGACATTTAAATTCAAATTGTTGAAGACGCTGACGAAGCTGACGGCGCCACACGTCGGATTAATTTTATGTGCGCCAAGCAGGACCAAGGACCAAGGACCATGAGCAGGACTTGCACCATCTTCGTCCTCAGTTCAATTAGAGTTAGCTGGCTGGCTAAGGGGGGGGGGGGGGTGGGGCTATGGCAAGGTTGGGGCAAGGCTATTGCCATTGGCTGTGTGAGCAGCCATGCAATTGTTAAAATCGAATTAAGCCACGGTGTCGCATACTTTTGATCTCCTTGACGCTGCCACAGCCAATGAAATGTTGCAAATGCCACCCCCCCCCTACACCGTTCGCCCAGCCACTCGGATTCTGCCAATGTCCTTACATTGTCCTTGCCAGAGGTATTTCCTTTCCACATCGAGTTCAACTCTGCGCTGCGATTGCGATTTCGGTTTCAATTTCAGTCGCTTGGCGCAAATGAAATTAAATGAAGATTAGTCGTGTGCTCCGCTCCCAGATTATTCCAAGAAATAAAAATCTTGACGATACCGTTGATTCGAGTGAGTGTACTCACAACACCCACTGGCCTCTGAGTGTACTCATTATTCCATTCTTTTTTCTCGTTTCGTTTCGTTTCGTTTCGTTTCGTCTGCAGCGGCTTTTGCTTTTATTTCATTTGACTTTTTATGGCGCTTGAGGTGATTTCGGCCCCCATTAGGGCTAAACAAAGAAAATAAAAAAAAATAAATAAAAAAAAAACAGTGGGCGTGGCTGGCAGTTTGACATAAGCATTGCGACAAATCTGCTCAAATCACAAGCTACATTTGCTCCACAAATGATGGCCAGCTTTTGGCTTTGATTTTGCCAACGAGTTTTCAACTGCTTTTCTTCCGACTGCTTTTCTTATCAGCTTAAATAATTAGAGTCCTAACGCCTTATTGATAACTATATATATATACATATATATCTTATATATCCTTGAAAAAAATGTTCAATTTAATATCAATCTGAAAATTACTAAGATTTGTCTGCCCAAGTCAGATGATTTATTTTTCCAATAACTGTTACAACATATATTTATATATATATGTTGTAACATAATACAACACGTTACGAAAAGAGTGTTTTAGATATGAGGCAATAAACTATATTTTTTTTTTTTAAATCCATAATTAGAAAGCTATAATCATTGTACATGGAGAGAGTGAGTCATAAAATAAAGAAAAGACAGGCAATGTTCTGAGCCTGTGGATTAAGTTAAGTTAAGCTCAGAGGAATCTCTCTGCTAAATCGTTTTAGAAATCTGAAGCTTGAAATCCTTTTCCAATACACAATTAATGCAGAACTGTGAAATATATAAAATTTGTACATCAAGTTAATAGAATTTTGTAAGTTTCTCTCGACAAGATGTGATTTGTTTATCAAGTTTCCATTATTAAAATCTATGGCACATTCGTGCAGATATTGTTCTCGATCCACTCTTGAAAGAACTGCACCCCAATATAAATTTGTGTCATATCGTCTTCATTGGCCAGCAGCAGTCCAACCAGATAATAGTTCTTTACTTTCAGTGCATCAGCATGGACGCCAATCAGTGCCGAGCCCGTTATTAAAGATGAATTCAGATTGCAATTGCCACAGAAGTGATTGTCTTTCTGGGAATATGCCGCTGGGAATATGTTGTACTTGTACAGAGTGTAGCGACACTTTCCGTTGCCCATAATGTGGACAAGACCCTTCAACTTGTGGCCAATAGTGGCATTCACGGCAAAGCCCGTAACTGACAGATATTGGCCAATGGGTCTGAAGTTCAAAGGCGGCATGCAAATGGCTCGAATGTGATCCGTAAAAGTCACAGTCTCAACCAACTTCAAGACGCTAATGTTATTGACGAATGGGGAAACTATGTATTCGGGATGGACGCTGATCTCATCGATCTCCATCAATTTCGGTTTCGGATTGCAACTTTGCTTGGCATCGCAATCCGGTTCCATGTAGGGATTCCTCGCATTCCAATCACCCAGCAGCACATAGCGAATGGTTGTGGTTTCAAAACAATGGGCGGGGGCCAAGAGATGCTGATTGGAGATGAGGACGGCCAGGCACTTGTAGGCAATGCCACGATTCGCTAATTAAATCCCAGTAATTGTTGTTATTGTACTCAATAATTAATATTCACATTTTGTAGACATACTCTCATATCCCAACCTGGCCATCCAGGGATGTTCCTGCCTATCCGTAATGTCCATGAAGCTCTCATGTTTCTCGTTGAATGTGCCGCAAGTTTGAAATCGAAGACCACAAGTCACTGCAAGAAATCGATCGCATATATATTAATATATAACTGGTATTATTCTCCTAGCTTACCGTCTAGCAGCTCC
This sequence comes from Drosophila setosimentum, assembly GCA_035043505.1. Taxonomy (NCBI): domain Eukaryota; kingdom Metazoa; phylum Arthropoda; class Insecta; order Diptera; family Drosophilidae; genus Drosophila; species Drosophila setosimentum. The sequence goes on along the minus strand of JAWNMY010000076.1, from coordinate 1,428,400 downwards.
AGGCGTGCCCAGACACAGGGAATGAGCAGCAGCAGCAGCAGTAGCAAGCGAATCTGCAAGTCCATTCCTAGCCATTCACAGCAATCAACTGATGAGATCGTTTTTGGTTGATCTGCGAAGTCGGCGTAAAAATATACTTGAATTTGACATTATCACATGCGAATTTCTTATCGCTAATGAGAGACAGACTACGAAATTTCTAAAAAATTCACAGTAATTCCTAAGACTACCTTGGAGAATATTAATTTATGTATTTGTTACATATTTAGTATTTATTTGATATTTATATGTTTATTATTTATATGTTTATTATTTATATGTTTATTATTTATATGTTTATTATTTATTATGTTTATTATTTATTTATTATTTATTTATTGATTTATTTATTATTTATTTATTATTTATTTATTATTTATTATTTATTATTTATTTATTATTTATTTATTATTTACTTTATTATTTATTTATTATTTAGTTTATTTATTTATTTATTTATTTATTTATTATTTATTTATTATGTTTGCCTATTTGTATATCTCATGGACATCATTAATTAATTTTTATGGCGCTTGAGGTAATTTCGGCCCCCATTAGGGCTAAACAAAGAAAATAAAAAAAAATAAATAAAAAAAAAACAGTGGGCGTGGCTGGCAGTTTGACATAAGCATTGCGACAAATCTGCTCAAATCACAAGCTACATTTGCTCCACAAATGATGGCCAGCTTTTGGCTTTGATTTTGCCAACGAGTTTTCAACTGCTTTTCTTCCGACTGCTTTTCTTATCAGCTTAAATAATTAGAGTCCTAACGCCTTATTGATAACTATATATATATACATATATATCTTATATATCCTTGAAAAAAATGTTCAATTTAATATCAATCTGAAAATTACTAAGATTTGTCTGCCCAAGTCAGATGATTTATTTTTCCAATAACTGTTACAACATATATTTATATATATATGTTGTAACATAATACAACACGTTACGAAAAGAGTGTTTTAGATATGAGGCAATAAACTATATATATTTTTTTTAAATCCATAACTAGAAAGCTATAATCATTGTACATGGAGAGAGTGAGTCATAAAATAAAGAAAAGACAGGCAATGTTCTGAGCCTGTGGATTAAGTTAAGTTAAGCTCAGAGGAATCTCTCTGCTAAATCGTTTTAGAAATCTGAAGCTTGAAATCCTTTTCCAATACACAATTAATGCAGAACTGTGAAATATATAAAATTTGTACATCAAGTTAATAGAATTTTGTAAGTTTCTCTCGACAAGATGTGATTTGTTTATCAAGTTTCCATTATTAAAATCTATGGCACATTCGTGCAGATATTGTTCTCGATCCACTCTTGAAAGAACTGCACCCCAATATAAATTTGTGTCATATCGTCGCCATTGGCCAGCAGCAGTCCAACCAGATAATAGTTCTTTGCTTCCAGTGCATCAGCATGGACGCCAATCAGTGCCGAGCCCGTTATTAAAGATGAATTCAGATTGCAATTGCCACAGAAGTGATTTTGTTTACTGGATGTTGCCGCTGGGAATTTGTTGTACTTGTACAGAGTGTAGCGACACTTTCCGTTGCCCATAATGTGGACAAGACCCTTCAACTTGTGGCCAATAGTGGCATTCACGGCAAAGCCCGTAACTGACAGATATTGGCCAATGGGTCTGAAGTTAAAAGGCGGCATGCAAATGGGTCGAATGTGATCCCCAAAAGTCACAGTCTCAACCAACTTCAAGACGCTAATGTTATTGACGAATGGGGAAACTCTGTATTCGGGATGGACGCTGATCTCATCGATCTCCATCAATTTCGGTTTCGGATTGCAACGTTGCTTGGCATCGCAATCCGGTTCCATGTAGGGATTCCTCGCATTCCAATCACCCAGCAGCACATAGCGAATGGCTGTGGTTTCAAAACAATGGGCGGGGGCCAAGAGATGCTGATTGGAGATGAGGACGGCCAGGCACTTGTAGGCAATGCCACGATTCGCTAATTAAATCCCAGTAATTGTTGTTATTGTACTCAATAATTAATATTCACATTTTGTACACATACTCTCATATCCCAACCTGGCCATCCAGGGATGTTCCTGCCTATCCGTAATGTCCATGAAGCTCTCATGTTTCTCGTTGAATGTGCCGCAAGTTTGAAATCGAAAATCACAAATCGCTGCAAGAAATCGATCGCATATATATTAATATATAACTGGTATTATTCTCCTAGCTTACCGTCTAGCAGCTCCAGGCGTGCCCAGACACAGGGAATGAGCAGCAGCAGCAGCAGTAGCAAGCGAATCTGCAAGTCCATTCCTAGCCATTCACAGCAATCAACTGATGAGATCGTTTTTGGTTGATCTGCGAAGTCGGCGTAAAAATATACTTGAATTTGACATTGCGAATTTCTTATGCGAATTTCTTATCGCTAATGAGAGACAGACTACGAAATTTCTAAAAAATTCACAGTAATTCCTAAGACTACCTTGGAGAATATTAATTTATGTATTTGTTACATATTTAGTATTTATTTGATATTTATATGTTTATTATTTATATGTTTATTATTTATTTATTATTTATTTATTGTTTATTTATTATTTATTTATTATTTATTTATTATTTATTTATTATTTATTTATTATTTATTTATTATTTATTTATTATTTACTTATTATTTATTTATTATTTATTTATTATTTATTTATTATGTTTGCCTATTTGTATATCTCATGGGCATAATTAATTCTATTTCCATTTATTAACTTGACATTAAATAAATAAAAATCTTTTAATCAGTTTAATTTCAAAGAATAAAAAAATACACTACTAATTGAACGGAGGGGTTAACTACCTTTTCTGCTCATATTTAATATGGTTATATATAATCTCAACTTGGAATCAGTTCGAGTTCTTAGATCGAAACCTTTTCATGCCAGTCAGCTGCTTCATCACGTGTTCAATTAAAAAAGAACTTGCAATTAATTGCTAACCAATTTGCTTTCATCACAACGCACAAAACTGCTGGACAGACTTACCCGTAGCCGTAGCCGTTGCCGTAGCCGTAGCGGTAACAGTAGCCGTAGTCAGAGTCTTCCGGATTTGGCGGCTTGATGACCAGCAGCCGTTGGTGTTGACATTTTGTGCATATTAATTGAAGATAAGGCTAACTGAACTTTGAGTCGTCGGCTGTGTTGTTCTTTTTGGCCACCCTTGGCTTAATTTGCGGTAAGTTCATTAAGTAATAAAACATAAATTTCATCTTTTTCATTCGGTGCTGTTCATTTTTTCTCTCTCTGGCACCCCATCAGCGTCATCATCAGCAAGTTCTTCGTAATTTTTTTTTAATGCTTTGCATTTTTCTTTAATGAATTAATTCTGTTTTGGTTTTGGTTTTTGTTGATTCACCGTTCAGTGGACTTTGATAAAGGCGCCAAGTCTTGGCGATAAAAAGGCTAAAAAGGCTGGAGAGGGAAATGTTCAAAAAAATGTTGTTTTAATTTATGCGAAATATATTATACAAAATGATAAAAATAAAAAAATAGAAACAAGAGTGCCTTAGTCTCGATATACCCTGTAATTAAGCGCTTGCTCCAAAATTAATGAGTGATTTCTTAGACAACTTCTGTGTTTTCCAACCGATATTGATTCGATTTAATATTACTAGAATAATTATTAATATATATATATATATATATATATATATGTTTTTACTGTTGCAAAATTTATTAACCAAAAAAAAAGTGCTTTAGTCGAGAGAGTTTGTGAAAAGAAGAAAGAAAATCCGATTTCGAAATTTGGCTTCTACTACCATCGTAAATCGATTTTTACCGATACACCAGAAGCCAGAAAGCTATCGATATCTATCGATATCGATATCTTTTTATTTACTAGCTGCATACGCACAACTTAACAATTTAAATGGACAAAGGGTATTTAAAAAGAGCGCCAAGCAAAATGGAAAACGTGTTTTCATCAACTTTGAGTGACCGACTGACTGACTGACTGACTGTTAATTAATGTGCGCTTGCCGCCAAACTTTTCTATCAATATATTTTTTGGTCGAAAAACTTGTTTGAGCGCTCGAAAAAGAAAAAAAAACAAACATGTTTTGCATGCTAAAAACGATTTTCTTGTGTCTCTGATACTTTTTGTTGTTGTTGTTTTTTTTTGCGTCATTTAATTGGCTCCTCTGGGCATGATAAAAATGTTGCATCAAATTGCGGCAACTTCTATCAAGTCGCAAGTGTTGTTAAAGCGTGTCGGGGGTTGTGGTGTGTTTTCCCTTATTTTTTTGAAATGTTGTCACTTTTTAGTCAAATTTGTTAGAAATGTTGTCGTTGTCATTGTCGTTGTTGGCCGCCTGTTGACATATGTGCCCGCAAATGAGCCGTGCAATTGTCGTCGTCGTGGCCTGGCACATTGACAGCTCCGATCTATGTGCCATATACATATATATATATATATATATGTATATATATACATATATATGTTATAGTAGATGCATTCAAGATTGAAGTGCATTCATTCAACTCACTTCGCGAGGGGGGGAATCATCTCAAATTTCTCGACGTGCGCACAGCTTGTGACTGACAACAATTCGTTTGTCTTTCTTGCCCCGTCTCTGACTCTGCAACAGACTCTGACAGTGCAACAGACTCTGCCAAGCAGAAGCGTGTCGATATACGTGCCTTGTGGTGCACCAGGGACACTGCATACACTCGTCAACAAATTGGTATTCTGTGAAAAAGACGAGCAAATTGCATTTCTTTTGTAGTATCAGCTATCAGTAAAGGTATTTGAACAAGTGCAAGTGCTTAAAATGTTTGAGAACCAACACGAAACATTTGATTTATTTGCTTACAATTTATTTGCATTCTTTTGTAATATTTCACATTACAGTTTTTCTCCTTTTGGACTTTGCTGTCATTTCAATTCAAGTTAAACAAGTTGATCTATTAAAGGGTGTGCTGTGTGCCCGTTTTTATTTTTAGATTGCTCCCATTTACAAAAAAAGGTAATTTTAATAATAATATATGGACACTATCAATATTTGAATTACAAGTGTCACATAAAAAGCAAAGTTTATGACTTTGCAATTATTTTTTTATCACTTCTGTATTGTCATTGATTTTATTCCCCCTTATTTGGTAAACGATGCATTTTTCCCTTATCGAAAAGTATTATATTCATAATTAATTTTGAATCTGTTCTGTATCGCTTTAGAATATTTTGGATATACAAAGTACATATAATGGTTATAATGGCTATAATGTCATTTTCAATTTCATCTACAACTTGCGAAAATGGAAGCTAAAACTACATGAATTGCTCATGAATACAAATTGCCGTATTTTAAATACATTTTTTTTGTATATATAAGCATTATGCTCTATCATTAAAATTCAAAGTTCAACATATAAGTCATTCTTAGAGATGATAAGATGTTTTCGTTGTCGTTAATTGAACTTATTTATAGGTATACAAATAAAAACAGACTTATCTCTTCATTCAACATCCCTTTTGCACAGTGTATTCGCTGACAAACATTTCACGTTGTCAACAAACAAATGTTCTCATGTCTGAATGCTAATGAATACAAAGTTGTTGCTGTGGCAATTAGTTCGTGTTACCTTTGAAACATCCACAGCTAAACCGAGTGAGGCATGAACTGCCTTAGTTGCTGCCACTTATCAGAGAACATGCGAGAGAAGCGACTCAAAGTCGAGTCTCTTATCTGCACTCAGAACAAAAAATCGCTCTGAATTTTAGAAAATCATCCTCAAAACAAGAATGGTATTCTCGTTATTAATTATAATTTCTTAATAACCATAAACAGTTTTCTTAAAATTAGAAAGGATTGCATTAAGTCTTCAAGTATTTTTTTCTGTATGAAGTATTTTCTATTTTAAGAAATGAAACAAGTAAAAAAATTTATTAAACTTTAATATATTTAATTTATTATCTGAATTTTTAATCGATCTAAAGTGTTTTTATATTTTAAATCGTAAAATTCTAAAATTTGTTGTTTTGGAATTTTAGAAAAAATGTTCTCTGAAATTTAGAATAGCTCTTGAGATTCTTAGAAATATACTTTCTGAATAATAATCAATTTTTTTGGTGAGTGTCGTCCAAGGTACAGCACATGCAGCGAGAGTCGCTTATCGGTTGCACCTCTGACCCGCTAGTGATAAGGCACAGTTCGTCAGTCAGTCAGGCATTCAACTTGTGAAACATCGCATTCTGTTTTCAACACTCAACGCGCCATGTTGCAATTGGGTTCGCTGTCGCTGCTGCCGCTGTTGCTGCTCCTGGCTGCAATGTGCCACGCCGAAGAGATTCAGTATCAGATGTGCCCCGACAGCGTGGATGAGTGCACCATCAATGAGGTGCGTGTGGAGCCTTGCACCCAGGCGTCAACAAATACGCCATGCCGTTTACGGCGTCGTCATCCGTCACGGATTAGTTTCGATTTCACGCCCAAGTTCGATGCGGAACATTTGGTGTCCTCGCTGGGCTGGGCAAAGAGTGAAACGGAGGAGTTGCCGCTGCTCACCTTGGAGCGTGATTCGTGCAAGAACACCCAGTGTCCGGTTAAGGCCAACGTGCAACAGACTTACGCAATTGATGTACCCATCGATGCCAAATTCCCCATGAGCACCTACACCATTCGCTGGGCCCTCAAGGATGAAGTGAGCAGCAAGCGTTGCTGCTTCACCATTGTCATCAAGGTTGTCCGCTAAAATATCAAATAAAATAATAAAAATAAAACTAAAAAAAAAAAACAAACAGAAGATGAAAATGTTGCAATTCCTTGTCTATTTTTTTTTAATTGTTTCTTGAGATTTGTCTTTCATTTGGCTGATGGCACTCTGGGGTGCATAAATATTCATCGTGATTGCCATCAACCTGCGAGGCTAATTAAACGGCCTACGGCCTGCGCAGCGTTTTGAATCAACAGGGAGTAAAAAACTTTGATTGAACTTTTGGGTGCCATAAAAAGCATACCCCGACCCCCCTAAACAAGCCACAAGCCGCCCCCTTCCACCAATCCATTCAGTGAATTTGTGTCTCGGCTACTTATCAGCGTCGTCAAACAATTAAAAATTGAGCACTTAAGTTGTGGTCATAAAATCATTGGTTTTCCGTTTTATTGTTTTTCTTCCTTTTTTTTGTTGGTTTTTTTGTTTGGCTGTTGGAAAATTCAAATAACAATATTTTCAAATCGCTTTTTTTTTGCTTGCCTCAATTTTTTGTGTTTCGTTTTTTATTTTTGTTTACCTAAACGAAAAATGTTTACGCTTTTTTGTCTACTCGAGAAATTTTACACTCGACACAAAACTTGCTGTGAATTTGAATAATTTGCGATGGGCTCCTCAACATATTATTGAGAAAGTCAAATTGAAGTGTGTAGTTTTCCAGTATTTTTAGTTTAATTTCAAAACGATTTTTTTCTATTTTTTAGAAATTAATTTTTTAATAATGGAAAACATTAAAAATTTTGATTAATATTTGTTTCTAATAGGAAAACCTTCTAATTTGCAGGACAATTTTCCTATTATGGCCATTTTTTCTGAGTGTAGTCTACAATAGATGATAAGCACAGCATTTTTCTTTCAGCCCCAATCGGAACAACAACAGAATTCAGTTGAGTAAATAATAATAATAATAAAAAAAATGGAATAAAATAAAATATTATGGAACATGATTTCTTAAAGCAAGTTTGTATTTCACAATTGATACGAGATGCAATTGGATGCCGATTTTGATTCACTCGAGTGCGCTATTCTCGCCATATTTATAGCCCAGCATATATGGAGTCTTGGTCAAGTGGGACATGATGTGGCACTTGACTGCCTCAAAACAGGCTGTGGCATCCACATAGACCACCTCGCGACGATAACTCAGATAAGTATTGAGTGCCGCTTCACTTTTCCGATATTGTCGCATCTGCCGATCCAGATAGGTGACATTATCCTGCGGAGTTGGCCTATAGTTGCGCATTAGCAATCGCATTCTGGCCATTTGCTCGTTGATCTGGAGATAGATCAAGCGATTTGGTGGCACAGTGAATCCCTCGAATAGCTCACGTGCCTCACACCGGTTATTGGGATAATTGTACAAAATCCAACCACGATGCAGTGCATCCTCTTTGAGCAGACGCTGCTGGATAATATTCCCAATTGCCTGCGAACGTCGAATGACAGAATCCGACTCAATGCCCAGTTGGAGTAGCTTGGCATTTGCATTCTGTTCGTGTCCATTGATGTGATGATAGCCGAGCACATCAGCATCCAAGATGAGCAGATTCCAACGCTCGGCCAGCACATGGGCGAGTGAATGACGACCCGACCCAGGTCGGCCATGCAACACAATGCGATGAAAGCAATTCTTGGGCAGCTGAAAGAAATCACCAGCCACGCCTCGATGAAATGCGTCCAAGGACTTCATATACACATCCTGTGCAATCGAACGTATATTTTCCCCCAGCCAACGACGAATATCCTGCACTTGCTGCAGTATTATCTCTGCCAGGATGCGACTCATGATTTCCATCAGTTTGTGCCTCTCAATGTAGACCACGTAAGATGCACTGAACTCGACCAGCATGTTCTTGTCGATTTTGGTGGCAAAGGACATGACTTTAATATGTGTTTCCCGGTTTTCTAAAGAACTTTGACTATATTCTTTTTTTTAGCTAAATAATTTGTATAATTTTCACTTGTATTTTTATTTGATCTAATTTGAAAATAACAGGTTTTAAGTTAAATTCTAAGCGTTCTATTTGTGCTAAGTCTGTATATATTTTAGACAAGAAGAGTTACTACTCAAGATTGTTAGTAGTACGATTAACTTTTGTATATCTTCAGTTCAAATGCACTTATCGATATCAATAACAAGTTAACACTTCCAATATGGCAAATATGGACAGGTAAGTAAAAAAAAGAATACAAAAAATAGTGGCTTACTTTTAGGGGCACAGATGTGGGGAAAAAGGTGAGTTCACATTAAAGTATATAAATCGAAATATGTTTCGATATTAGTTAAGAATCGGCGAAGTTGTAACTTTAATTTAAGATCAGAAAGGCAATTTTATGCTTGAAGTAAAACTGCATTTAGAGCTTGGTTTGTATCTTGATTTAAGATATTGCTGCTGATTTCTGTCTGTCGTTGTGTGACTTTTTGTAGAAGAATTGAATATTGAATTTAAATTATATTCTTGATTGAATCTTTCAGCTTAGTATAATTAATTGCTGATGATTTCGAATCGAATCTCCTTTATTTTATGACTCATTCTAACAATGTATTCTTAATTGAATGTAGACTCATTTCTTGCTTGAATCTAGAATATATAGTCTTGATATAAGTATGACTCTGGAGATACTCTCATTAATATATATTATTTTTAGAATTTTAGTTATATTCTGGATCTTATGTGGATTATATTCTTAATCTAGTATATTTTTCTTGCTCTGGATAATCATGGTTTTTATCGTCTGCTGTTTAGAGTTCTGTTTGCATTTTGTTTTGAGATATTGCTGATGGTCTCGAGTCGCAGTGATTATCTCACTCATTATATGACCATAATGGCCATTACCATTTGGCCAACAACTGTTGACTCGACGATTTGTTGCCACATTCATTGCACATATTAATTACATCCGTTACAAATATTAGAAAATGGTGCGCACTTCCGGCCAACAGAGAGAACAGAGAGAGCCAAAGCCAAGACACACTGGTTCCTCCGGCTATAATGGCGATAATGGCTAATGTCTTGCCAGGCGTTGTAAATTGGCATCATGTAAGTCCTTGCTTGCCATATAAGTTTGCTGACAATATTTTGCTGCGAATTATGACAGCTCTTTTGTCTGAGCGCGCACATTAACAATTTAAAAAGTTGTCTTGGCCTCGCTTTGCTCTGCTCTTGGCCATAAAAGTGTGGTGGAAGCGAGGGAGGCGGGGCAACGGGAATGGGATTTTTGGTGACGCTACTAACGGCCTGCAAAGTGTTGCCAAATGGCTGTCATACTTTATATTGTCTTATGAGACATGCCAGGGCATCTTTTGGTCTTGCTCTTCGCACCCATTTCCTCATCCTCATCCTCATCCTCATCCTCATCCTCATCCCCATCCTCCTTATCGTCCTCGTCCTCATCCTCGTCCTGGCTAAGCAAAAATGCAAGCAGACTCTTGCTGCATAGTCATATTACCAAAGTTGTTGTTATTGCTATGCTGCTCATTTGTTTAGAGTGGGTAGCGGCTAATAAAAACTGGAATTCTATGAAAAATTGTTTCCTGTTGCTCATATTGGCCATATTGTTATGCCAAGTATGCTGTTAATATCTTTCACATACACATCATATTGCTTACTGCATTTGCTTTTCGATTTAGCCGAGCGGCGACAACAGCAACAGCAGCAGCTGCTTGCAACTGGCTGCAACTTTAAAGCAATCCAAAAACGAGCAACAACAATATTTTAATTACATAAGGCGCCAAAAATATGCATATGAATATTAAGGTTTTTGGCTTGAATTATGTTTTTTTATTTTTGTTTTTGTTGTTGTTGTTGTTTTTTTGTTGGCTGTTTTGGCTGTTTTGGCTGTTTGCACAAAGCGCAACTTTTTAATTAAAGCCAAAGTCAAAGCAAAAGCAAAAGCAAATGCAAAAATGGCGACAACCATTTGCCAACAGCGTCTCAGTTCTCAATTTTGTCACATTTTCGCTGAGATGTGCTTAATTACATTTCAGCAACACATATCCGAGTGCCACGTATCCCTTTTTAATCAACCACAAAACTAACAAAATAAAGCACGGATTGCTGCAGTAGGAAGTGGTCAACGTTTAGATATCCTGGAATTGCACTCGCATCTCTACAAAGACTGCTCTTAATATTACTCTATTTAATATTGTAAATGATAATTAAGTTGTTGAGTTCTCATTATTTTTCTATTTGCAAATAGGCGAATACTAATCATGCTTTTTAAAACTTAATTACGATAAGTGAGTGGAGAACATTCATATATCCCCTAATAAAAGTGTTTAGCAGAGATTTAAAATAACAAAAATAATGATATTTTACACAAATACTAAATTCATCATTTAATTAATGTTAACATTCTTTAGCTATTCATTTATTATTTTAGTGTATTGTTTGGCTAGGTAAATATATTTTTTTTAAAAGGTATATTTATAATGAAATATTTGTAATCTTTCAAAATGAACTCGATTACACTTTAAATAATAAAATACATACTTAAATAAAAAAAGAAATGCAAAATGAATACAATTCTTAAAATATTCGAGTTATGTAATATAATTTTATATAAGTTGATTATCAGTATTTGGAGTAGGAATAGAATAAATTACTTAATTCCTTTATGTTAATATATTTATTTATATTTTGCTATACATTTTTACATACAAAAATATTTAATTATTTTATTTCAAATGTAATATTGTCAATCTTTTAAAATCGTTCTCCATTAAATAAATGAAAAAACAATTGAGAAATGAATAAATAATATTTAATATTACAGATGACTCAAGTAAATTCTTATAATAACTATTAGTTATTTGAGTAGTTAATATATACTAAATTTGTTCTCTCTCAGCTGCTGTTACAGTTATAAGATCATCTTTGATATACCTTTTAGTCAGCAAACAGCCAACAGGGTATTCGAAAAAAAGACCCAAAAACGAATGTGTGGCACAAGCCGCCGTTTGACGCAGTTTCGCTTATCAGAGAATATTTCATATTAAAAACAAAAAAAAAGATGAAATGAAAAAAAAAGAATATGTTGAAGCGGTTTTCTATCCAACAGACGCGCTGATTGAATGAAGCCGCTGCGAAACGAGCACACGCTAATGCAAACGCTCTCAAAGGACAGTGAGAGAGGGGTAGTTGTGGATGGGAAACGGGGGAAGGGGTTGCTTCACATAGAAGTCTCATCGGACAAGGCGGCTGATAAGGCGTAGAAAAAAAGTGACCGGCAGTGCTTGGCACTCATCTGCCCAGCCCAGCTCAGCCCAGCCCAGCCCAGCTCAGCTCAACTCAACTCAACTCAGGCTGTCTGAGTTGCTCAAACTGCCTTTCCTTTCTTTAAGATTGCTGCTGCGCACTTGAGCGCCTTTTTCATCTTGCCGCACGTTGCAGCAACAAAAAAAAACAGCAATATGAAAAAGTATAGATTGCTGAGGCACGCCGTTGATTATGTACACTACGAGCTCAAATTTGATACTTGATTCATTCATATTTGCATACAGTAGTCATGGCCAATTTTGATAATATGTTAAAAAGTATTTCAACAAACACAATTTGTTTATCTTTGTAAACAAATTAGTTCTTAATACAGGAACTATTATTCCGATCGATGGCAGCTAAATATATATATTTTTATTTTAGTTCATTCTAGCCGATTATGAAAACATTTTGTCTCTGATCAAAAACTTTCGAGTTTTTATGTTTTGCTTTCTTTAAATATTGCAAGCTACTTAATAAAACATTTTTTTTAGTGGACTTTCGAGTTTGTTTCCGTGGAAATATTTTTGAAGTCTTGTGGTTTATTCTGACAAAAATTACATTTATTGAATTCACTTAAAAGATGAACAAATAAAATGATTTGATAATTGTTTTTATCGATCGACATGCTTCAAATGCAATCAGTGCTAGTTTTGTTCAGTGATTTAGTCTTCTAAGGAAAAGATGTTCTCAAAAAACTGTACTTTGCTCAAATTGATATTGATATTGATATTGATATTGATATTAGGATTCTAATGGGAAATAGAAAGCTATTTTAATTATGATCAAGTTGCTGTTGCACAGTTGACAACAGAATTTGAAGACTCTTCGTCAACTAAACGGAAAAAAGTAAAGAAATGAAATGAAAAGAAATGGAAAGAAGAAAAGCTTTATCGCTGCATTGTTGCAAAGTCAGCGGCCTTTTGAGTCAGCGTGGCGGCAGTTGCATCTGCGAGCATTTGTTATCTGGCCCAGCCGCTTGCCATGTTGCCTCACACTTCCTCCGGAAACAGTGTGCAACGTGCAACATTGCGTAGTCTCTGCTCTGCCGTCTTGTTCATCCATATCGACTACATTTTATCAGCCTGCATAATTTTCTCGTGTGTGATGAATGTGTGTCGCGGCTAACCGCAAAACACTTGACTATTAAAAATCGTTTTTCCACACACCCACACACCCACACACACACACACACACACACGGACACTTGCTAGTCAATGTCAACAATTATTTCCCCAGTGTATGAAAAAAATAAAAATAAAATTCGACAACGAAACCACACATCAACAAGCCGGCAACGTTCACAGTTCACACCGTCAATATTCGCACCAGCATCAGGACCTTTTATCCTTTGACAATTTGGCATTGGCTGCCAATATTTTTTTCACTCAATTTTTGCGAACTTTATTTTATTTTTTTTTGCTTTTTCCATCTGTGGCACGTGAGGCATTGTCCTGCTGCCTGCCTTCAATTATGCAACAATTGAAAAATTACGACGTGTACAACAATTTTGCTTTTTTTGTTGCACGACTGCGATTTGTTGAAGGGTTGCCTTAGTTGAGCTGCTGCCCAGTCTGCAATAAAAACTGGCAAATGACAACAGGTTTTAAATTTGTCACCACAACAAAACAGTGGCAAGAACAATACGTGCCACAACAGCAACAATAACAACAACAAAGTAAGTGTTGCTCATGACAAACGCCAAATGAAGCACAAATTTAATTACGCAATTTTATTGGATTAACAACAAACCTGACTGCGGCAGCCACAGTGGCTGCTACATGGTGCATAAAAACAAATTTAAATAAGCCAACACATAAACACACACACACACACATGTACACTCAGCGAAAAACACAGAAACAAGAAAGCATCGCATATTACTTGGCTTAAGATCTTCAATATCGAATTGAGTTTGGTTTACTAAAAATGAAGTGAAGCAGACAAACTTAAAAATTGATAAATCCCAGATTAAACAAACCCGAAGTAATTTTAAAATAAGAATAAAAATCTGCAATCTCAAATCAAGAATAAATTACGGCTAATGTAAATGGAAAATAAGAACACATCAATCTTAATCCAAGTTTATTTATTCTAGATTAAAATGCAGTTGACAAGAAAAAAGACAATTTATTGAATCCTAGTTTAATCATTTTATCATGAATAAACGAATTCAATCTGATCTTGAAAACGTTAAGAAAGAAAGCTCACTCTTATCTTAAAATAGGAATTATGTTTGTAATCTGAAATTAAAATTGCGTTACTAAAAATGAACTTGACAAACAAAAAGACACAAAACTTAGGATCTTAGTTCATTTATTGTAGAACTCAATTTAAGTAAATTTAGTTACTTGCTTTATATTTTTCTCTATGTACACACACACACACACACACACACTTATGTGTCCAGTGTCCAACCCCCGAAAGAATTTAGCATCTTTACTGCTTCTAGTCGCGTAGGTGAGCCGTAAATTTGCGCGCCATTGTTGTTGTTGTTGACGCCAATGTCGTGTGTCCTGGCCACATGGCCACAGGGGCCAGGTTGTGTGTGGAGGCGGGATGGGAAGGGGGGTGGAGGGGTGGGGAGATGGGGGTTGTGTGCACGCCGTTATCTTCCTTTTTGGCCTTTCACTTATGCAAAAACGGAACATTTGAAAAATATGTTGGCTGGATAAACAGAAATGGCAACAAAGTGCAGCTGATGCCAGTCTACGGCCAAGCTCCCCTTATCCCCCCCGTCCTCTCCATTTGGAGTGACATTTTAATGAGTATGCAACGTGCAGCATGCAACTTTGTCCAGACGTGGCAAAGCCTTGTTAAATTCATTAGTAAAACGTTGCACCTCAACGGGCAAGGGGCTTGAGTTGAGTGCCACACGTTTGGCATCATGTTGCCGCACACGAAATTAAAGTCCCATACTCCACACACACACACACACACAGACAGACACACACTCCCCCTTTACAATCTGTGGCACAACATGACATGATACCGATACTAAACTGACACTTTGACATGGACTTAACCCTAAAAACGCTTTGTTGGCTTTATTGGTGTCGGTTGCCGCCGTGTTTACTCCCAAAAAATGGAGGGTGGCGCCACTTGTGACACTGTCAGCACCGCCAAACACGGTCTACCCCCTCCACTCTCTCTCTCTCTCTCTCTCTCTCTCTGCAGCTCTCCCTCAGGGGGCAATAAGGTATATCCACTTGATTTTTGCACTAATTTACGTGGCTTAAGCGCTTTGGCTGAGGCCGTGACCTGGGTGGTATTATGCTTAAATACCTTTTAATTGACAATTTGTGTTCGAGCCGCATTCGATCCTTGATTTTTGTTTAATTATATATATGTGTGTATATATATATACCTAAACATATTACGGGGCTGAACATGTGCGCTTAATGTTTGCTCATTCATTAGTTGCGGCAAACATGTTAGTTAGTTAAACAGCTGCCATTAATTGACTTTAGTTGGGCATATTGTTATACTACCAAATATATTGTTAAAGCCTAAATAATTGGCTGTTTTTTCTGGTGAATTATTGTCTTTTCAGTGGAGTTTACCTGGTTTAATGAACTCAATCGAAGAATCTAAATATAGGCTATGAATTTGATTATTCTCTTTATATATTATCACTAATGATATTCTATGCATTGGAAGATTAACTAGTTCGGTGACTAATTCATCATAATTTAATAAATATTTACAAATTCGATTTTCTTTCTTTAATCTTTCTATAATCACAATTAATCTATTTCCAGATATGTTATATTTTTATTACTTATCTTTAATTGTTAACTCTAATGTAGAAGATTATATATATATATATTTAATTTATATTTTAAATCAAATGGCAAAATTTGCTTACTGCCCAAGTTTTCAACTGAAATTAAATGAAGCAAACGAAAGTTTTAACTTAAAGTTTTTCCATGCTTTTCATATTTTTTCTTTTTCGTTGCTGTAAGTTTAGCAGAGAGATCTTTAGCAGTAGTTGCAGGTAAGTTTTTAAATTCATTTGTATGCCGCAAGTTTTGTAAAACTTTTTAATTTGCGCTAACAATCGTATCGAATCGAATCAGGGCTCTCCATCAGTAACTAGCTCTTCCTCCGCACGGACAACCTCAACAAGCTGGCAAGTCAACCACACACACACACACACACACACACACACACACAAAAACACATATATACACACACCCAAGCACACACACATCCACACCCAGACTACTAACAATTGAAAAAGTAGATGGTAGATGAAAAAATGTTTTGCAAAAAAATGTGCTTAAATCAGCGTGTTCTTTTTATACCCTTGAAGAAGGAAGAATAATTTAGACGTTAAGTTTGTAATTTGAAGGAGACATCGGCAAGTGTATATACATATATATCTTCTCGAACAGCATGTAAAACTAAAAAGATACTGTCACTTACCTATACAACAATGGTATTTATCTCAGATGGATTAAACTTAAATTTTATTCTTATTTGGATCAATATATCTAAATATATAGCAGACTTTATGTTTATTTTTTTTTCAATTGGTTAGAAATGAAAGAAATCTGCATATATTTTGGGTACTATATAAAGGGAATAGTTATTTAGATTTTTCAAATTTATAAATTATAAATTTAGAATCCATACCACAAGAGTATTTAATCTTCAGTTTGCCTAAGTTAGTTATTCTTTTCAGTTTTTTTGCCATTGCTCAACACTTGCAAAGTTTCTGACTGTGGCTGTTGTTGGTGGGTAACGCTTAAGTTGCCACACGGTGGTGCAACCGACAGCACAGTCGCCGCCAAAAGTCGCCGTCGTCTAATTGAACCCCAACAGATATTTTCAATTAGCAGCAAAACATTTGTGCGCTAAAAAAGTTTTATTCAATTTTTATTTTCTGCTCTTTTTTTGTATATATACTTTTTTTATTTTTTGTGTTTTACGCCACCTTGAGCCAGATTCCTGCGGGGCGAACACGTCTGGACACTGGCGGCCAATAAAAAAGGCACCTTAGTGCTCAAAACTTTGGCTAAAAGCGCGCAAAAAACTTTTAATGGCATTAAAAAAGAATGTCAAGCTAACTTTGCAAAGTCGAAGACTAAATACTCTGAAGTATAGATATAAAATAGTAATACATTTTTATTGAATTAAGTATTATATTTAAGTACCAAAGCTTTGCTTGCAACTAATTAATTTTCCTCAGATCGAGTAAAGAACATTTTCTTAGTTTTCCAAAAAGACTTGCTTAAAAATGTATTTTTTTTTTAGATCAATTGGGAAACATTTTCTACGCAAAAATTAATGAATATTCCATTTACACATTTTGATCGTTTTAATTAATTTATTATAGCCAGAAGATTTAAAATGCCGTTTACTCCTCTCACAAATTCCGTGACAAAATTACAATACTCTAAAAAAAACGCCTCAAAATACGCAGCAAGAGGCTTAAAGTTTTCTTGTTTTGTTTTCAGCTTCTCACTTTTTTGAAATTGTTAAGTTGGCTATTTCAACTCCAATTGAAGGCTGGCAAAGAAATGCAACCGATTTAAACTGCATTTTGTGGCATAAATGTGAACGCATAGATCATATTCAATAGTTTTATGGGCTGCGTAAATTTAATTGATAAAAGTGTCGCAATCGTTTTTGGCCGCTTTTGGTTTTTGGACTTAAAATGCAAATGGCCAGAAAAGCATTGTGAGGCAGCCGGGCCAAAAATGGCAACAAAATGCGGCAAAATCTACTACTTGAGATAAGCGTCGAGTTCAAACAAACTAATTCAAAGTGCGTGCGTGTGCCACAGTCTGCCCCATGTGGCAGTTTGCACTGTCCACTGTCCACTTACCATTGTCATGTGTCCAGTGTCCAGTGTCCAGTGTCAACTGTGACTGTGTGCTGTGTGCCACAAAGCATGCAACACAAATCAGCGCATAATGGCGTCCATGGCTGTGTTTGCATGTTGCACAACTTTGCTGTGCCACTCGACTCACAATTCTGTAGCCCGTTGCCAACCACGACGCATTTCAATAATTCTAATTAATTTATTAACGTTTATCAGTAACAATAAATTTGCCGAGCGAGACGGCAAATGAGTGTGCATAAGTAAGAGCGAGACAACTGAAAACAGTCTGTGGCATTAGAGGCAAATGAGAATGGAGTATGGAGAATGCAGAATGGAGAATGGGAACGGGGAGAACTGTAGAGTTGAGAGAACTCTTTACCGTGTACACATATCTCTCTCCGAATACGTCACTTTGGCCTTGCCTTATCCTGTGTGGGCATAAAAACCTTTTATTGTTCTTGGTAGCAGCGTCCACAAACTCAGTCTCTAAATCTTCATCTCCATCGCCATCGCCATCGCCATCGCCATTGCCATCTGTATTTGAAATGGTCTGCCAAGATTCGCATTGGGCGATAAGTTTCCTCGAGCTCATTCACAGCCATAAATGAATTGAGAAACTTAGACAAATCCAAAGCAAACACACACACACACATGTATCCATTCACACACACACACACATATATATATATATATATATATATATATATATTTATATATACCTCGTAAATAAGCAGGCGTTGATTTTAAAACGAGCCCCATTGATAAGACCAAGAGTAGAACTAAAACTCTGGTAAAAATCGCTGAGGTAGCAGAATAAAAAAAAACACTAAACACAAGTAACCAAATAAAAAGTAAGTTGTTTAGAGTGCTAGACTGGCAGATAGCCTGTAGGCGATTTAAATGCATTTGAAATATAATTGCTAAACCTAAATAAAGTCAAATTGTTTTTCTTTTTCAAAATAATGCGGAATTTTATTAAGCTGAAAATTTATAGATCCTGCATGAATTTTACAGAATCAATTTTGTAATACTCCGAAAAACTGCATAGATATAGATTTTCAATGTTAATTTTGTATAGGGACTAAAATGTTTTTATTTTGAAACATATTTAATACTGCGTGTATGCTAAACACTATAGAGATGAATTAAAAGTATTCGAAATCTACTTACTAATACTCAACAAATTAATTTCACAATCGATTAGTATTTTGTCACAATATTATATTAATATTATTAATTTAGGAAACATTTGATTTTGCAAGCATTCTAAAAATTAAATTTCGAAAATTTCTATACATAAAATATATAAAAAATGGAATGTAAAAATCTAGTTGCGAGTTTTAATTAAAAATAACATGCTAGAAGAGTTGAAAGTTTTAGTCATTCACACACATTTCGATTGTTTACAGGGTATAAGAAATGAGTAGAAAAGACAACTTGGCGGCTTTTTTATTGTGCACATGAAATGATATCTATTTATTTTGTTTTTTTTTTTTCTGCCCAAACCAAACTGAAAGTGTTACAATTTATTGACGCATTTAGATCAAAACTAAAAATTGTTAGCTATTTCGTGTTGCTGAGTCGACAACTCTGCTCGCAAACCCTGCAGCAGCCAGCATCTGATTTTCACTGGGTGTGTGTAAATGTGTGTTTTTGTTTTAATACGAAAATCCCTTAACTTATGCGGCAAGCAACCACTGACACGCCCACAGCTCACTATTTAGCCGACGGCTACTCAAAAACCCAAAAAAAAAAATAAATTGAGAGGCGGAGGAAGAAATCGTAGCGTGGGCAAACAAAACGAATTTTAACGTGGACTCGTTGATTCGTGGACTTTAGCAGGAGAGATACCTTTAATGCATTTTGCTTATATTGAGAAGCACTTAAAATTGCGAAAATATGAAAATCATGAAAACATCGGGTGGGGTTTGAGGGTGCGTAAGTTCTTGGCACGCTCGTCCTGGTCGCCTGTCTGCACTCGGAAAAATATTCACCCTGAAGTTTCGAAAATCCATGTAAAATAAAAATTTCTCTGAAAATTAGACAAATCATTTTGGGCTTCTAATAGTACTTTTCAATACACGAAACTAAATTCTTACAAAGAAAAGGCAATAAATTGATGAAAACTGGAATGGAAAATCCTAAAAGAAAGAAAGTAATAAAAAATGAGTAAATGTAAATCAAATTAGATTATATGTTATATATAGTTAGTCATATTACATATTCTTTAAAATGTACTATTTATGATATATATAGTACGTACAATATAAGCAACAATAAAGCAAATATTGAGAATTCAGTGTAAATATTTAAAATGACCTTTGAAATTATATATATTTTTTTATATTTTAGAAAATCAAAACTAAAATTATGAAAAGAAAAATACTGGTTTTTAGAAATGTACTTTCTGATTAATATGCTTAGCTAACCGTGCCGATTTTCTTAATTTCAGTTTGATTTTTATTTTGCTGAGTGTGTCTGCTTATTTTATTATTATTATTTTACAGGGAATTATCTCATTTGAGTGGAGTTTGCCGTCTGCCATTCTGGCTATCCAACCTCTACCCCTGACCCTGTCGCTGCCCCAGCCCCTTGCCCAGTGCCCCCTGTTCGTGCCCCTGCCTCTGTTTCTGCATCGACCATCCGCTGTGTGTAATGTGTGCGTAATAACATAATATCCTTAAGATATTTTAATATTGCCTGCCGCTGCATATTGAACTGCGGCAAGCTCTTCAGAGCGCTCCCTCCCCATTCCCCTGCTCATTCACTTCCAATCTTCCATCTTCCATCGTCATCGACATCCTCCTCATCCTGATCAGCATCCGCATCCGCATCCTGGCTGGCCGCATTTCAACATATTTGACTTTGCTTGGCTGTTTTGCTTTGTTTGCCTGTTTATTCTCTGTGCTTGCCGATGATGATGATGATGATGCCACTGCCTGTTTACCCCTGACTTGCACCTCCCTCCCCTTCGATTCCCACTCCCTTTTAACAATACCTTTGTGCATCATAAAATAATTGCCGCGGGGCATGTAATCTTCTGCTGGATGGCTTGCAATTTGCCTTGCCTCGCTACAAGCTGCTCTCTGTGGCACCAACATACAACAAAAAAAAAATAAAAAAAATATTGTCTAGATCCTAAAAGCTTTGCTAAACAGCGGATGTATGCAGAGTGCAAATATCTACACATGTTTTAATCTATGTGTTGTGGATTGGATTTGTATGAAATTAATACATTTTCTTGCTTTATCTAGAACAAGGTGTTGTTCAGTTATTTTCTCGTTTACGTGAAGTTGAACACAAAATGTTGTTGATTAAATAAAATGTTGTATTGAACTTATGCATCAAACTTAGCTTTCAAAAATGTGCTAAGTTGATGAAGTACTATTTTATAAAGTAACATTTGAAAGTTAAGTGCAGTATTTATCTGTATGGCAAGTCAAGAAGTATCTTAAGTGAAGTCAGGATTGATATCGCTTACCGTAGAACACTATTTCGTGTGCTTTTCCCACATAAGTTAATGAATGCCGATATATATTTCTCTTTTCACTGGGTCGTCTTAAATTTGCTATTCGGTTTATTTGCAAATCATAAAATGCTTTCTTTTACATACTCTGTGAGGAACTTTGTCTTCTTTGAATAATATTTTCATTACTAGCATAGAGCATGCTTAACTGTAGTAAAGTTATCATAATCCACAGGTTCAGAGATTTACCTATCTCTCCCCTATTTTCTCTCTAAATATTTTACTTTTTTTTAATACTAAGCTACTCACTACTAGCAATTTTTGGTCTGATTTGGTTTCTTTGTTGTTATTCTCAATGCTTGCCATAAATGTTGGATAGTTTTTTAATCACCTTTTAATACCCCCAGATTTACTATGTCCTCATTTTCCAACATTCCTTTATTTTAACTATTAATTCATTATTAATTTATCATTTCATTTGTAAGTTTAATTTAATTTTAAATTGGATTTTCAAATCAATATTGCAAATCACTTTTCCATAACTTTTGCATAGGTTGATCAATGTTCCCACTATAAGAGTCAAGTTTAAAAATACAAAAACATTTATATTATAATTTTTAATGTTTTATTTCTTAATTTTTAGACTAAGTATATTCTAATTGAGTATTTCCTCCTTCCACAAGCCCCTTCAGTTAATATTTAAACTTAATAAGCCAGATCCTTTAGTTACACATTCCTTAAAAGTCACTGCCTCAATCTGTATGTCTGTTCACAATGGCTTCTTATCATAATGATAATCATATTAAAACTCATTTGACTAAGCACCTATAAAAAATGATTTCAACGCACTTTACATATGAAAAATAGATAGATTTGGACGACTCTTTCTCCAACTTGTCACAATAAGTAGTACTTATGCGTATTTGGTCGCCATATCAATAATGGGTGCCCTCCTCCTGTTGTTTTTGTACTTAATATGTCGCTCAACTCTTGGTTTGGTCTCACAACATATGCGGCGGCAGTAATTTGATGTTGAGGTCATAAATAAAATGGCTCGTTCGGTTCGCTCGGGTATCGTTGAGTTAGTCAAAGAGTCTGTGTCTGATGCGGTGACATTATTAAGAAGTGGATACGGACTCTTTACTCCGTACATAGTCTCAGGCACTCGAGTTATTGACAAGTTTATGTGCTTAATCCTTCCATAAAGCGCACCATTAAAATGCCAACAAAAGGTACTTTATATGAAAATTTTCTGTTCGCTCTGCCACTTTTATCGCCAGCGTCGCCATCGCCGTTCATATTTCAATAAACTCCACCGAAATTTGAATGCCACTCGTAAGACAATCGTCAATATGAAATGCGTATCGCCTGGGCTGGCATATGAGGCATGGGGCATGGGGCATGAGGCAGTTGAGCCAGTTTAGCCCGTTGAGCCAGTTCAAAGCAGCTGCCCCCTATCTAGGAAGCGGAATAGTTTTTCGAGTGCTCGGGCATTTTTATTGCTCTCCGCTTACAAAATATTGAAAAAAAAATAAATATATATATATATATACATATATATGAGAACTAGCCTAGCTAGCCAGTAAGCAAGTCTCTGCTGAAGGTCTGGCAAATGCTGAACTTACAAATACCCTAAAGAAGTGTATCTATCCTAAGCAAGTTTGTCAATACAATTTAATTAGCTATAACTATATTTTATTCAAGACACAGAGCAAATTGATTATATATATAAAGTTCTTATATTATATAATTTATATAATTATTTATAATTTATTAAAAAATGAAATTAGTAAATGACAATTTTAATTTTATATTCTATTCACTCGACATGTTTAATCCAATTTATAAATATTTTTTTTTGTTTATTCATGACTCCTTTTTTCTAACTTGTATCTTTTATTGTTATTATACTTTATTTTTGATTATTTATGATTTAATCAGTGACAACTATAACTTAATAATCAGAGTTAGGCATTTTCTATTCAATGCTTTAAATTTTTTAATTTTAGCATATTTATGTTTTATATTTTATATTCCATAAGATTTTAGAGTTCGGAGTTACGCGTTTACAGTTGAGTTGCGCTTAGGGTACAAAATGATGAGAGAGTCGTAAGCGAGTCGAGCTGCTATTTGGAGCAAAACTCACGAATTTGTAATAAAAATGTTTGGCACTGCCAAAAACGTGTGGCAAATGAAGCCGTCGGTTGCCCCTTCCACAAAATGAGACACGCATTAATTTGGACATTTCTTTTCTGATCTTTTTTTTTTTTTTTTGTTTATAGGCTGGCTTTACTTTGCCATGTGGCTTGTATTTAAGTCTCTACATGTGTTCAGAAAATGTTTTATTTTTTGCGTGTACCCCCCAAAAAAAAGCTGAGTTTAGCCGTGGCAAGTCTGTCGTAAGACTGTTTTGCGGCCATATTTAAGCGATTTCACATCTCTTAATGATTTTGACAGCTGAATGATGTTTCATTTGTTGCGTCAAGTCTTCCAATTTGGGGTGTGCATATTTTGTTTAATTTTTACACAGTTTGCGTCAAGTGGCAGTCTTTAGTTAATGCCAGTCAAAAGACCCAGCCACAGGCAGATGTTGCTGTTGCCTCCTCTCTCTTCTCATCAAGTGCTGCGTAATTTGTTACTCATTTTACAGAGAATGGGCGAAGGAACAGTACAACAAAGATCATATTCTCTTACACCCGGAAATCTGTGCTGATCAAGAACGTATATATACTCTTTCAGAACATCATTATACATTTTCTGTGGTGGTCAACTTGAATCCAATATTTTTCAATTTTTATTTAGTCTTGATAGTAAATATTAATTTGTTTCATTTATATTTATTATATATATATATATATATTTTATTTATGTTATGTATTATATTATAGACAATGTATTTAAAATTTTGTATACAACAGTTCAGATCGGTTTTCCTATTTTAAATGGCAGTAATATAGTAAATATGTAGAAATATAACTGACAAATGTCTAGCTTTGGCTTGGCTGCTGATAACTAAATACATTAATAGCCACTACAAGGAAGATAGAGAGAGAGGGAGAGAGACTGGTCGCTAGAGAGAGATAAAGAGAAAGAGAGAGAGAGAGAGAGAGAGACATGCACTCTCCAGTTTCAGGTTGTTCCAATTGGCTTCCAGGATTAATTAGACTGTTTCCTCTCATGACAAATAACAAAGGCTTCATTAATGGCAACCTGAGGAGGCAGGCAGCTTGATGCTTGCTGCTGCTGCTGCTGCTGCTGCTGCTGTTGCTGTTGCTGCATGTCAAATGCTGATGGACAGTGCTTTTAATTTTAATACTAATACATCATAATGCGTCACAGGCCTGGGGGCAAAGTCAACACCCCACCCCCAGCTACACCGCGCCACACTGTTGCAAGGTGGTGCGTCCGTGCGTGTGTGTGATAAGTCTGGCATTGAGCAAAAACACACGTACAAAATTTCACAACAGTTGTGTCCAGACTCCTTTTTAGTTAAACTCCCCTCTCGCAGATTGGTGCGAAAATCAAGCCAGTGGCGGTGGTGGTGGTGATGGTGGTGTTGGTGGTGGTGGTTGCAAACGTCAAGGTGAAAGCCGCTTAAGGTACACACACGAGGCATGCCACACAGACACACCACCCTGCCGCCGCCCTCTTCATTGTTGTGGAGTTGAGCTCAACATGTGCGCGATTGGATTAAGTGGCAAGCAGGCAGCGATTCAAGGACAATCAACTGCACAGCATGAATAAGGATTTGGATTGTGAATCTCGATGTGGATGTGAGTGTGGATGTGGATGTGGATGTGGACGTCACCTTCTGTCCAATTTGAAGTTAGACCGCGTAACAGGCAGCCCATTAAGGTGACCGTTTCATTTGCAACATTTACAAAATTGAGGGTTAAATGCGCGTCTTTAGACATCTGCTGCAATTTTATTTCTATTTTTGAAAATAGTTGCCAATTGCCTGCTTTTATGGCTTACTCAACAAAAGTGTTAATTGACAAACGGCCAAATGAGTTTGAAATGCAGTCAAGCGAGCATCGCTTACAGGCCATGTGATAAATAACTTCAAAAGCCCTGCTTCAATCTCGCCAGTGCACATGGAGAAATAATATTTAAATGTTGTATTAATGATTAAAATGGACTACAATTTATTCCAGAGAGCTTACAAAAACAATCAGTTAGACAGCTCCAGTTGAGAGACAATTATTGCTTAGCTTAATAGCAACATTTTGCAATATTTATCTATAAGAAATTAATGGTAAATTTGTGCAGCTTTAGTGCTGATGAATATACAATAGTTTTAAGGGCATTTATAATATTCTAGTTGAGACAACTTAAGGGACAGCAGAAAACCTGAACCCAGCAGTTTAATACAATTATACATTGTATATGAAGAAAATACGCCTTGGCTAACAAAATCTTTCTATTTTGAATAACAAATTATTTTGACAGTTGATCAATAATAATTAATTATTATTAGCTTAGAAACTAATTTGTGCATTTATTGGAAAATGTTCATGAAATTCGAAAAGCTTTCTATCTATGTGTATTGAATTGAATTGAATTCAATTTGGTTTTTAAGTAATATAATAATTAAATAAAAATATTAAAAGACGCTACGGCAATTAAAGGATTAGTAGTCAATACAAAAAATAATATAAAGAGAGAGAGAGAAACGTACTCAGTACAAGAAGAATTAAGAAAAGGTGTATTGAAACCAATTTAATAAACTTAACAAATCAAAATATTTATATCAAGCAGTTCAGAAAGAAGCGATAAGCAAATTGATTGATATTTAATACAATGTTTTACTTTTGTTTCAGCAGAGTAGCTAATACGATATTTATGGCAAGTGATTTGTCTTGCCGATTGCATCTCAATAGAAGGACTTAATGCAAGCAAAATTCAATCAGTTATTTATCTACTTTTTTTCCAGTGTTCTATTTACATGAGTATGCTAATGTCTGAATCCGGCAAGCAGCTGGTATTTTGCTGAGCAACAGGACTCCTTCGGGGGCAGCTGCTTAGCAGAAGCAGAAGCAGCAACAGCGATGAGGATGCCGCCCACGTGCGTGGCATGCAAGGAATTTCCAATCAATTTTAATTGGCACGCCATCAATAAGACAGATAGAGAGAGAGAGAGAGAGAGAGAAATAGAGCAACGGCTGTGATTTCTGAGATATTTGGAGAGACTTGCGAGATTTCCATGTTAGTTGCGACTTGTGTCGCATGGCTAAACGAGAAATTCCCAAAATATTTGTGCATAATTTTAATTAGAGCATTTTTCCTATTTTGCGCAATTTATCTTTGCCGCTGTGCCACTCGATAAGTATTTATATTTTCGAAAAATGCTTAAGTGAGTGTGCGTGTGTGTGTGCTGGTGTGCGTGTGTGCGCTGATGTGTGTGTGTGCGTGTGTGTGTGTGTGGCAAACGCTTCAAGTGTCAGAGTGGCATGCCACTTTTAACTGGCAATGAGTGTCAGCTCATTGCAATAAATTATTTTAAATGAGCATATCGACGATGTTGATGCCCCTGCCCCTGCCCCCGCCCCTGCCCCAAATCCGTGTGCCCCTCACGACAACCCCTGCCGCTGCACATGTGTCTGCCTCCGCACAGTATTTGAGGCATTTTTATGTGCATTGCCCTTTGGCATTTGTCTAAGTTCTCTGTAGGTATTTATTTGAATGTCGGCTTGCCTTCAATTTGAACGCAAAGCAGATAAATCTTTTTTTTCCCGAGCCAATCAAAAACTTGCCGGCCAGCTTCTCTCATTCAAATCTCGCTGTGCACAACAAACTCATTTAAGTTTTGCCTCAACAACAACAACAGCATTAGCTAATGCAGCAGTCAAGATAGGTAAAAAGGATAACACACTGGGAGCAGAGAGAGAGAGAGAAAGAGAGAGAGAATCACTCCAAAAATTGTCGCTAAGGGATTCGTAGCGCCAACTTTTGCCCAAAATGTTGTTGTCTTAATTGCCAAGTGTCCTTGGCCAAAAGTGCAAAAGGGAGCCTTAATTGCTGAATGTACCACTTCCCCATCGCACCCCTCCACCCCCCCTCCCCCGCCCACTATTCTCATCCCCAGCCAGGCAACGGTCAGTTGTTGGCGACCAGTTTCGTAGGCCAAGCTCAAATGTTTAATTGCCATTTAGTCCTTTTTAATGGACTCGACTGTACCGACTCCGGCTAGCGTACAGTAGTACTAGTACACTTAGAGAAAAAAAAAACATTTCTTGAAGGTTGTCGCATTCTAAAATCAGAATTTAGATAGGATTATGTCTAATTAATGTTTTTGTTTTGTTGATTCTTTTATTTTTATTACACATTCAAATTAAGTGTTTTAAATTTGGGTTTTCACTTGTACGTTTTAGCAATGTATTTTTTTTTTAATAAAAAGAAGCATTTCAACTTTTAAGAATATCTAGAAATATAGAATATTTTTCTAGTTTTCAGTGAGATTTTTATTTAGGGGCATTTGTCTTCATTTCGGAGCTATTATTTTTCTAAGTGCAGTAGTAGTGGTAGTCCCGTGCTGTGCCGTTCATTAATGTCCACGTCTAGATTTGCGCTCACCTCCTTGTGTGTGTTGTGTGTGTGTGTGTGTGTGTGTGTCCTGTATGTCCTGTGTGTCCTGTCGATACATTATCTCTCCAGCAGCTCGTCGCTGTAAGATAAACTTGCAAATGCTAGCATTTTAATAGCCAACAAGCAACCAACCAACAGACAAATAGACAGACAGACAGAGACGGACAGAGAGAAAGACCGAGCACTGGAGACGCAGCATTTTTGACTTAATATCCCTGTGCCACAAAAACCGTTATCTACCCAATCGTCCTGTGCTGTGTGTGTTGTGTGTGTTGTGTGTGTTGCTCCGTCTGCTCGTTTGTGTTGCATAAATTCTGACCGAATTGCTTGTTGCTGTTGTTGCTGTTGCTGATAAGACGATGTCGATAGCATGACAATTAGCCACAACTACATATATTTAAAATATGTATTACTCCTGTCTGGGGCTGCTTTAATTGTTTCTTGGGGTTTGTTGAAAGCGCAAATACAATTTGATTGCTGATAGCTGCGATTGACCACCAGCAACTAAATATACATATCTATAAGTAAGTGTTTATAGTGCAAGCAAAACTTTACCGATTTTGCTAAAAACTATGAAAACATGCTAATATCATTTCAGGCATAAATAATAATTAATTAATTAACTCAATTAAAACAAACTAGGTAATTAATTTATAACAAGTATTTTAAAATGTAGCAATTATATATTTTCAGGACACATTATAATTATCTAAAATTACACAAAAATGGCAACAAAATGAAACAAACAAAAAGATAAACATTTCGAATTAAAGTCAGCCAATAAATAATATTATGGTTTTTGAATAGCCAATCAAACATGATTTGCACTTACTACAGAGTAACTCACAGTCAGAATTACCTATCTAACTTATGCTCTGCTCAAGTGGATCAACTCTTTGCTGCCTTTTGATATTCTGTGTTCAGCATCGCCCGCAAATATGGTCAGTCAGCCCATTCCAGCTGCTGCGATTGCACTTACATTTAATGAAAAAAAAAGAAAGAAAGAAAGGAAGAAAGAAGGCGCTTTATTATTAAATTACGCCCCAAACCCCACCCCCTCCACCACCACCTTGCTTATGGACATGACTTGCGCTTGACATAAACATAAACTTGGCGCCTTTTGTGATGGCAGCGACGGCGACTCCTCCAGCCTGGCCAAAGTAAAATGTATCCTGGCCGACGGCTAAGCGACAACAACAACAGCAACAACAACAACAAAACACCTTTAATATTTTCATTATGAAGTCATTCAGCGCGATTATGAACGCGTGACCCCCGAGGCGATGCACAGCGTCCAAAGTGAAAGAATACCTACTCCCCGCCCCACCAAACCCAACCCCTAATGAGGGACAACACTTCAACTTGGCTGCTGAAGCTGAAGCTGAGGAAGCTTAGGATGCTGAGGAAGCCGGCGATGTGAAGGTAAATTACAATTTTGTTTATAAGTGGCCTGGTCGCTGGCTCGCCCTGGAGGGTCCTCTTGGTCGAGGACTGCTGCGTCCAAGTGCAGCTGTACCCAATAATCATAATAATTGCGCCATGGGCGTCAACGTCGTCAACTTTGCCAGACGCCCAGCTACGGCCCAACTCCTGCCCAACTCCTGCCCAGCTCCTGCCAACAACAATTGCTTCCAAAGTGCGTGTGACACATTAACGAACACGGGCACAACAACAACAACAACAACAACAACAACGACAAAAAAAAGGAAGAAAAGCGCGGAAAAGTGCTAAAGAAAAAGGCAAATAAAATGAGCACGGTTGGGGCTAAACTTCAAAAGAAATAAAATAAAAAAACAGGGGAAAAAAATAATACGTTTGAAAGAAGAAAAAAATGTACTTTAATGCCGTGAATTTTACGCGGGATTTCTATAAAGTGCAGCCGGGGAGGGAGGAGCTGATTTCCTCTGCGGTTTGTGTCCAAGTAAATTGAAAATGTTCGTGCGTAAATTGACTTTGGGCATAGCCAAATCGAATACCGAACACTGTCGGCCAGTTCCACTTTTTGAGTCCTGTGTGCACCTCATGTCCTTTTTTCTATTTCTATTTCTATTTTTTTAAGGGGGGCGTGGGGTGGGGGGCTTGCTGGCCACTTTTTCAAATTGAATTCTTGGTTAGAGTGCGCAGGCAGCAAATTAAAAAGAAATTAAGCCAATTTGGCCAGGATGGCGGATGCGCGGCTCAATTTCAGCGCCAAGTGCCTTGTTGTGGCTCGTAAATCTTGGGCACATAAATACCAGGAGCCGGGAGCCGGGAGCCAGGAGCCAGGAGCAGCCAGGCCAGGAAGGAGTCCTTGCCGGGGTCACGTCTCGCTTGGCTGGGCTGTGCTTGGCTTTGACTCTGGCAACATCTTCATTTCGGCGTGAAATTCTTTAATCTCATTCAATTCAATTAGTTCGAGTTGACTAGTTAATTCCGCGAATGTCCTTTTCTTTGGCCAGCTGCCTGCTTAGGTGTGTGCCTATCTTCTATCTCCAATTTCCTATCTCCTGAAATCGCCTGGCCATGTCCCTCTCAGTGTCCCGGCTTTGTGGCTCTTATTGCCGGTCTTTTTGTCACTGCGCATTAACTTTTGCAAATTTATGGGTCCAGTTAAGAGCGGAAGCTCTTTCTGTCCAGCCGGCGAATTTGTTTGAGATTACATCAAGAAATAATTAAGAGATAACTAGAAACAGATTCGCTTTTGCGCAAACAACTGAGGCCACACGAATAAAGTCATCCCTATTTAAATGCATCATAGATGATTCCCTGGAAAAGATGGTTCGATTCACAGCATCAACTTAATCTGAAGTTCTTTTAATTATATTATATTATAAAATTAAGGCGCTGGCGTACTAAGATCATTTCTATTATATTACACCGGAAAAATAATATGAATAAAATATAATGTATAAATATAAATGATTTAAAAAAACCACATGAAGAAAGTCACTAAGAGTGCATTATATATATCATGATTTACTGATCTCATAGTAACCCATAAATATTAGAAATACAGAAATATTTATTATTTTATTATTAATATTTAAAAATATATTTTAAGTATTAGAATGAAGTTGACGTTGTAATATGTTTTATAAATGCAATCATTTTATAAAAATATAATAAATAATTTATAACTGAACAAGTTTTGTTTAAAACTAACAGAGAAAAATACAGTAAGTTTATTTTGAACTATATATATTATATTTGTATTTATTTATTTCAAAATTGGTTTAGAAAATACTTTTTTATATTTAAAATATATCTTCATAAATATTTGCATGACGCTGGCGTAATAAAATATTTGAAAATTTATTCTCTCATCTGTGAATATACAATTTGTAATAGACTCAAAATGAGAGTGTCGAATTTTGTTCAAAACTAACACAGATATATTCAAGCAAGTTTATTTTTGTATATACAACCAGCCGCATAAATTAATTTGCTATATGGAAAGTGTAGTCAGGGTATATCTGTTGAGTATTATAGATAATATCCGTATCCTAATGCGAATGATTCTTAATTTTTTTTTTTTTATTTTGCTGTCGTCGTTGTTGTTATGTGGTTCTTGTTCAGTTGGTGATTAAGTAATTTTCGCTAAGCCCACCCGTGATGTAGTCTGTGTGGTATTTATAATGGTTTCTCGGTCTGGTCGCTGCCACCGGGTTGTGCATCATCGTTTTGTGGTGGCGGAGATTGTTGATTAATGCGCGGCTTGGCACCACCAAAAATGCTCGCCGACTGCTTCGTCTCGGCCAATGCATTAATCGGTTCAGTCACCGATCTGGGTTGGAGCACTATCTTTGGCCGATCCTCATCGTCGAGACTGGCACTGCTTGCTGCCGGTGGCGACTGTGTATAAATATCATTGGGATTATAGTGTCGACGACGATCTCGAGTCCGATTCTGTCCAAAATTCGTATAGTGTCCATTGTCATTGCTAATGCTGCGTTGACGTTGCCCTCCGCCACGTCTGAAGTTGTTGTTGTTATTGTTGTGATTATTGTTGTTATTGCGATTATTGTAACTGTAAATGAAGTGAGAGAGAGAGAGAGAGAGGGAGAGAGAGAGAGAGAGAGATGAGTGAATATCAGAGCCACTCAGAAAAAAATGCCCCAAATTTAAACAATTTCAAATATTAGAAAGAAAATCGACAATATTTTTTTACATATGTTTTCCAAAATGTAGAGAAAAATTGCTAAAACAAAGAAATGCAAATCATAATTTTAATAAAATTTAGCTGAAAATGGAACGATTTTACTTTTTTAAAGAAATAGTTTATAAATATTGGGAAACTATATTTTCGATAATTTTTTTTATATAATTAAGAAAAACATTTGTTTAAAATAGATAAGAATTGAAAAACACTGTCGCGTGTTAAATTAATTTGTTTAATAATTAATGATTAAAAATACCAAGCAAAGTTTACAGAAAATCACAAAATTTAATTTGAACAATTTACTTTAAGTCGACTTAGTAAAATGTTGGGGTTTATTTTTAATGAGTGCACTCGTGAATACTCACCGATTAATGTAGTTGCCACTCGAGTAGTGTGGAAAACTGCGATTGCTCTGGAAACTAGTGGATGATTTGTGTGGCTCCACATTTTGACGGGGACTGCCCAGACTATTCCCGCCCAGCGAACCATAATCGCTGCTGTTGCTGCCATCGTTGCCATCATTGTTCAAGCGAGCTCGCCCAAATCCACCCCTGTCTCGCCCCCTTCCTCCGCGACCCCCGCGATAGCCACTCTGTCGAGGACTGCCCTCCTGCTGATCCAGGCGATAACTGGAACTGGTCGAGGAGCGACCAGGACTATCATCGCGTCGATAATTACGCCGTTGATTATTGCCATTGTTGTTGTTGTTTGAGCTGCCCGAGGCAGATCTTCCTGCACCACCCGGTCCACCGCCCGGTCCACCACCTGAACCACCCTGACGCCGATGATCGGCAATATCGATGCGCAACGGGGCCGATAAGTTATCGAGCTTAATGCGTCCATTGCGGGAAAGAGCACGCTTCAGTTGATCGAGTGTGGTGAATTCCACATAGCCATAACCCTTAAACTCATCCGTTTCACGATCCTTGATTAGGCGCACGTTCTTCACCTCGAAGTCCTCGAATATCTTCATTACATCGCCCTGGACGAGCCCCTTGGGCAGATTGCCCACAAATGCGATAAATGGTGGATCGCTGGGCACATCGCAGTGACTATCACGAAAATCTCGATTACGATTGTGAAAATTGCGATATTGTTGGACATCGCCAGTTCGATTATAACGATAATTATTATTGTTCTGGTTGCTGTTGCTGTTGTTGCTGCGGTTGTTGCTGTTGTTGGTGTTGCCTCTGTCACTGGTCTTGGACCAGTCCGCCATATTTTTGTAGATGTAGATTTGTTTTTTTTTTCAGGTCTGGAGCTCGTTTTTCCAGACGCTGTGAAACCGGTCTACGAGAGACATCTGACATTGGTCCCATAACTTACTATATCTATACATATATATATATATATATATATAGAAGCCTTGACATCTGACATATGCCCCGAAACTACTGAATAGCTTCAATTTCGATTTTCTGTTTCATCTAGGTATATTTTTTCAAAGTGCATTTTTTTTTCCAAACTCCGCACAAAATGGGGCCAACTGACGGTTAGTCTTTGCCGTGACATTATACACAAGTTTTGCTAAGGTAAATCCGTAAAATGATAAATGTTTTGGCGACAGATTATGCAGAACTAACCCTACCCTGAACCCCCTTTCTCTTTGGAAATAACATGTGTAAGCAGCCATGGCGTAAATGTCTCCATCTCCATCTCCAGATTCAGTTTCAGTTTCAGTTTTATATTCAGTTTCAGATTCAGATTCAGCTTCACTGCTTGTTTGTGTTATGGATAATGAAAGCAAAAATAACAACAGCAACTGCGACGTTGACGATGCTGGCGACGACGACTACATGAAAAAGTCAACAGCAAATAGTGAGACCAAGCAGCAACAACAACAACTCCTGCCGCTGCTGCAACATGGGGCAGTAACAAGAACAACTACAGCGTTTTGTTTGCACAACGAAACTCATGACTCATTTTTGTACATTTGTCAAAATTTTTGCCATACATCATTTTAAACAGTGCGCGACTTCGTAGAGGCCAAGGGGGGGGGGGGGCAGGGGTTGCGACAGACAACAGGGGGGCGGAGTTGGAGTCGTTCTGGGTACACCAGTTGCAATATTATCCACTACCAGCAGCAAAACAGTGACTTAGAACTGCTTAAACTACTACAACAATATTTTCTTCATATTTCCGCCAGAAAATAATAAGAGTTTAACGGAGTAAAGAAATAATATTACAATCAAACTTTATATACATAGAAAAAATAAAAATTCCAAAACAAATATGTATATATATGTATATGTATATGCATATGAAAATATTTAGTTGAACACTCAGTTGCTTATTAATGAGAGGAACAGATATATAAAAGTATTCGCATATAAATTATATATGTAAAATAAATTTGCCACAAAATTGGACAAGCCACACACTACAGATCTGAGCAGCTATCTATAATTTAAAAGATAATTTCACAAGTAAAACCTATCGGAAATATCAAAATATGTTAAATTATTCTTAAGCAATATTACAAAATGCGTTCAATGTCAAAAGTAATCATTAATCAAATTAATTATTTTTTTTTAATTATTGATTTTTTTCTATTCAACCAAGGTGAGCAAAGACCTGCAACAAAGTACTAAAAATAGTGTGCAACTCAAGAAGCAGCATATATATAATAATAATTAATGTTTGTAGCTGAAAAGCATTTTTGATAATTTTGATAGTTACTGAAATATAACTTTTCTGTGTTCATATTTTAAGCGGCCATTTTTGGATTATTTACTATTGTTATTTTTTTTTTTTGTGTATACAATATTGGTTAATTTTAGTAATGTTGTAAAAGAAGAAGATAATGTTGTTGGAAGAGTCGGTATAATTATTACCTTTTATAGAACTTGGTTGCAGTGTGCTGGATGCGATTTTGGATTTTGAGTTTGGGCTTGGGATGCGGCACACGCCAACGCATGCCAAAAGATAAATCGTTAGCAACACGGAATTAAAAACTGATGTAGCGATTAATTTATCACTCACTGGCAACTGGCAACGCAGAGCCACAACAACAAGTTGCAAGACGAGTTGCCAGCTAGTGGCAATATTTAACTAGCAAGTTGCAACTGTGTGTGTGTTTGTGTGTGTGTGTGTGTGTGTGTGTGTCTGTGTGTGTACCAGCAGCAACAGTAGCTGAACTTCGAACCGATGTGGACAGTAAATAAATTACGAGCAACAAATAAACGCGCTCGGCTGCATCAATGGCGAGGCAAAGAAAATCGAGAAATGAAGGCAAACAAAGACAAGAAAACGGAACCGGAAACGCTTTCAGCTGTCGAATTTGTATGAGCTCCCTGACTGTCCTTGCCGTCCTTGCTGCCATCTAGCTGCTCCTTGTTGCTTGTTTCTTGTGCCCTGCCAAATGCCATGTTCATCCTGTCTTAGGTCGAAAGCAAAGCTTTGCCTGGCTCTGCTTCTCTCCACACTCAGATAAAAAATCGGCATCAAGTTATAGTTATATATTCCAAAATCAAAGTCAATTCCTTCTATTTTTTAACTATTTTGTAATAATAGAAAATATTTCTAAAATTTGTAAATACATCTCAATATTTGTAGATTTTTTTTCTGTTTTATAAGACACATGTTTTTACAAAAATATACATATATAATATAGTGTATATATATAGTAAATTCAGAGACAGGTAAAGAAGTTTTTCACGTAACTTAAATTAATGTGAGTTTGTAATCTTAAAATGCTAATGATTAATATTATTAAAAATAATAATTCTTCTATTTGAATTAGAC
Organism: Drosophila setosimentum; assembly: GCA_035043505.1. Taxonomy (NCBI): domain Eukaryota; kingdom Metazoa; phylum Arthropoda; class Insecta; order Diptera; family Drosophilidae; genus Drosophila; species Drosophila setosimentum. The sequence goes on along the minus strand of JAWNMY010000076.1, from coordinate 1,392,607 downwards.
ATATTTTTCCCAAATTAAATCAAAAAAATAAATTTAAAAAAAGCCTTAAAAAATACCCTCAATTTTAGAAGTTTACATTCTAACTAACAAGTTGAGTTACCTTTGGCTATTTACTAAAATTAAGTTCAATATATTATTTTTTTTAAGTGTTTTCCTGTTTCTCCTTGCTCTTTTCTCTTCATTGGTAAGTGTTCAATCATTTGATTGTTGCAGCAATGCAACATGTACAGACAGCCAAAAGAAGCGAAACACCGAAAAGGATTTATGGTCATCGATCAGAATTAATGAAGATTTTGTTTTAGTTCGCTGACAAAGCGTACTCCACCCCACCATCCCCTCCCAAGGGTGGTTTGTGGGTTGAGTTGCCCCATAAGCAGGTTCAAATAGAGCATTTGTTACTAATCGCTTTTCGCCAGCCTTGAAGTACTAACCGTAACTGCCCAAGTATTACACTACATTAGCGAAATTAAATTGATTTTTCTCTAGTTGTATTTATATTTTTTTTCTTCTTCATTTTCGTTGCGCTTGCAACCCCGTGTGGCAACAGTTTTCCTCAAAAGCTGTTGATGCTCGTATTTCACCACCTTTTGACTCATATTAAGTCCGCTTCGCTCTCTTTCTTTCTCTCTCTCTCTCTCTTGTGTTGCTATCTCTTTCTTGTTCCAGTTTCATTTTGCTCATCATAATGCTGCCTTTGGCTTGATTTATGCTGCATCGCCCGCAAGTATGCAGCGTAAATATTTTTATGACCCAATGAATGAACCGAGCAACCCCCTTCCCAACTGCACTTGTATCTCAACAAGGTCTTAAACATATATATATATATATATATAAATGTATATGGATATGAATATATGTATATAGACCAGGAGCAGCGGGCCCACACTAATCATATTAAATGAAATTCATACGTCGCCGCATTTATGCGATTTACTCGTCAGCGAGGGTTGCTAAAACATTTTATATAACACACAATTTTTGTTGTTGTTGTTGTGGCTGTTTTTGTTGTCGTTGTTGTCGCTTAAACTAATTGAGTGTTACAAATTTTATGTGCAAAATCTTTAAGCTAAATTGAAATTTGTTTTGTTTGGCTTTTTGGCTTTTTGGCCTGGTTGTCCTCATTGTTGTTGTAACATTTTTCACATATGATGCGGGTTGTATATGAACCCATTTAATGTTATGTGCACATTTTTCCTTCATTCTTTTTCCTAAGTGCGTTGAACAATTTTCAAAACTGAGGTATACTTATCACTTAACAAAAAATACAACAAAATTCCCACACTACTTTTGGCGAGTCTTTTTGGGATCGTTTGCTTTGTGGCAGCTATTTCACTTGTTGAAAATTTAAATAACGCCATCATTTGATATTACTATTTCTTTTTTACAGTTGTAAAAGTAATGAGAGTGTATCGAACACATTTCAGAAGACGTCTGTTGGTCTATTCATAATTTGTATATTACAAGTAATTTGGAATTACAAGTGTTTTGTGGCGTTGAGCTCGATTTGTTTTAAAATGTATTTAACATATTTTAAAATATAATACTGTCTATATTATAGAAATGAATACCTCCCCACAATAGGGGAAACAATTTGAAAATCAGTAATTAGCGAAAACCTGTTTTCGGAGGGAAAAACTAAAGTCAAACTAAGCAACTTGGTTGCATTCAAAACAGCCGAAAGGTTTTAACGAAAAGCAATTAAAAGATTAATATTTAAATTACTTATTAAATTAAATTATGTTTAATTAATGAAAGAATAATTTTAAATAGACTTTTTTGGAAAGTAGGAGGCAAATTTGAAATAATTAAATATAATTTTGTTTTTATTGATTTAATTTAATAAATACAAATTGTCTATTTAGTTTACATTTAAAGTTACAAATTAAATAAAATTAAATTAAATGTAAATAAATAATTAAAATTCAAATGCCAGTTTTTTAAAGTTGTCAATTAAATATAGTAAATTTAGTTTGATAAGCAACAATTAGAAAATGTGAGTTGGTCAAAATACGTATTTAGTTAAATATTTTTCTATTATTTTGTACAATTGCGAAACTAAATTGAACCCCTTTATTATAATATATATTCGATGATGCATCATCTCGTGTCGAGTTGTGAAACAAAGAAGAGAAACCTTGAACATCTGTATCTCATTGAGTTGCAGTAAGTCGGTTAAGTAGGACAATCAATTACTGCCCACAATTGCATTACATATGCCACAAGTTGCACAAAATGTACCCAAAAACTATACAAAAACCGAGCTGGCAAAGAAATGAGCTCTGTAAATGCTGCTGCTGCTGCTTCCGATGCTGAGACTGTGTCTCTCTCTCAGTGCTTGTGGCATGTGGAAAATAAATTGCCAAACAAATATCAACATGACAAATTGATAAATTCATGTTATTATTTCACTGATGCCTGCTTAGGCAGACGACTGTGTTCAGATGTGTGTGTGTGTGTGTGTGTGTGCGAGTGTGTTTCGTATTTCGTATTTAGTTTTGTCCGCTTTCACACATTAACCAAATGAAAATTCGGTGTTGACGCATTTGTTTTACTCATTTCTCGTCTCCGACGCCGTCGTCTGCTGGCTGCTGTTGCTGTTGCTGTTGCTGATGCGACAAATGATCCACAGGCTGTGGCACAGCTGAAGCGACTACTTACAACTACAACTACTACGAGGCAACCAGCAACAACAACGACAACAACAACAGCAGCAGTAAACGCAATCACAGAACGATAGATAGATGGATAGAAATGGGGAAATGGTAATGGAAATGGAAACATTGAGCACGTTGCGGCATTTGTCAACTGCATGTACATATGCATTTGTATATCTAGCTCTGCTATATCTACACTCTGAGAAAAATTGTCTTGAAATCTAGAAAATTACGCATTATAGCTTTTCTCTGCTTTTTTTTTTTGTTTTTTTTTTTGCTTATTTAGAAATTGTTCTTAAAAACTAGACAAGCTTTCCAGTTAACAGATGCAAACTGATTTACTTGTATCAAATTAGGATTTAATTAAGAACTGGGCTACTTTAAATAAGTACTTATTAATGAAGTTCTTGATTTGAGAAGTATCCGCACAGTTTTTCCAATCCCTTTAAAAATTAGTTTAATTGTATTAATAGTGTAAAGTTTTCCATTCCTCTTTCATCCCTAAAGAAGTATTTGACAGGAAATATATGTTTTAGAATAATTAAAACTAAACTTATTATTATTATTATCAATTCAATCATTGCAATTTTGCATTGCATAAAATTGTCCATTTCATTTCTTACATTTAGAAATATTTGACTTGCTTTAAAATGAGATTAAATTAACTCAATTGATTCCTTTATGAAACACGAATTGTGTTTGTTACTTAGAATACTTGCGTACGTTGTCCACATTTATTTTTTTGAGTGTACACAGTGTAGCCGTTCCATATGGCTCAGTGTGCAGTCATTATTCCTCTACTGTTGGAATTTTAATGATGCGCGAAATGTTAATTTTTCATCTCGATCGCCGCAGTGAGGGGTGTGGGGGGGGAGGGGGGTGAGGCGTTGGGCGATTGCTGTTATGTGGGCGTGGCCATGCCACTTAATGAGCCCAGCAACAACGACGGGGCCTGAGTCAGTTTGACTGTCTTTTGTTGGCTTTTAATTAACGTTGATCACCTCAATTGAAGCACGTCGCATGTGAGTCCCGCTCGCTGTGTGTCACTGAATCTGACTGTGTGTGTGTGTGTGTGTGTGTGTGTGTCTGTATGTGTGTGCCACCAATTAAGGAGCAGAGCAGTTGGCATTAAATGTGGGCACTTTCAACAGACTCCTCCGTTGCTGCTGGTGCATTATGCCTCAACTTGGCCATCTACGCGTAATTCCTATTAATTGAATGGGTAGAAAGAGAGAGAGACGTAGTCAGACATGGAGTGAGAGAGGGACAGGGAGTAGTATTTGCTCAGATATTAAGTTACAGGCGAGGTAAAATTCGTTAGGCATTTATATATACATATATATATGGCTCACCCTGAGTCGCGTGTTTAATAATCATAATAATAATAATTTCTTAGGAATACGCTTGCAGAGTTTATGCCGAAGTCATGGTCTAATTAAAATCAATTGACTTAATTGAAAGCATGAAGAAAACACACACAAAACACAAAACACAAAACTAAGGCAAGACTTCAACATGAAGGTAGCAATTTGATCTTGTGAACATAATTTATGGGCAGCTCTCAAAATGCTGGGCAATAAAAGGGGCAACATAAACCGAGATACCCTTTGGCCAAAAACAATGCAATAAATCAGCATCGGGCTGAAGTACAAGTTGTGTCTCTTTAAATTGGCATAAATCTAGAGTTGGAATTGCCGCAACTATATATCTATATACATATGTGTATGACATTGTTAATTTTGTCAAAAAAAAATCGCGACAGCTTTTCGCTTGGTCGGCTTTTGGCAATTGGTAATTGGCCGGGCCCTTAACAAGTGCCATATTTTATTGGGCTGCCACTCGAACGCGTTGATATATGGCCAGAGAAATGATAAATCTCAGAGACTAGTTTAATTTGGCCATCACCAATCCACAATCCACAATGCATTCGACCCGAGCCGAGACAGTCGCCAACAATTTTTTTGTTGTTTCTTTTGGGGATCTTATCGCCAACAAAGTCGTTGCTGCAATTCCACAAATCATCTAACACAAATTGTTGTTTCGACTTGTATGCAATTTTTCTGGCCAGATTTTGCATGGAGCGTGGGCCACAAACATTTTGCCAGCCATCATAAATTATGTAAATTGGCCAAAAATGCGTTTCACTTGGCGACGCAATTATCAAAGACATGCCAAAATAAATACTACCACGCATATTGAGTCTTGGAATAAATGAAAGTTCAGATAAGTACTAAATACATTTATTCTGAACATCTTTTAAGACAAACTTAACTTAAATGGCTTATCCCTGCTAATGCTTAAGTCTGTTTATCAAATTTTTATTAAGATGATTATAGCTGCAAGAAATGTTAAAATATAAATCTACTTTCCAAGTAGTATTTTACTAAATAATATATTAAGCAATATTTAAAATCTGGCATTTGCAACAATTTCAAAACTAGTTGTTTGTGTTGGAATCAGTAGAAAAATTTTAATTTAAAAGTGCTCATTTAATTTAATTTTGGTATTCACAAATTTTCCAAATAGTATGAAAACATTTAATAATGATACGTTTTTTGGACTTCTTGTAAATCAGTGTTCATTGAGAAACAAAAAAAAAATATAATTTAATTCTTCAACATAAACATAAAAGATCATTAATGATATTGGACAATAGAAATCGTTTGGAAAAAGTCTGACTTTAATCTTAATCTCGCTGATTTTCCAAGGGAATATTTACATTTTGTGAAATTCAAATAAACATTAATCTTAAATATAAATTTAATGCAGTATTATCATGTTGTCTATAAGTGGATCTATACACCTTAACAATATCTATGGAAACTGGAGTAGTTTGCTCATAATTCCCAAGTGTCTTCAGCGCTGATTGCCGAAGTGCCTCGATAAACGACAATGTTTCTTTTTTGAATAGGTAAGCAATAAAATGTATAAATTAGTCAACTTAGGTTTGTTAACGCTGAGCAGTGGTAAGTAACAAAATCCACACCAAAACACAAAACACAAAACACACTTGATAATTATTCGAACATATTGCAACTGCAACTCGAAGGCAAACAGACACCAATCATTCAACAGAGAGACAAGCAAACAAATAAACAGACGGGGAATTTAAACTCATTTAGCTTAGCATAATAGGCGACCCTTAGAAGATGGATGCGGGCGGGGGAGCTGCTGCTAGGTGCAGGAGTAGCCACCACCAAAAAAACATGCAAATATACACTTAGAAGAAAAATACATCATACATTTTAAAATATCGCTTTGAAATTAAAATCGATCTGGAAAGTAGTAAATAGTATTTCTTGAAATAATTTCCAAATTATTTCTAAATATTAAAAATCAACATATATATATATATATATATTAAAGTTAGATATGATATTTTTTTCCTTCCTATTATTATTAATTAAGAAATAATCATTGACTATGTAAAATTTCTATTTATGAGAAATCTTATAATACAAATGTTTTTTGCTTTCTTTTTTTTTTTTTTAATAATATTAGCATTAAAAGTTAATGTTATAGAATTGTAATGTGTTTTATCCTTATCGATTTTTTCCAGTGTATAACGGCTGCCTGTCGCTCAATGCAGCTGAGGTTGCTGATGAGGATGATGATGATGATGTCACCTTATGCTACACCCGAGTGTCACATATACACAGATACAGATTCAGATACATATACAGCTACACTTGCAGAGGGGTACAGAGGGGGGTGGGGTGGGTAGAGGGGCTGATGCATAGTAAACACGACCATAAAAACCATTAACATCTGGTGTGATTAACTCTTAAAGCGGCGAGTCCAAGTCCATTGGCTTCTCCTAAACAGCTCGCAGACAGTCCAATCCCATTGGCGGAGCAGCTGCTGCGTCCCTCCAACCCCCACCCCCCCACACACACGCACCCCATCCCCCCTCCTGTTTTTGGGGTAAACTCATTCACACGGCAGTCAGTGCAACAAAAATGGGGTATATCGAAATCGGAATCGAGAGTCGAGAGTCGAGAGTCGAGAGTCGCGTCGTCAGCTTCTTTGTCGCCAGCGTCGCTTTTTCAAAATTTATGAGTTTCGCTTGAAATGTATTTTATTGCGTTTATAATTGTGTGTGTTTGTGTACGGCTGTGTGTACGGCTGTGTGTACGGCTGTGTGTACGGCTGTGTGTGTGTGTGTGCCGCCTGGGAAATGAATGGGGCAGCACTCTTTGTGTGCCAGCAACAACCAACAACCGCCCACTTCACTCTGTAAATGTTGCACATAAACTCTTTAACACTTTGCCTCTCGTTGCAATTAAAAAAAAATGAACAAAAATCAACTTATTGGTGGAAAGTGTTGCTGCGACATTGTATCTGTATCTGTATCTGCATCTGCATCTGTGCGTGTGTGTGTCTGTGTGTGTGTGTGTGTGTGTGTCTGCTGTGCACATTAGGCAAGAAGAACACACACCACTCATTGGCGGTGCTGCTCCACTTTGCCCCGTTTGGGGGCACCACCGCATCATTTGTTTGCGTAACTTTATTAGACTCTTGAATTGCGTGTTTAGTTTTTGAACAATTTATGTTCGCCTGCCTGGGAATATTTTTATTTATTTATTTCTTGTTTTTTTCTGTGTGTGTGGCCATGTGTGGATGAGATACAGATATAGTTTATACAATAGTTATAGCTAGAGTTGCAGATACATTTGCAGAGCTGATCTGTGTCTAAGTCAAGACTGACCTCAACTGAGCCAAGACGAGTCAAGGCATTGACTTTTAGCTCCAACGCAGTTGGCTTAAGTTGCCTTCTTTGATTAATAACTAAAGTAAAATTGAAAAATTTTTCCATACAAAACACACAAAAATTAAAATGTACAAATTGCAAGTTATTTGTTTCTCAGAATGGGGAGCAAGGGCGGGGGTTGGGTGTGGGGGGAAAAGGTACAGACTTTTCCCTTGCTCAAGACATTGCCTTCTGGTGGGTAAGCAGAAGGAGCAAAAGTAAGAAAAAAAATTCATTTTCCACGTAATTACGCTGCTGTGATTAGTAAAATTAAACTTTTCTTTTGCATTTCCCTTTTGCAGCGCATGAGTTTTGCTTTTTCGCTTTTTTCGCTTTTTTACTTTTGCCATTTGATTTTTAGTCTGGCGTTTTCTATTTTTTTTTTCTTGTTTTCTCAGTTTCATTTGGCGCTACGTTTTTCATGGGAAAAACTAGAAAAATGCTAGCAGGAAAACGCGTAACGGCCAATTACAAGGATTGATTGTGTATGAAAATGTTTTTTTCTCCTTCTTCTTTTTTTTGGAAAAGTTTGCCTCCAAAAAGTTCTCGAACTCATTTTTTCGTATTCGTATTTGCTCAATGCATAAGGTGTCTAATTTTTCATGGCAGACAAAGATTGACGGCGCTTACGATGGGGCGCAATCAAAAATTTTAAATATATAGAAAAAAAGACAGAAAAAAATAACTAGGAAAAGAGAGGAAGAGAAAATGGTTTTTGCTTTTTGCGCTGCAGACACTTTAACACTTGAATAAATATTTGTGCGGCAGTCGCCGAAAACCAAACCAAAAAAAAAAAAAAATGAAGAGATTTTATAATGCCACAAAATCCAAACTAATTACTCAAGTCCTTGCTCGACGACGCTCGGACGGACTCGCGCATCATTTCACTTGATATCCTGTCACAGGATGCGTGGCAAGGCCCAACAGAAGCAGACAGAAGGACAGACAAACGGACAAACGGACAGATGGACAGATGGACAGGCAGACAGACAGACAGACAGACAACATCATCATCATATCATGTCAGAGCCACTCAGCAACAAAGTAAATGTTTTGAAAATAATTCCGTGTTATTTTTATGCGTCGGAGAAGGAATTGTCGCAGCACGCAAAAAGTGTCAGCGGCGCGTGTGACAAAAATTAATATTAATTTGCTGTGTCAATGCATCCGTCATAGCGACAGTTGGTCCACCAAACCACCCAACAGAAGAAAAGTGGTTATTTTTCACAGCGCTCATTATCATCAGAGCAAGTCTTTAGAAACGGGGTAAAAATTGATGGCGTTTTTCATGTGAAATATTCAAAATAGCTCACACATTTTTGGGGTTTGGCTTTTCCGGCGTTCAACAAGCATTTCACAGCCTAGGGTGGTGCAGGTGGTGCTGTCAGCGCCGGCTGCTCAAACACTCTCCGGAGTAAAGGTAACTGCCCTGCACATAGAGAAACATTGGCTTGATAATTATACTTTTTTTCTTATGCTTAATAATAATTTCTAAATATTAACAAAATTGTTTCTTCAGATAAAAAAGGATGAGATATTTTTCTGAGTGCATATAGCTGCCCTGGCCACACTCCCGACACACGTTGCTTGAAATCAATGCGCTGTTTTTCCAATTTTCCTGATTCTGTGTGGAAGGGTAGGGGGTGGGGAAGGGGAAGGGCGTTGGTAATGTGACAATTTATGGTCTGCTTTTGCTCATCAGCACTCGCCCAAAGAGAGAGAGTGAGAGAGAGAGAGAGAGAGAGAGCTGTTTAATTTGGTAGCTCAGTGGTCGACACGTGTCGCAAAACGTGTGCAAGGTGTTTGGTCCTTATGTCTACTCCACCCCCTGGGGGAGGCAGGCGACACTCACTGTTTACATTTATTTGTTGTTAGTTGTTTAATTTAATTAATGCCCAAATATGCACTCATCATGCCCAGGCAGAGAGCGTGAGAACTCAACTACAGATCGTTCAATTGGCAGATCTCCTGCTGCTGCTGAGGATGCTACGCTCATCCTTGGGGGAGTGTTTAATTTATTTTACGTATAATGCATGGCAAATGTAAACGTGGCAATGTATTTATTGTTATATAGAAAATGTTGTCAAAAGTAGAGAAATGAATATGGCAAAAAGATATACAAGTGGTTCTCAGTTCACAGACCTTAACAATCATAATATCTTCAGCGATTTCCAGCTAATTTTTACAACATAAATTAAATTGTTCCAGTCGGATGAACTCGAGTTAAACACTTAGTAGACCGACTGATTTAAATTTGATCAATATGAAAATATGTTTTATTTACCACAAATTAAATTTAATTTAATTTCTTTCCTTTCCAAATGTTCTAAGTAAAATCTTTATTTTTTTTTTTAAATCAGATTTGAATGCATATTTTACAATTTAACATTGAGAATGGTTGGACATCGTCTCGGTTATTTACGCTCATTAGGAACATATATATATATATATATATATATATATATATATATATAGGTGGCAGATGCTTCCTTCTGTATGTTAACTATTTTTAATGATAGCCCACAATTAATTCGTACATCGGGTATTTTTCTGATAATAGTAATAATTAATAGTATTAATAAATATTTTGAATACCATCGAAGTGCTTTAATTAATATTCTTTCTTTTTTTCCTTTTGATGTATGTATGTAGATATTTTATATGATAATAGAGGCAATTAAGAGACTCTCTCGAAAAGTAAAAGCTTTTCAGTTTGACATGGAAATTCTGTAGAAATATATGCGACTTACAAACTAATATTGGGCTGGGTTTTAATAATATTATTAAATAGTATCAAAACATTTAATTCCAAGATAAGTCATTAAGTACTTCTGCATGACTTCCTTTTTACACAAAAATACATTTATGTTTTTTTTTTTTGTGTCGTGATAGATCGTCTTAATACTCGCTCAGTTTCCACTTGAGACTACGTGATTTTGTTCTTGGCTATTGGTGTAACCTGTTACCATATGTTCGGCAAGTCTTTTGAATTTATCCGCAGACAGCTGCCAAGTTTCATGTGCAAATGAAATGGAAATGTAAATGAAAAACTCTTCGTTTGCTTTTCCGACTGCAACTGCGACTGCCACCTTTCAGTGTGTTTCTAAATATTTTGATTAGCTCTTGTAAATTGTTTGTATTGCTCAGAGATGGGAAATCTACCGAGGAGAGAGACAGAGAGAGGGATGATGACCGAGGAGAGCGAGAGAGAAGTCTACACTCAGAAAGAAAATCGCCTTGAACTTTGGTAATTCGCCATACTTCTGGCGCCAAGCGGAACTCACCTTATTATTCAGAAAGTATATATCTAAAAACTAGCGGATTTCTTTTCTTAATTTCAGGATATATTTTTCTGAAATTTATAAAGACTATGTCTAATTTTCATATATATACAGACAACTCTAATAGTAGTTAATAATATTAATAAATATAAGTATTTTAAGATAGTAAATTGCATTCCTTGTGTCTGCATTGTAGAAAGTATGCTCTTCAAAATAAGAATTTACATTTCTACTTTTAAGAAATACATTTCTTAATAATAGAAAATAATTCTAAAAAAAATCGAAGATCAGCATGTTATTGTAGATGTTGATTTAGGGTAAGTCTTTTCAACTTTTGGATATGTGTTTTTAATTAATTATTTGTAAAATGAAGTAAATCTTTCTAGTATTCATTTTTTTTTCCGTGTGTAGAGACGGAGACTTTGTCTGTGTTTGTTTAGTCTCACTTAATTTGTAATTTCTCTACGGCCTGTCTGTCTGTCTGTACCGTGGCAACATTTGGTACATGTTGCATTTGGTGACAAACTCAAGACACATTCAAGCAACACAGACACACACACTGTCTGTGGCAATGTGGCTACAAGTTGTTTGGCTCACAGCTCAATCAAGCGTTCAGCTAACTGTTAACTTGAAAGCGACAATAGTTGAATGTATATATATATATATAATATATATAAACACACTTATATATATATATGTATTTATGGCATGTGTGTGTGCGCTTAAATTACATTTGACATTTACGAGTAGATAATAAAAATTTTTACAATGGCCGACGCCAGTTTACTTGACAAATACTTAACAAGAAAAGCACTTGAATAGGGCAATCCAAAACTAAGGCAAGGGGTATAGATTTCTGTGGGATAAGGTGGGGGAGGCGAGGGAGGGGAGGTAATGGATAATGGCCATCAAGTGTAGATCGCTCGTAAAACACAATTTTACAGTTGGCACATTCAACTTTGGCCGTGCCTCATCGCCTGGACACAGGATAGATTTTTCTCTCACTTCTCTCGCAGCTCGGTTGCATTTTTAATTAATTGACTGTAGTTTTTATGGCTTCATTAATTACGCAGCTGAGGTCTACGCTTTTGGTCCTTGACGTCATGCCACACACACACACACACTCACACACACACATATGCATATGCCACATGTCGCAAGCCCTGCTGAATTATGCATCATCGATAAATGTGTTTGGAGCCGTAAATATCAATAATAAAAGTGCGCTCTCAAATCTAAAAAGGAGATGGAGTGCATTAAAAATTTATTAGAATTTGCCTGTGACGCGTGTCCATACTACACACACACACACACACACACACGCATACACACACACCCATTCTGCGACTTATGTATGCCATAAAATAATAATCTTTATGATGGCAAAAAATTGTAATACAATATTGCCGCAGAGAGTCGCGCATCATCAATATCTGCGTCTATCCTGTCAGTCCGTGATTCTGGGATTCATAAATTCATTTTAATTGCTGCAGTGATTTTCTACGTTTTTAGTACCACGGACTCAAGACCGGGACTTAGACCCGTGTCCGCCGCTCAGCTGAAGCGATAAATGTGCTGCAAGTGGCCGTTAAAAATGTTGTTCATTAATATTCAACTATTTAGTGGCAGCGATTAACTTCATCTTCAGCTCCGGCAATTTTGAATGCCTGCCAATGGAACAAACCACAAAATCATCGCCTCATCCCTGTCCCGGCTCTAATCAGTTCCAGGAATATGTGCCAGGCAGATTAGTGTGTTTACTTTCGCTTATATTTCGCATAACTTTCGCACAGTTTTCGCGGAATCCCATTTCGGATTGTGAACTTCAGCAAAATGACATATCAAATTTCAAGCTTATCGAATTCAATTTAAATGAATCTCTTATGGAGGGCATTTTAATATATTTCATTCCTAACATTCACATCCTTATTCAATTCAGAAAACATATGTTGTAATAGTAAATGGTGTAACCAAACATTTAAACCTTTCAACAGGACCGCAACACAGAATCTTTCCAGATTAATGGAGTCAAGATTATGGTTAATACTCGAGATAGTATAAGACATGCAAGATTCATATCTAGTTTTTAGAAACATTATTTGGCCGGAGGCGAAGGTAAAGTAAACTAATACAACTATTTTTGATATTTAAGCACATTTTTAGAATTTTCAACTTTTTCTAATATATATTTTCTTATATGATTGACCGCAATAAAATACATATTTTTTGTCTAATATTTCATTAAATTGAATATTGATCGGTCAGACGATAATATAAATATCTTATGGGGTTGGAGATGCTTTTTACTGCCTGTCACTTACTTTTGCACAACATCATTATAATCATATCCTTATCGTAATATTAAATCTTACTAGTATAGTAAATGAAACAACTTTAAAAAAAGCATAATAAAATTGTGCGTTCTATTAAAGGTGAAGCTCTATTTGAAAGGTCTGGGTTAGATCATATTGACATTAATATTCTAATAAAAGTACAAGTTATTTGATCAACTTATAAAATAATTATTTGTTCAATGAATTACTCGCAAAGCAACCAGCAAACAGCAGCAAATCAAATAAGATAAACGTTCTTTCTTTTTATTATTTTAAATATTTATTTTATTTGAAATATAACATATTCTTTTAAATTTAATTTTATGTATTTTTTACTGGTTGTTCACGTTAAATAAATAAATAATTGATTTAGTAAGACTTAGAAAACAGCCAACGCCCAATTATGAAATGGCCAAAACTGCGCACACTTTTAGGCCAAGTAGATCATGGTGAATTTGAGTGCAGCATTGCATAGCATTGCATTTGGCTGCATATAAAACATATATATATATATAAGCATATATATATGTGTATTGATGCTTATGTAAGTGGCTGCAGTGGTGCACTGTCCGTGTTGTGTTCTGTTGTGTTTTGACCATGCCTCATTTGGATTCATGTGGCAATTTATTTAACGATCGATCGTAAAGTGTTTTTCTCTGCCAGGCAGCAGCACCTCTGCGATTCTTTCAGCATTTTGCAGTGTTTTATTTTTTCAGATTTGTTGCTGGTTTTTTCTTTCTTCTCTTTTTTTTTTGGTGCGTCTTATTTCGAAATATGCAATGAATGGGAGCAGGCAGCGTGCGTTGTTTACAATTTTTAAGTGAATTTTTCATATTTTAATGTCTTGCGGTTACATTGTTGTCGCCCAATCCTCCCAGGCAGAGAGAGTGAGCGAGAGAGAGAGAGAGAGAGGGAGAGAGGGGGAGAGAGAGATACGGTCTGTGTGTAGAGGTCGACGGCGGTCATAATTTCCGGCGTGGAATTCGTGGAAGTTGCCGTGATGCATACAAATTTCGCTTACATCTCTGTGCCCGATGGACAGTCCAAGAGGAAAACCGGGTGTGGGGTGGGGAAAGTGATCGTAAAGTTGGTCGTTTTATAGGTGGAAAAGCGGCGCACAAAGGTGTTTTCCTTAGCAGCGGGAAAAAACACAAAATGTCAAAGCAAAACGATGCCAATATATACTAAAAATGGTTGGTTCTTTGATGAAGCAGCCGTTGAACAACAACAAGTGTAAACAAACAGTCCGTCAGATCATGTGTATATATATAGTCTATATAGTTGTATATTTGCATATATGTACTCACACTCTGCTCAAAGGAATGATCTTTTTTTTCTTTTCTTTGCTGTGCAGGAATGGCGCACGTCATTCGCGTTGAGCTTGAAATTGTAGCCGATGTTTGTGCAAAAAGTTTCGACTAATTAGCCAAACGGTTGCTTCCACTTTTGAGCATATATTTATATATATATATATATATATATATATATTTATGCACTGTATATATCTACATATATGTGCAGGGATTCGACGCCAGACGATTAGACGTTGTGCGTGCTGCGTTGCCCATTAAAAATTATTGAAATTGAATTTGAAAATAAACTGAAAAATGCTTTTTGGGGGCCGCCGTCTTGTTTGGCCTGCCGCGCACTTTTTCGGTTTTTGATACTCTGTTGCCAAAATGTACAAGAGTATACATATACAGCTAGCGAATTGAAATTTGCAATCTATACACTCCGAAAAGTAAATCGAACTGAATACAATATGTAAACAGGACAACAATTTCATCAAAATGTAAATTTGATTTTTCTATTATTACAAAATTGTTGATCTGTAACTGAAGCCAGCAAATAAACATATTTTATTTATGTAAGACGTCACCAAACAAAAAACCATTTCAAATACATATCTAAGAGCAAAATAAATTATTTGTTGTAAAGCAAATCACGTTACAAATCGCTTCTGGTAAATACACCCACATAATTTAGATGGGTTTCAAGAGGGACACTATACTATTTATTTAAATTATTTTAAAAAAAAAGAGACTAAGCAACAAAAACTGAATAAATAAATATAAAGAATGCAAATAAATGAAATACTTTCAAAAATTTTAAAAATAACTATTTGTAAGATTATTTATATCAAATTAGTTTAATTCATATAAACTAAAAATATAATAATTAAATGTAATAGTGCAAAGTAAAGTGTAATGTGACACTTGTCCATAAATATATTAAAATACTCTGGAACTTTGTATTTTTCATATACCTTCGTAATAATAAGGTGAGCTATTTCTTCAGGACTATTGTAATATTTTGAAGTGTACTCCTTTTCAGACAAACTAGAAAGGAACTCCAACTAATTGAGAACACTCCAATATTGAGGTTTACATGGATGAATCTTAACTTTACCAGTTGTCCCAACTGCCATAATAATCGGATCAGTATATTATGCAGTCGTTTACTTTCGACTTCATGAGACTAACTTAATTTTTTTTGCTGTTTTGATTTGGTTTTCAGATTTTGGATGTTGGTGGAAAAGTGTGGCACACGGCGCGCTTGATTTGTGCTAGCCATGAGTGTATAGTGTAGAATGAAGTGGGCGGTAGATGATTCGTGGAAGGGGGACGTGCTTTTGGAAGGCATATCGCCTTCGATTAAATGTACCGGCTGCATTTTCACGTATTGCCAGGAAATGTGTGTGCGTTCAATTTGAAATTAGTTGCTTGCGCTGAGAAAATCTTAATTTATTAGCCGCCTCGAGAGCATTTCGAACGGTGTTGTTGCGTATTTTTAAGTGAAATGGATTGAAATGAAATGATTTTTCATTTCATTTCATTTCATTTATATATTTGGTTTCTGCTTCTCACTGTTGGCGGTGGCGACGGCAAGACGCCAAGCGTACAGACAAACGGACAGACAGACTGATGGCCTGGCCCCAAAAATGCCGACGAAAATTTGTTGGCCACAAAATTCGTACCTAGCCAAATGCAAAGCATTTCGCCATTCCGCCCATTAAGTGGTTGCACCTTTTCGTCAATACACAGGGTGTTCCCCGGCAAGACAATGCCCCTGTGGCAAGAGCGGCACATGCACCCGGTTTTGTGCCACAAACAACAACAACAACAAGAACAAAAAATAAAGAAAACCAAAACGAAAAAGGTGGCAACCATTTTTGTGGGCCGAGTTGGCGTCTATTTTCGAGAAAATGCCGAAGTAGGTTGACGCCACCTAGGTATTCACATTTCACAAAGGTTGCGATTCGAGATTCATCGAGGAGTTTTGCACCTAAGCGTTGAATAAAACGGGACGTCTATCTGTCAGCTGCCACAAGCGGTGGCAACTGTGGCAACTGGCAGTGGCGTCAGTGTCCCGTGTACTGCAATTATGCAGACAACATGTCAACGCGAATTGTTCGCATTGTCGAGCCGACAACGGCAACGGCAATGGCAACGACGACAATTCGAATGCCCAGCAGACCATGCCAAGGAGGGGGACACTGGGGGATTGCTGCGGGCAGGGGGAGGCTGAAAGACACAGCTGCGCCCGAGGTGCCAAAAAAAAAAAAAAAATGGGAAAAGTTGCAAGCGAAATCACAACGAGTTTGTGCGTCTAATGGTCAATAAATATGAACATTTTATTGACTTACGCAACCTGATACAACACACAAATCGAACACTCCCGCCTACACTCAACAAAAAAAATTCCCCTGAAAACTGGAGAGTTTTTCTGATTATTTAAAACAATTTCTAAATTAGAAAGTCTTTTGCTAAGTCAACAATCCCAAAATCATGGTGTATAATTATAAGCATAATCTTTGAGTGTTTCGTTCACTTCTGGAAAAAAATACTACCTGGAAATTATACAAATTGATTCTCAATTTTAGAAATTCTACCTTTAAATTAAGAAAAGGAAACTTTGATTTCTAAAATTCAGCGAGTCTTTTTTTCTGAGTGTAAGCTTGAAATTTAAAATGCACACACACACCCACACAAACAGACAGATAAATACATCAAGATGCTCATCATGGAGTCTCACGTCTCACGTTTGACTAACAAGCTCCCAGGAGTGAAATAAAAGCGAAAGTGCAAAAGTATTCGACTACGTGATGTGCAGCTCATGTGTATGTGTGTGTGTGTGTGTGTGTGCGTATTGACCAAGCAGCTCAGTTAACCAGTTTGGGCCCTTTTGGGCCCAAAGTCTCTTTGGCAATATATATGGCTCACTTGAGTAGGTGTTTCCATTAGCCAATTAAGTAGCCTGCCTGCCTCAGTGCCAGCCCGATTGCATCGCTGTTTGCAACCAGCCAGCTGTTGATGCCTCTAATTGATGGACATTCGCGTTTTCTGATACACTGTATAAGCTACACAGAGAGAGGGAATGCGCTAGTCGAGAGAGCTCGACTAGAAGTTGGGGGAGCTAAAATATATTGAATCGTTTTAAATACAGACTCTAGTTATATGGCAAAATTTATTAATAACAGATTCTCCGCACTAAAATAAAAGAATATATATAAAATGTACATATTTTTGATTAAATCATGAAAAACCGAGTTTATTTTGCCAGGACCATCTGTCCTTTTGTATTTCAAATTTTGAAAAATTCCAAGTTTGATCAAATTTATTTAAATTTAAGTTTTTAATTTAATTTTTCACTTTTAATATTGAATAAATTAATTCGTGGCTTTAAGCTTAAATTTAATTTCAATGTTTATGCATTGGAGTCTTTTTAAGAACTTTAGATTATTTTCAGTGAACATTAAATGCATAATTAGAAAAAAATGTGCTTAACAGCTGGGTGCAGGGTATCGCCAAATCGAGCTGTCTCCATTTTAACTTGTTGGCATAGGAATTTCGTACCCACATTGATCAGAACTTTAAAAATGTTTGTGCTTGATTTGAATATGAAATAAAATATGATATTTTAGATAACTTTCCCATATACCGATCAAAATCGATTTTGGATATCAGTAAAATTCACAATTTTAGAAATAAATTGCTTACAAATAATGTATAAGCATTTTATTGATAGACTATTAAACCTAAATTGAAAGTAGGAAAAGTAACAAAATGTCAGCTTTTATCGTTTTCATAAATTGTGCTATTTTTATGGTAGTTTTGGAGTAGTCAGGTCTGGTTTTGAGTCATTTTGGTTTTCAGTCATTTGACCTATTGTCGCTGTCTGCGCGAAATAAATCAGAGGCTACAAGTAAAACTGAGAACTAATTGCGAGTTGCAAATTGCGTTGCACTAGCAACAGTAGCAACAATCATCAAATGAGGAGTGTCCGCATAAGACGAGGTGCCACACAGATAGTGCCACAACAGGGGTAGAGGGGTACTTAAGCAGTCTGGTCGGTTTTCAACACTTGCCAATTGTTCGTCTGCGTTGTTGGACGTTGTTTCCACATAAAAACGCCAAATGAAATATGAACTATTTTAACGCCTACTTAATTTGTTTTGTTATTCGTTTTTCGCTTTGCACGCTCGCTATAACTATAAATTGTAATTAATTTAGCGTTGAAAGTGAAAGTGTTAAGCGAGTTGAGTGTGGCATTGTACTCGGGGCACTGTTCTCTATAACAACAACAATCAGGCATCAAGTGCAGCTGTGTCTTGTCGATTGTCGTCTCGGCTCTTTCTGTTGGCCAATTGGCCGTTGCCAATATTTTAATAAATTTTGTGCCCAGCAGACAGTTTTGCTTGGTCGAGGTAGGCAACGACCTAAATAAATAAAGATATATGTTTATGTGCAAAATATTAAAGACAAACAAAAGCAGCAAACGGCCACACAACCACTCCTCCCCCCAAAAACCCAAGCCCAAAGTCAACTTTACACTCAAAAAAAGAAATCGTCATGAAATGCAGAAAATCTGCGTCATTTTGTCGCCAGGCACTGGTCTGCGTATTATTCAGCAAGTGTATCCTTTAAACGTAAGTCTTTCTGTTTCTTCAAAATCGAGTATTTCTTTTCTTAAATTTTTATAAATTTCGAGAATTTGGTTTTTATTTGTATTATGCACTTTTTGCTAAAATTTAGAATAAACATCTATTTACAATTTTCACGGTTTGTGTTTAGTTTGATTTATGTAGATTTATGTAGCTTTCTTTGTGATTTAAATTAGTAGTTTTGACATACACAAATTGTATATTCTTTATAAAATCATATAATAAAAATGTTGTTCATAAAAAATATAGTTTTTCTTATCTAAGATTTAAAATCTAAGTACAAGTTAAAAATAATACTCCTAATTTCGAGAGTGATTTTTATTGAGCCCAGAAAATGTACATTTACTTTTTTGCTACTCGAATAATTATATTAAGATTTCACATATATAAACAGTTTACATAGTTTATAAATTAATGTAATTAAATTCTGCTTTCTTAAAAAAGTTGTACGATTTTTACCACATTTTAGAAATTTAAACCTTTTAAATGGAAAACGTTTCTAAAAAAAACAGGGGAAACTGTCTTTCTAATTCAAAAAAGATAAAATTGTTTTTTTGTATATTTAGAAATGAATTATGGAGCAGTGAATATATTTTGTGGTTTTCCGTGAGATTTCAATTCAGGTTATTTTTCGCTGAGTGTACACATTTACGCATATGTCGCCGCCTGACCAATTCATAAGTCTGCACTTAAGGCGGCAGCAGCTGAGGACACGGCAAAGGACAAGCACCGGACACAACCTGTGGCAAGGTTGAAGAGGCTGCGAGATGCTGAGAGGCTGATGTAAGGTTAGGCTTGCTAACGTATATAAACTGCAGGCTCGCATATACATAAAAATCATAATAAAATGTATTTACCCCAGGATCAAATTATGAATCTGCTTATGGCCAGTGCGTGGTGTGGTCCAGGGGCAGTGGCAGGGATGGTTGGGGACGCAGCTAAAAGGTGTGCCCGGCCATCTCAAGTTATGAAAGCCGCAGGCTGCCTTCGAACCCAAACCCAAATCCGTAAAAAGGACAAACGCATATTTATGAAATGAACAAAACTATAAAGGACACCCACACACACACACACATGGCACACACACACACACAGAGAGAGAGAGAGAGAGAGAGACGGGGCACAATGTGACGACATTGATGTGGATTTGGTTTTCTGGGTGCCACACACAAAATTTGTGCACATTTCAGCAAAATGCGACCCCAAGGTGTTTGTTGCCAGCCGCCTGCTTCTTCAAGGTGCTGCTGTCCTTAGGACGTGTCCCTTTTGTCCTTTTTGGGGGCAACTGAGTCTATTACAGCAACTACTACTTTATGGCATGTAGTTACACCTAGGCGCGCCTGCGGCGGCAACATATGGTCAGAAAGCAGCAGCAGCAGCAGCAGCAGCAGCAGCAGCAGCAGCAGCAGCAGCAGCAGCAGCAGTAGCAGCAGCAAGTTGTGGCATGGGCTTTATTTGTGCCATTCTCTCAAAGTTTATTTGTGCTTCACATTGTCAGCATCATCAACAGCCATCAACATTGTGCGCCGACCGGGTGACAGCTGCCTGCCCCCACGGGGGTTTGTTTAAATATGTGCGTCACATACGCGCCACCAACTGGTCGTGGAAATTACCTTTGTCTGCCCCCGAATACCAAGCATAAAAAAAAAAAACAAAAGGAGAGGCAAATGAAAACCTTAAGAAATTCTACCTAGCGGCGTGTTAAATTGCCAACCTTTTCAATCAGCTCACGTAGCATTTTATTAGTCAATCAAAGGATGCTTTGGCCTGCATCTCATTAAGGACCTCATTTCATATGACAAAATAAAGGCAAATTCTGTTTATATAAAGATATTTCAAATCGTATATATTTTTAAAATGTGCTATAGAAGCAAATTGAATATAGACATATTTAAAATCGTATATAAATATATTTATATCAATTTATATAGATTAAGGTAAATATATAGATATTTAATTAATAGTTTGAATATTTCAAATATGCTTTCCGCTCTAATTAAATGGATTAAAATATAAAAAATTTAATTTATATTTGAAATATGATATCCCAATTGATCACTATAAGCAGTATATAAATATTTGCTCCCCTAGATAATTTAATATGAATAGATATAAATATAAATATTTAAAATCGAATATACATCTAAATTGAATTCTCAAAGCAACTTTTCATTAATATATATTATATTGAAAATATGCTCTGAAAGAACTTGAATGCGATAACTATTTAAAGATATTTATATACGTTCAGATCAGAATAAATCTATTAAGTTATATAAATAAATATATTTAAAGTCAAATATGCTTTGCATTCAAATTAATTATAATAAGCAACTATATATTCAAAATTATAGATAGATAAATAGTAGACAATAAACTAAACTAAAATGTTTAAAGGTATTCAATAAATAAATGTTATATCTAAAATATAGTTCTACGCAATTAAAATATATAAAGCTACTTAAACAGATATTCAAAATTGCATTTAATAAGCTATAAAAGAAAATTGAAAACAATTCTAAAGCAATGCTTCAAATCATTTTATATTTTGTAATTTAGTGCAATAACTTTTGGCACAAAAGTTCCTCGGCAAAAACAAATCAAAATGCAATTTTCATATAAAAATGCATTTTGTTTTTATGCATGATGATTATCCAAACGTAGAGAAAGAGAGGGAGGATGGGAGGCGGATGCAAGGGGGTTGTGGAAATGGTGCACTTTGCATTAAAAATGCGCTTGCTAAAAGCTCAACAATTAGCAACAATTTCTGAAATGCAAAATGGCAAAAGGCGCAAAGCTAAAAACAGAAAAAGAGAGCGAAGCGAGTGGAAACAAATTAAAGCATCTTAAATGGAACTTATTAGATTTGTATACTTTTAATTTGCATTCATAACAGTAGCCCTTGCCCCGCAGCCCTAAATAATATATAACCAAAGGCGGCGGCTCTTTTTTTCCTTCCAACTTTGCAAGAGTTAAAGAAAAGTCGAAGACGGAGACGGAGACGGAGACGAAGGCAATTTCGTGCCAAGTCGCAGGACAACAGTTGGCAGTTGTGTCCTGTTTGTGGTGGGTGTGGAGGGGGTTGGGAGGTGGGCAGAGATAGTCCTTACGCAATTGAAACCCTTTTCTTGTTGTTGCCACTGCAAGTGGCAGTGTGGACATGACGTATTTCTTTCCACCACTTGCCTGATTTAAATTTGTGCTTTTGCTCTCACGAAATAAAACAAAATTAATTTGTGCATATTTCTTGAGCGCCCAGACGAAATACGAAGCTTCTGTCGCTGCTGGACGTTTATTAAAAGGCAAAACGAGCTGGCAACAACAAGCCAGGCGAAATGGAAACCTTTTCCACAATCCTAGCAATAATAAAGCAAAAAAAAAAAACAGAACAAGAAGAAAAAAACAAAGACGAACAATTTGAAGTGAAAAGAAATTTCATAAAACGAAAACAATTTGCCAAAATTAAAGAATAATAAGAAGCCGCCGCTGCCACTGTCAAAAAGATTACCAAAATAAGAAAAAAGACAGAGATGAGCCAAAGATATAGACAAGAGCCATGCACTTATATATAGATATATTTATTGTTATAATTGCACGCAGTTCCCGAGGGGAGAAGGGCAACAGGAAACGGAACACAACACACGTGTCACTTACAAGGCAGATATGAAGATATCGATATATATGTATATATATATATATATATACATAAATATATATGAGATGCTGAGAAGCGGGCCATAAATCCATTAGCAATAAATAGTTTGGATATGGCTGGAAAATAGAAATAAAATTATTTATACGTTTCGCACGGCGCACGACAAAGCAGGAAAATTAGTGCGAATCGTGGAATGGGCAGTGCGATTGGGAATTGCCATTGGATGGGGTATGGGAATGGGAATGGCAATGGGAATGGGATTTGGAGAGTGGGTTCGGGTTTGGGTTCTTTTTGTCGGATTCGCGCTGTCAATTTGCGATGCGCGCGGCAAATGAACCAAAACAATGCGCAAATGCAAACTGCGCCAATCGAGCAACTGTATCGAATTACCAATCATTCAATTCATACCCCAACCCCAAGTTGTGACATGGTCACGCGACCTTTGCCAGCAGCCCAGACCGGCCAACAACCCTCCACTTGGCTGCCATAGTTCACGGTGTCAGATTTACCGATTTGCTGATTTACCGATTTCTGTAAGTTGGATTTGCACATTGCACGCAATAATAATAATAACAACAACAACAAGCACACAGTGAAAAAAATTGCATTCTGTATACAATTTGGAGAAATCTTATTGCAGTTGTTGTCCATCTATAATGTTCTCAATCGCTTCAAAATCTCAATTTTTATACAACAAATTCCAAACAAATGTTTGTAAATTAAGCATTCAAAAATCATTAAATGTTTTTTGTCTAATGAGCAATTTGATATCATTTTGTAAATATTTATAAATAGTGTGTAAAAATTGTTGTATTCCATGGCTTAAAAAATGTTGCTTATTCATTTATTATTAAACAAAAATAAATTAAAAAATTAATTCGATTTGATATAAAATACTGAACAGAAATGTATTCCTAATAATAAAGAGAAGATTTAAAACGAGCGTCTTTCATAGATATAACGAAGATTATATATCAAAATATGAAGAGCACAATAACATGGATTGGACTGGATTTAAGCAGCAAAAAGAAGCATAAATGACAAGTGGTATTTTTTTAAGATAACTTTAAAATTTAACGACTAGTATTCATAGAAATAGGCAGACAGAAAATATACAGATATCATAGAAAGGCAGCTAGAATATGGGATCGGAGACGACTCCTTCAATGCGTTACAAGCTTCACGAGAATCTTACAAGGTTCTAAAGAAACATACTCTTTCTAAGAACATATTCCAAGATTATAAATAATCTAAAGATATTCACTTTGTATACAATTTGTACTTGATGCAAGCATTTTTACCAGACTTGACCATATTTTTTGACTTCTAACCACTTTCGTTATACAACCCTCCCATTCCACTCACCACTCCCCTAAACGTACTCCATCTAAGAAAATATTCTTCTGCGAAGATTCTTACCACCCCTTTCACTTCCAATACAATCTCCACTTAATGGAAGCATATATTCCTGATTTTTATTATCAGTCTTGCGCTTTATAAGTTGCTGGGTCTGGCAAAGCCTACCTAACCCGTTTCCATTTTGCAAAATCACACATGCTGTTGATTTTAGAATTCATATTGAGCCATGAAAGCATTATGAGCGACTCTTACTATCACTTAGACAACAATTGAATTGAAAATGGCATAAAAGCGGCGAAGAACAGCAGCAGCAGCAGCAGCAGCAGGCAGAGCCATGTTGACCAAATAGCCGACAATTTGGGTTAACTGTAAATTTCGCAAGCAACAAAATGGGGCAAAAGAGCAAACGTGCAAGTTTTTAACAAAAAGAAGTACAAAATGCGTTTGGTGACAAGAGATCGACGGGGGTTTTTTGGCAAATTTAGCTGCCATAAAATTCACTGGGGCGTAAAGGATGCGTATGAGCTCTAAATGGAGGGGGATGTGGTTGTGGATGGGGGGGGGGGGGGGTGGTTGTAAAAGAAAAACTACGCACTGGCTGCATAAACTAAAACTAAAGCCTCTTGGCTATGCCCAGGCACGTCTTAAATGTTCAAATTATGTAAAATAAAATGTGCGCCAAAAGGATAAACGGCTAGGCTGACGTCAGCTCTGGCAGGCAACGTGGCTGACTGACAGCCAGGACAACGGACAAGCAAAACGGACAGGACAGGACCGGCAGGACAACCGACAACGGCTTACTCAAACACTCGACAATCCTTGCAAGGTGCAAAAAATGCTGTTGACGCTTTTTATGCTTTTGGCTATTGACACACTCAGAAAAAAGATTGATCTGCATTTTTGAATAACAATCTGATTGAAAAAAAGAATTCCTTGTCTTTAGAAATAATTTTAAAAATGTACAAATACTTTCAAAAGCAACCTTAAAACCAAAGAGTTTGTTTTGGTTTTTAGAAAGCATTTCTTAACATAAGAAAACAAATTTCTATTAATTAAAAAGGCTTAGAAAACTAACAAGTTTTCTCGTTTTTATTTCATAAATAATTTTAAAATATAAAATAACAAATTTGTGAAAATTACAGACTTTTTGATAAAAACAAATCCTTTGTAAAGGATCGGCTCGGCTTTTATATTGGAGTAAAGCTAGTTTTTTCTAAGCGAGATTTTCCAATTAAATTATATGAGTTTTTAAACTATATGGTTTGTCTATGTTAAATCTAAAGAGTTGCTTAAAAAGCACGCAAAAAAATTAAAAACATTTGTTTTAATTTGTTGAATGATTTACCTTAAAATAAAGAAAATAAAAATGTTTGGCCTTTAAAAATATACTCTCTGAATAATAAGGGGAGTTACCCTTAACGCCAAGAGAATGAGGCGAATTTCTAAAATGCAGGTCAATTGTTTTTCGGAGTGTAGCAGAAAGTGGCAAAGCGTCCATTTGCATGATGTGCTCGTCCTGGTGTCGTCCTGGCTAATAACCGTGAGTAAGCGAACAGGTGCCGAGCGCTGTCTCAATGCCGTCGGCGACCGTTGTGATCAATCTTGCTAAGCTTTTGTTTTCGCTGCCTGTTTTGTTTATGTGTACAAAAAGTGGAAAGTGGGCGGGGCGAGTGCGAGGGGGCGGGGGCGGGTTTGACGCCTTAGAAGTGCCATTGGCATCATCATCTACAGAGCATCCTGCACAGACATTGAGACAGGCACAACAACAAAGGCAAATGGCGACTGCGACTGACACTGAAAGTGGGTCCTTTTCGGCGTCTTGGTCTATGATTGATTAGCAATTAATTAGCTACACAAATAACTGTAATTATATGCCAGCGAGAACAATGTCAGGCCCTTGCGTCAAGCGCTTGTGAGCTCTTGAGCCACAGCTCTCTCTCACTCTCTCACTCTCCCACTCTCTCTCCGTCTCCGCCTCACCACCCCAGACATGAATACCCATCTTCCCAAATGACAGTTTATAATGTCCACAACGAGATATGCAAGGAGTATATAATTTAAAGACTCATTTATATGCCACTTTAGATTTGTTAGCATACAAAAATTCGACAATGCTTGAAGCTAATAATTTAGTTCTTAGAAATTAGACTTTTTTGGGAAACATGTCTTTAGAAAGTATTTAGTAATTGAACTAAAACCACATTAAACTTTGTCAGATATTTTGATTACGTTTCCAAGAGCGGAAAACTCTTTAAAAAATAAGAAGAAGAGTATTTTAGAAAATTTAAAATAAATTAGCACAATTAGCGAAATGGAAAGCAAGTATTTGATTTACGATTTCTATAAGTGCTATAAAATAACATAAAATAAAAAAACAATCTTTTACGTAAAGGGGGAATACTTATCACTAAATAAGGAAAGCATTTACAAAAGTTTTAAAACTTGCAATGATTTTTTTTTTCACGGAACTAAATAGATATAGAAATATTATAAGTTAACTACAATCAACAAATGTCAATAAAGAAAATATTTATTAAAAATAAATCTACGCATTTTGTATTCTTTTTTTTACAATACTGAAGTTGTATATGTTGGAATTATAACCAGTTTTTAAACATGAATTAGTATTTTTTTAGAAATAATTTAAAGGATATTGCTGCTGAGGCTCTTACTTCTTCGTAATAATATTTCTTGAACGTCAAGAATATTTAAACTCTTCAAGGGTACATCAGATTCCAGCAACTGCACTGCAGCAGTAAACCTTTTCTGCTTTTTATGCATTGCCATTGAAAATGATGTACTTGCGAATATTTTTGTTTCGGTTATTGCTCCACCTTTTTTGTGGGTTGGAGGGGGAGGGCAGGAGGAGGAACAGGAGACAGGGGCAGCATCGTTGGCTAATTTGCATTTTGTTGTTGTCATTTAATGTGCTTATGAAACGAATTTGTTGTAACTTTGGCACTTGCGGCCTGCGACTCCCATTGCTTTTTACGATGCGAATGGCAATGGCAATGGCAATGGCAACCAATATATCCTAATGACACTTTATTGTCAGTCCAAGTATTCGTCACAGTGAACAACTCAAAAATAGAAAACAAAAACTCAGGAAAGAATGCAAAGTGGATGCTATAGGCTATAGACCTTCGATTTGGTAGTCACCCCTAATTGCGATGTGAACCCCACACAACAAAAAGTAAATATATAAATAAATAAAAGTTGGCTTGCAAAAATTTGGTTTGGTTAGCTGTGACTAATTTACCTAAGGAGCGAACTGAGTTAACTGTTTAAGGACAGAAAGGAGTACGCTGCTTTAAGCCAAGTCCTTGGCTGGCCAAGATGTTCCTGGTGCCTTGACTTGTGACATTTCGACAATTTTTGGCCGGCCAACAATGCATGTCTGTGCATGTCTGACCCTGTCAATAATTTTTGGGCCCGACTCCATTTAGTGCATATGCAATATTTAATGCATAGAATACACTCAGAAAAAAGCGACAAAATTTGGAAAATCCCACTAAAATTATAATCGCTCTGCAAATATGATAAATTTTCAGGTTTTTAGAAATAATTTATAATATGGGAAAACGAAAAACAATTTCTTATTATAAGAAACGCTTTCTTTTATAAAAATCAAGTTTTCTCTTTCAATTTACAAACTAATTAAAATCTTAATTAAGATACTTCCTAAAGAATGAAGTGAGCTGCCTTTCGCGAGAAAACTATGCCAATTTTGTACATAAATAAATATTAGTTTTTATCTAGACCTTTTTTAGTTTAATTGCTCTCGAAACTAAGCTCAACATAATTTCTTTTCTTTCGATGTGCATATCTAATTTTTTATATATTACGTTCATAATTTATATATTATTTCATAATTAAATTTCATAAAATAAATTTTAAATTTTTTCTGAGTGCAGGGATCGCAAAAGTGCGTCCAAGTCCAAAAGTATTGTCAGTCCTGTCAGCAGCAGTAGCAGCAGTGGAAAGAAAGGTCTCATGTGCCTGTGGCGGCATTGTTTCGACTCTCCTTGCCGCACTGCCCCGCCCCTTGCCTCCCCTCGTCTTTAACCCGAGCGAGTTGCATGTGCATTTGGCTGACGTTGAGTGCTCCGACAGGCGACGTGTGCGAAAGGACAAAGTCGTCCTTTCGTCCTGTCGTCCACGCAACTCTGGTTGCGTCTTTATGGCTGAAAGCTTTTGTCGCTGCTGCCACTGCTGCCACTGCTGCCACTGCTGCTGCTGCTCCTTCTGCCGTGCTACTAAACATGTCTACTCTGACTCTGGCTGTCTCTGTGTCCTTTTGGCGCGACTCCAAAATATAACTTAAGTTTCTGGTCAAATGAATTTGGCAAAGGTATCCAAAGAGCCAAAGCATACATTTGGGAGTCGGAATTTATGCAAAACGTTGACAGCGGAAATGTTGCGGTTTTTTTTTTTGTTTGTATTTTTTTGGAATTTTGTTTTTATTTTTTTTGGGACCACATTTTGGCACATTAAGTGGCTTTTCTTGGGGAGCAGAAACATTGACTTGTTTTTGCTTTGTCACCTGTTTTTCCGTTTTATTTTTATTTTTTGCCGTGCAAAGTTTTTTTTACGATCTTGTCAACATTTTGAGTTGAGTGCATTTTCACGCACATGCCAGTCCAGCAGTGCCCCACCACTCCACGCCTGCCTGGCTGGGCCGTAAAATCGAAAAGTAATGCAATAAAATTCGCTTTCATTAAAAGCATTAAAATAGGTTTTTGACATGCCATAAAAATTGTTTTCACGTAAACGCAAAACACAAAAACTGCTGCTGCCACACTTTACTTATGGCAAGTGGGTGGACTGGAGAGGCACTGGGTAGGGAGAGGGAGGAGGGATGGTTGTGGCACAGTCTAGCCAAGAGTCTGGGGAGCTGCCATTGGCTGTTAGCATTCGCGTCTAAATGGGAATTTTATTGTTCTGGGATCTGTGGCAGACGCATTGCCATTAGCTCAAACACGGCGAAAGACGCTCACCTAACAGCTATAAGCTGTGTGTGTGTGTGTGTGTGTGTGTGTGTGTGTGGAATGCGATTTTCTTTCCTTAGGGAAAGCCATTCAGTTTTGGCAGCTATATTATCTATTTCATCATAAAGTCATGTGTGCCAGCTCAAAATAACTAAGGGAATTCACATCACTCTCAGCTGGGTGTGTGTGTGTGTGTGTGTTTTTTTTTTCCAAAAAGGTCTATTTTGGACAGGAATAATGAAGTGTGCACAAACTACGATCATACCTTGCTATTCAAATACTAATGATTTTTCGAAAAGAAATGAATTTTAGATTAGCTTAGAATGCAATAAAACTTAAAAGGAACTGGATGAATAAGAATTATTCTTTATCTGCCAACAAAGTGTGCACTCAGCAAAAAATCAGAGTGAATTTTAGAAACTCGCTAAGATCTCACCTTATTATTTACAAAGTAAAATTATAATAATTTCTCTTGTTAATTCACTGGTAGATTTTTAACAAATGTAAACAAATATTTACAATTTCTGGGGTGTCACTTTTACGCATTATGATTTTTTGATTCCTTTATTATTATAAAACATTAAGATTTTAAGATTTTAACATTTTGTATAGTTTTTAAATTTATATAATTTAAGAAAGCATATTTTCTACCTTTTAATTTGTTTCTTAGAGGCAGACAATTTTTTCCAGTTTTCCAGGCGATTTTCTTAGTCTCTGGAAGAGACTAGAAGTTTTTTTTTGGTTATCGTATTAATTTTGCGACAGCTTAAAGCATTTTGTAAATGAGTTATGAATTTGACTAAAGGCGAGCTGTAAATATGCCCATAAAGTACACAAAATGATGTGAAAGCACAAAAATACGCATTTGTTGTCTGACAAGCAATTAAAAACAGATTTTATAGGTAGTCCTGGTCAGAATATTTCTTTGCTTGGCTAATATTACGCCGGACAATTGGCAAATAAACGAAAATGGCCGCCAAATTGGCAATTGACAAAGCAAAATGATGCAAAATCGAACGTGCATTATATTTTCAACGTTATTAACTTGAAATTACCAGAGGCAGATAGGGAGATGGTGGCGGAGAGGGTGAAGAGGGGAAGAGAATTGCTGAACAAGCCGCAGA
Organism: Drosophila setosimentum; assembly: GCA_035043505.1. Classification (NCBI taxonomy): domain Eukaryota; kingdom Metazoa; phylum Arthropoda; class Insecta; order Diptera; family Drosophilidae; genus Drosophila; species Drosophila setosimentum. The sequence continues at coordinate 1,362,519 of JAWNMY010000076.1, read as the reverse complement.
ACGACATGTTATGAGGGGGGATGGAGAGAGGCAGGCAAGGACAATCAATGAATGTGAAAAGGACAATGCGGAATTGGTCGTCACATCTTAATTGCTGCGACAGCTTGTGGCCAAAAATTCAGGCTTGTATGGGTATCTGAGATGTTGTAATACCCTGTAAAAATGAGCAAAAAGCATAGCGTAAAGTTGTGCAAAAAATCACACCGAAATATTATATTATTATATATTCAAAAGTTGGGGCACTGCATTTAGACTGCTTAAAAGCTGATAGTTATATATATATATATTATATTTTATTTTATTTGTTACATTTTGAATATTAACTTAAAATTGTAGTATTTAATTTTATGCTTAAATGTTATTTGAATCTATTAAAGCTTGCAGTCCAAATTAGTCTTCAGTAAAAGCTGATATTAAACTAGTTTACAGGGTATAACCCAGTCTAGGTGCTCTCTCTGCTGCATCACTCTTACTTCTTGTTCGGATTACGTTGAGCTATTTTCATGATGTAATAAATGAAATTAATTTTAATAATTGCAGCGATTTTCATTGGCGAATCGGCTCATTCGATCGCATTGACTCGTAAACAGCGCAAAAATATTGCAAACATTTTTATTTAGGCCACTTATTTTATTTGCCAACAGCGCACTGATTGCTCCGACTCTATGAACATTATATATGTATATATGTATATATATATATTTATATATGTTTAATGATGACCATGAAAACTGCTTAATCGGAAGAATGAATATGAATATGAATACGAGTAGGACCAGACTGTGTTCCACATAATAAGCACAAAAACATAAATACGCTGGGAAAATGTGAAAAAAGTCTAACAAAATATCTCTGTACAAATCCAAATGTTCCTTTCGTATTTATTCTCTTTCTCGATTTTCTCGATTTTCTCATTTTTTGTTTTTGCACAAACAGCAGCATTTTTAATATGGCTGTCATTTTGGTAACTTTCGCCCTGCCCTCGAAAAGCTAGCTAGATTTTTATTGGTAATAGCAACGACTATTTTTCGCATTTATAATATAGGGCCATATATTTTCATGAACACTAAATTATGAGAGTCGGCCAGCAGCTGAGTAGGCGGCGCCTCTAACTGAAATTGATAAAAACAATTGCAAACATCTTTCGGCATAAATAAATACACACATATTATTTATATGTACTTTCCCCTTCTCGTTAGAGTTAGCTAAATTTCGAAATAAACGTGTTCTTTTTTTTTTTGGTGCTCACCATGGAATTTCTATGCAAATTGTTGGGTTTCGATGAGTACGCGAATCTCGCAGAGGCATCCAGTTCCCAGCCAATGGATACATTTAGCTATACCATCAGGCACAAATATCCAAAGCGATTGGTCACCTACGATGCCGAGGAGTTGGGTGAACGAAGGCTAATACGCAGCTCAGATCTCAGCCAGAGTCTGTTGAGTGCCATGCAACCGGTTTGCCCCAACAAACACCAGATTAAGGATTTGATAAGTAAATGCTGGCAACCCATTTATCCCCTCGATGAGTTGACCAAGGAGCGTGCGGCAAAGCTAGACAAATGTGGCAAGGCGCTGCACAAGTCGACACTGGAACAGCGCTGCTCGGAGCACACAGCGAGCAGCAATTGGGATGGCCTCAGGCCGATGCAGAAATTCAGTTTCTTTTGGCAGGCGTTGACGGGTCACAAATTGCGTTCGACGCCCTATGCAAATTTCAAACAGATCTTCAGCAAGCGATATCTGAAGAATCGTCCACAGGTCTGCGAGCGTCGACTGCGTGTTTTGGCTCGTCGCTACTGGCTCTGTTTAAGGAGCAAGGATCGAGTGCCATTTAATTTGCAGGCATTGCTCTATCATGTCAGCACAGGGGATGTGGATCCCTTCGATCATTGTGCCGTGCGTGTGCTCTTGAATCGCTGGCGCTGATGACCCTCGGCGTTCCATTTAGCCATTTGGCATTAAAGTGTTGTCTGTGGAAAATTTTCCGTTTGTTTTTAATTTTCCAGTCGCCCAAGACATATTCTTCGTTTATATGAAACAGATGCTGCTGGACTGGGTATGCTTGAAACGGGTATATGTGTTCTATTTTTGTGCAGACTTTCGGCAAAATTCGCATTTTCATTTTCAACTGTCTGTTGTGATGGATGCGGCCCCTTCCTTGAATACTCCTCTCCTCTCTCATCATCCTCCCATTGATATTTGCACTTGAGTCCAAATTGGGGAAACTGGGGAAATCTTACAAATCGAGGCGCCAAAATAATAATGGATCTCAACACATTTTGCGCACTTTTCAAGGTCAGCATGGCATTGAGCATTCTACACTCGGAGAAAATCAATAACCAATTTTGCTACCTCTAAAATAATAGCGATGGCAAATATATTCCACAAAATTACTAAAAATGTTTTATATAAAAACTGTAACTTAAATTTAAAAGTTATTTCTTAAGTTACATAAAACTAAAGATGGATAATTAACTTAAGCTTAAATCGCACATTTTTAAGAAAGAAAGAAATTAAAAACAATCCACTAATTTAGAAAAAAAAGCTTTAAAAAAACTATATCTAAAATTACAATTAAAACGAAAAATTAAATGATATTAATAAATGAACAAAAACTTAAATTGAATAAATGATGTTCCCACTTTAAATGCCCAAATTATTACACATATTCCTAATATTAATTTATAATACTAAAATTTACTTTGTTGTAATATTACTCTGCATATAAATATATTGTAGTTAATAATAATAATAAATAGATTTCAATCAGCTCAAATCATTTTAAAAAAAAAATCTACTTAAATTAAACAATTTTTTGTGATTATAATATTGTGCTTCGCATTTCGTTGAGTGTAATATTCATATATTCAAATGTATGCACATATATTACACATACGTTGTAGATTAAAATGTATTTATTAACAAATAGCTCAACACTTGTCGAGATCTTTATTGACATGACATTGGGGCCTGAAGGACAACTCAACTCAATTAATTATGTTCGATACTTTTTGGGGGAAAAACTTTAGCTGATGATCAACATGGGGCAATATGCGTTTCACAAATCCCGTCGGGGGCAATTTTGGTGGTCAATTTTGATGGTTCTCACTTCGCGGTTCAACCTTCGACTATTCAATTTGGCCATGCACATAAATTAGCAATAAAAAGAACTGTGCAACGAAACAAGAACTATTTAAAATGTAATTTCGTGCCGCTTTTACGAGGGCAATGTTCAACTTTGCCTTGGACAAAATAAGAAAAAATAAATAAATAAATAAAAAAAATACAAATAAAGACCATAAATAAAATTGTAGCAAATCGAAGTTGGGCCTGAAAATCAGATCAGTCCTCGCAACATTATGCTAATAGAAATTGTGGGCATGAGGGGTAGACACGTCTTCTCTGCGGCTGGTGTTCAGTTTCATTGAAAAGGCCAGGGGATGGTCTGTGGAAGTGGGAGTGGCGCTGGAGGTGGTTTATGGCCAGCGAATTGTCAATTGACAACTTTTGGCGAGTCGCACATAAAACGAAATCAAATGTGAAACTAAAAAATAAAATAAAAACAAGTAAAAGTGCTGTAGTCGAGTGAACTCGACTACGAAATACCCTGAACACATTTGTTAAATATATTCTATAATTATGCAAATTCCCCTTTAAAAAGGTTTACACTAACACGTGAAACACACAATCGTAAGTAGCGGGGCTCATGCCATCCCTTTCTCACACATGCGCTCGCATATTTATGCATACAGAAAATGCTGATAGAAATGAGATCAATATGAGCATACATTTTGGACTATAACTTGGGTGTTTCTTATCCGATCTTGACGAAATTTAGGCAGATAATTAATAATCTGCATATGCATATATATGCGTATTTTAGAAGTTTCTGCCTGTAAAATGTTAGCATTTAATGGTATTGGAAATTGAATGTATCGATTATCGATGAAACATAGAACACTTGATCTGCGCCGGGTATACTAGAACCTATATTCCAAATTTGAAGTCCCTAGCTCTCATAGTCTCTGAGATCTGCGTGTTCATACAGACGGACGGACATGGCTATATCAACTCGGCTGTTGACCCTGATCAAGAATGTATACACACTATATATACCGACTGCGAAATAGTTTCATAGTTTCACAGTTTCATAACATAAGTAATACCAGCTGATAACAGATAGCAAAGAAATGGGTGGGTGTATCCAAGAAATACCATCAAAGTTGCGGTAGATAAAGTCGGGAGTGGGTGGGGGTGTGGTTAACAAAAATTGTTTGGAAGTGTTTCCTAGTAACTTTCCTCTCAAGTTTGGTAACTGTTTCTCCTGGCATATGCCGATCCTTGGAGAAGATCGCCAATAGGACCAACCAGAATTGCGTAATTCATAAGTGCAACTGGACGGATCATTCCCTGACCTAACCACACACTGCCACAGAGATGGAATATGTGTCAGCAACGGTCCAACCTATTCTAACCTAACCCAACTGCAAATAATAATAATATATTAAGGCTGTATCACTTCTGTTCTTCTTCTTTATTTCGCAATAAATTCTGCACTCGAGAAAGTTTGACTTGAAAATACACTGAACGAAAATTTCATTTACAGTTGGCCGCTGCTTATTATTATTATATTTATCATTATTATTATACTGATAGTAATAAGCTTAAGCTTAAGCTGGTTTGGATCCACCTGCTGCTGATGGTATTATGTTCGGTATGGCAACAACACAGGGGTTGACACGTGCAACAGACATTGGCGCCAGTTCATTCCAGACATTGTTCACCAGATCGTACTCCTCGACATTGTTGATCATATTATCGTCATCGAAGCCGCCAACGGCAATCAAACGATCTCCAAGCTGAGCACAACCAATCCCACGGCATCTCTCTCCTAGCGAGCAAATAAATGTCCACTTATCGGTAGTTGGATCATAACGTTCCACGGTGTCAGACCTTTCATCCTGGCCCCAGCCCCCCAAGGCGAAGAGGAATCCATTTGCAACACTGACACCAACTCGTCTTCTACATTGATTCATTGACGCTCGAAGGCTCCATTTGTTTGTTTTGGGATCGTAGCTTTCGACTGAGTAATGAACGATGCCATTATCGGTTCCGCCAACAGCATAGAGATGACCGCCCAACACCGCAACACCAAAATACGCACGTTTCTCGGACATCGGCGCCACATTGCTCCAGGTGCGCGCAATGGGATCAAAGCGTTCAACCGTTTTCAGCCAGCTTCCACTAGAGTATCCACCGACCGCATAAAGGTATCCATCCAGAACAGCAACGCCTAGGTACATACGTGGCGTTCCCATTGGATTGAGTGGCACGCAGGCCATCGTGTTAAGGTCAATGCTCTCCACAGAGTTCAAAACTTCGCTACTTTCGCATCCGCCTACCAAAATCAGTTTGTTCTCCAAGACAGCGGCACCAAAATAAGAACGGGGGTTGATCGTGTGCTCCCAAGTCGTCCACTTGTTCAAATGCCGAGAGTAGCTCTCAATGGATGTGAGGCATCTGCTGTCACAACCCATGCCACCCACAACCAGCAATCGGTCGAAAGTGGATTTGCGAGGCTTGGTTCGTTCGGTGGCAGCAATGAGCGGACGGCGCTCGAGGGGCATTGAATGCCATTTGTAGGCCTCATTCAGCTGTTGGAGGCACTCGTTGCTGGCACTGCACACGTTCTCCACGTGATCCACTAAAAATGATGGCTGCAACAGGGGCAGACGCACCTTAGCAAGCAGCTCGGCAATGTGCTGCTCACGAGTGGGCGCATCGTGGCGCACCCACGACATCATAGAGTGGAAGACATCCTCCTCGGTTGGCACATTTAGCTCATCGCTTGACAGCAGCTTGCCCAGCTGGTTGGCGTTTAATTGTAAGAACTCCTTATGCTGGCCAACCTCCATAAAGTGCTGGCAGGTGTACGCCTGCGCCACTCGCAGCAGCTCTTTGCAGCTCTGCTGATCCGCCAATAATGCGACTCCCAAACAATTGGATGGGCGCAGCTGGCGAGCTATAAAATTGGAGCATGCCTTCACCACAGGTGTGAACTGCAGCATCTTAGCGGTGGCCAGCATCGTCTCGACAGTGTCCTCGTGCAGCTCAATGCGTCCGGTGTAACAGTGCTGGACGAGCAGCTGCAACGCATCGCTATGCACCTCGCCAAGGGTCACCTCATGCTCCTTGCTCTCGCGCAGCGACCCGGTGAACATTGCCAAAAAGTATTCACTCGATGCTGAGAGCACCAGGCGATGAGCGGACACCCGTTTGCCATCAATGCCAGCGATGAGAACCACATCGCACAGCTGCTGGCTGTCCACAAAGTGTTGCATTCGCCTCAATAAGGTGTCTCCATGGCTGCCCACACTGGAATCAAATATGTCGCTGGCTTCCGAGTCTCGAGTCGGAGTCTCTTCTTGGTTCCCATTCACAGATGACATTTTATTTGGTTTTTGAAACTTGTTATGAAAATACAAATTTATTTTTGCCTGTTTCGCTCAACTGGTTATGATGAAATGAAATATTCTGTTGAGGTACAGAGAACCAGGGATCGAAAGCTTGATTTGTATTGCAATCGATGCTTTTCGATGTCAGATTTACGAGATAAGCAACCAAGGAGCTGTGTGGCAATCGATACTATTGAAAGCAATTAATCGAGTCAGAAGCGATATTGTCAAAGTATTGATATCTGATCGGCATGAAGCGCAATTAAGCATAAAGTGATTCGATTGAATCGAAACACAAATGAGTCCCCAACTTTTTTATTACTAAGTAAAAGATGAATATCAAGAAACCTCGCGACTTCTCTTCTGATCCCGAAAACTGCAACATAAGCAGCAACTGTCGGAGGCGCAGGCGCTCAACTTACTCAGCGGATATTGTACAACAAAGTGTCGCTCAACGCTGGCTTCGTTGCTCTTGACAAATGTCGCATCAGCGTATTTCTAATTGTAGGGGGCAAGTGCCGCTGCTCGCTAACAGCTGACCGCTAACAGCTGACCGCTAACAGCTGACCGCTAACAGCTGACCGCTAACAGCTGACCGCTAACAGCTGACCGCTAACAGCTGACCGATCAGTGCGAATGCCCTGAATTATTGTTAAATATATTCTAAAATTACTCGCAAAGTTTTGCTCCAAAATGTGAGCAGACCTGCAAATGCGCTCACCCGACAAACGTGTCATTATTCATATTTACATACATACATATATACAAAAATACATATATACATAAACACATATATAGATACATAAATATATACATACATACATATATATATATATATATATATATGCATATACGTACACGCAATTGTAGATAACGGGACTCTGCAGAATACACACATGCAAACAAATTGACGCTCGCTTCGATTATGATGCCATCTCTTTCTCACACATGCGCTCGCATATTTATATTTTATAATATTTATATATTTTGGACTATAACTTGGATGTTTCTTATCCGATATTGATGAAATTTACGCAGTTGATCAATAATATGCATATGCTTATTAAGTGTTAATTAAATATATCGATATTCGATAAACGGAGGCAGTTATCGATAAAATAACGCAAACTTGATCTGCGCCGGGTATACGAGAACCTATTGTTCAAATTTGAAGTCTCTAGCTCTTACAGTCTCTGAGATCTGCGTGTTCATACAGACGGACGGACGGATGGACGGACATGGCTATAATAACTCGGGTGTTGACCCTGATCAATAATATATATACTTTATGGGGTCGGAGATGCTTCCTTCTGCCTGTGACATACATTTGCCCAAAACCATTAAAACCTTTTTCAGGTTCAGAGTATAAAAAGTTATCCTAAGTTTGCCGAATTTTATATACCTGTTGGCGGCAGCAGAAAATATGTAAATGTTAAGTGCAGCTTGAGCGGCAGCAGCCAGCGTTAACAGCGCTCTCTTTGTACCGCGCTCTCTTTGTACCGCGCTCTCGTTGTGCAGCGCTCTCTCTCTCTCTCTCGTCATCGACAAATGGCGCTCGCTGATCGCCGGCTGCTGCAGCTAATCAATTGGTTTTCTGAGTTAGAATAAACTAATCGTGCTAATTAAACTCCATCGTTGTTGAAAGACTAAGCATTGGCTTCTAGTCTTAACATATTCAAATAAATATAAACTATTTTCGTTGTGTTTTAATAACAATAAAGCTATCAAAAAGCTGATAGCGCAAACAATACCCTTGCGAAATAAATTCAATTTTCGATTTATTGTCTTAATATGTGTTATATGATATATATATACCTGTCCGACGTTGTTTATTTTCTTTTCAAAATGCTGGAGGGATTTTAATAATTGGTTGAATTTTTTTGGTAAGCAATCATGTGGCTTATGTATGTATAAAATTGTTGCTATGACAGCTATAAATAGTGTGCTTAAATGGGGATGCAAACACAGTCCAATATACATTTACATATATACATAGTGATCCGATCGATGCAGGAGTCAAAAGCCTTATAACTAATAATTATTTGGATAATTTTAGTAAATACAAATTATGTTTGTAAATAAATATTCTTTATTTTCATTTTTATATATTCAGTGGAATATTATTAAAATTGTACAAATTATATTGAATAATTATTTATATTTCATTTTTATTTTCATATTTATAAAGAAATTGCTGCTTAAACTGAATATATATAATTATGGGTTCCACAGACTTATTTTTTTTTAGCCATTGCATAATTCGTCAGTATATTATAATACTTTCAGCAAGGGCATCCAAATCGAAATAGAATTAGATATAGAAATAGAAATCAGCAATGTCTTTGATTCGCCACGTTTCCCCAGCTGTGCAACTAAATCGAAGTCGTGTATGTTTCGGAGTGTGTGTCTGTGTCTCTGTGTGTGTGTGTGAGTGCGACTTGAAATTTATTGTTGTAGATATTGAGTTTAATAGTATTGTGGGCCCAAGTCCAAAGTCTGTCCGGATTTGCGCATTTTTAAGCGGCGAAATCGAAAAACAATTGGCATTCGCCAAATTCGCATGGCTGCCACTCTCAGCTTCAGCGCTCGGTTTTGAAGCGTCTGTGTCAAATGTAACACTAGAAACCCTAACCCACACCTCCAAGCCAGCCCCCCTCACCCCGCCAACCCTTCCAACACTCAAACCCCTTTTTTGTGTTGTGTTGTCGCTTTTTTTTATGGGCGAGAGTGTTGCGAAAAGATTTTGTTGTTTTGATATTCGGCAATTTTATTGCCTCGACCCAAGTTCGCACCTCAATTTGTCTTCGTAAATGTGAAAAATGTGGAAATTAGTTGGTGGTCCACAACAGAATCTCACACCCCGGCCCTTCTCTCTCATTCTCTGCTGCCACATTTCATCAATCACACGATGTGTCACACCTATCTGGGGGGCGTTTCGTATTCCTATTCGTATCAGTTGCAGCAACCAACAAACTGTGGCGAATTTCTAAAAAAAAAAAAATGAAAAAATAAAAAAAATCGAGAAAGAAAGGAGTGCGACTCGTGCCACGCCCCTCTGACTTGAGCAGAGTCTGCTGTTAATGGCGTGCCACACAGTGAAATTTGTGGCAAGCATATTCGCAGGCGTTTAGCCGAAACTCAAACAGAACATTTCACTATTTCAGAATCTTTATCGATGGGCACAAAAGAAAAAGAAAACGAAAAGAAAAAACTTTGTGTCACTTTGGCCACTTTTATGCAAAGTCGCTAGGCAAACACATAACGTAAAAATCAATGGCCAAGTCAATGGATATGGATATAGATATGGATGAGGATGTGGATGAGAATGTGGATGTGGATGAGCCACCCTGTAAATAACGAACAGCTCTATCCTGGACAGTGGAAGTTCTCTTTATTAACATAACAATAATTATGGCTACGTTTTGGCTGCCCATTTGCCCAAAATGCTGAGATGTTGCGCAAACAACAAGAATTACAAATGGGATTCTGCAGCCATAAGCAAAACGCGCTCAATCACAATTGACATCCTGGCCAAAAGGGGGCAGGAGGATGACAATGGACGGCGGACGAAGGACGACGGTCAGCGACCAACGGTCAGCAGTCGCCATCGACGCTATGCATCCGGTTGAATTGATTTCCAGCAACCAAATGGGATTCGATTTTTATGTCTTTTTCTGTTATACTCTGTTTCCAAAGATCAATGCGGAGTTTAATATGTGATCGTAATATTTAAATTAGACTGTAAAATCCTCATTCGACCTAAAGGCTAATTTTAGTCTCTCTTTTGACTTTAATTCGAAGCTGGTTAGCTGGTTGTAATTAAATAAATTAATTTCTCATTACTTCTCTTAAAGTTGTATAAATTTAATATATATTATTACATATTTTAATATATTAATATATAGTTGACAATGGAATGAGAATGGATTAATTAAAGTATACAGATTACATTTTGGACCAGTAGAGTACAAATACGTCTACATAAATAAAAATTTAAAAAAAATTCATTAAATTTGTATTAAAAAATACTCAATGAACTCGATTTTGGAAATATTTACGCCACAATACATCAAATGTAAGAATTCAAGCCTTTAATGAATAAAGGCTAATAAATATAAACAATTTTGTAACTATTTTTTGTTTAGGCTTCACATTAAAAAAAAAAAAATACCAATTTTATTTACTAGCATTCTTAAAGTAGCGTAATGAAATATAAAAAGTGTATTTTTTGGCTTATCATTAAATAAGCGATCGTTTCTAAATTTCATCAGTTGATTTTTCAAATAAAGAATTTTATTTTTAATTTAAAGTTAACTTGTTACAGGTGATTCTAATTTTTTATGGGAAAACATTGGTTTTTTTTTACTTTACCAATTTGAATTCGTTATTCTCAGTTGTCAGCTGTAGAACAGCGCATGCTGCAGTCGGCTACTTTTGTTAGCAATGCTTTCCATCTTTCTTTTTATGTGATGTGTGTTTGCTGAGGGGTGCGGCACATGTAAATAGCGCAGAGTAACAGTAACTGTGACTGTGACTGTGACTGTAATTGTAACTGTGTGAGCCTCTTCCACGTAATTAACTTCAATTGAGTTTTTGGGGGCAAGCTGCCAGCGGGCTGTTTTTGGCTTGTTTGCAGCCGGACAAAAGGCGGCCTACAGCTCATTAGGAGCAGCGACAGAGAGAGAGAGAGAGAGAGAGAGAGAGGGGGGAAAGGTGGTGAGAGGGAAGGGGTAGAGAGAGTTCACATAAATTGCATTTAAAAGGAGGCAAATTGACAGGCGTGGAGATTTAAGATGACAGTTTAGCTTCGCAAGCAAATCCAATTTCCGAGCGTCACTTTTAAGACTAGCGGCTTCAAGGCTGTGGTTGCACGTACGCGCACAACACTTTCAGCGCCCTCACACACACACACACACTCACACTGGGTACACAGGAACAGGGGCAGGATCAGGATCAGGTCATGTCGCGGTCATAAATACAACAATGCCCGCTGGCAGCAGCAAAGTTTGAGCTGAGTGTCGCCAGCGCCATAAATTTGAGCGCGCAAAAACTCACGGATTTATGTTGCAAGTACATGCGGCAGGCAGCAGATAGCAAACAGCGAGCGGAATATAGAGTAGAGTCCGTGGGGAGGGGGGGTTGGGGATTGGAGGAGAGAGTGTAGTGAGATATGCTAGGCAAACGTAATCCACTTTAAAGTTTGTCGCCGCTTTCATTTGTGGCAAAATGAACACGAAACGCGGCCTCAGCTTCCGCCTCGCCAGTCATGTGATGCCAGCAGCTCCACATCCACAGCGGATATCCTTCAGCAACTGCCTCAGTTCGGCTTCTCACTATACACTGCTATCGCAAGTGGTGGGGTATATGGGCATTGTATATAGTCCAATCAGCTGACAGTTGATGTGCCATGCCCACTTTGATATTCCTGATAAAACACATTCGTATTCCACAATTATTAGGGATATAGACTACTTATATAACCTCATTCAAACAAACATTCAGAGTTAAATTGTTTTGATTTATACAAAAAATGTCCTTAAATCAGAAAGCCTTTTTTCTATTTCCTAAAACTGTTTTCTATTATTAAGACACACGTTAAATTAAACTAAATAAGATAAATAATAATATAAATAAAAGTAGAAAATATATTTAATAAAATTCGGAAAATCAGATCTAGTCCCTTAGAAATTAGGTGTTATAAATACCCTGAAAAACAAAACCATGCGTTATAGAGTTAAATATTCCAAATATTTAGAAATGTCTAACGATTTTCTAAACTTCAAAGCGACTGTTCTTTTGAGTGTACACTAATAAATTTCCACAGACTGCTAGAGATACGAAACTTAAAATATAGAGTGCTGACAAAGTTAAAGCTCTTTAGTAACTGTTACCAGCTGCTTGTACACTGCTAACAGAGTATTATGGAGTCGGTTAAATGCGTCTGGAAAGTGCTCACTTTTTCTTTGGCTTCCTTTTGAGGCTTGGCAGCCATATGCAGTGTCTGCCTGAAACGACTTCTTATCCAATTTGCATTTAACGCATTTTTGGCCAATTTCACAGAACCAACAAATCTGTGTTTCTTCTTCCTGCTCCTGGCCCACTTCGTCTTCCCCTCAACTGCCCCTTTCCCTCTCTTTCTGCTGCGGATTCTACTTGCAAATCCCATTTAGCAGCTATTTGCATTTAATACTGATGACTGTCCGTGAAATTGAGATGCGCTCAGCTCGCTCGCTGAAAATTAATAAAAGTGCCTAGGCCAAAAAGCAGCTGCCAGTTAGCCAGAAACCAAACCAAACCAAACCGAACCGAACCGCAAGTAAAAATGTTCAATAAACGTCCGGTCCAAGTGCTGGCAGGCAAAGCCACAAACGCCTTCAATATGCCAGAAAATCTATCCCCAGAACAAACCCCCTCCCAGACTGTTTCTCTTAGTCAATTTGGCATTTTTAGCTGTTTTTAGCAGCAGCTGACTTTGACAGCCAGCCCATCCTGAGCCCCCCGTTGGCCGTTAGTTAGTTAGTTTGCGGTTCGCTTCTCACTTTAGACAAAGCACCCTTCCGATGCACCAATTAAAAACGCAAAAATCTCGCCCGCACTATCTATCTACCCATCCTCGTACCAACTATACACTCAGAACAAAAAAATCACTCTTATTATAAAAAAAGTATATTTTTAAGAATCAGATATTTCGTTACAATTTCATATTCTATATTTTAAAATTAAAAAAAAAAAAATTTATCTCCAAATTGTAATTCTCCATGTGAACATTGAATTCTAACATTAAATTTTTGTATTCATTATATTATTTTCTATAAGGCATACATATGATAAAAACAACAGATAAAAATATGATTTCTTTATTTAATTTCTTATAATTATCAACAACTTCTAAAAACCATATTAATTTCGATATTTCTGAGTAATTTTTATTTTAATGCGATTTTCTGAAATTAAGTCCGAGTTTATTTTTTAACATTAGCAATTTCCACACTTTTTTTTTTGGAATTTTAGAAATTTCTGCAAAAAACCATACAACATTTTTTTGTTTCAGAGCAATTTTCATTTTGTGACAATTCATTTAAATTCAGGTCATATTTTTTTCTGAGTGTATCTATCGCAGTAGCAGATATGCCAACAATCCGGTAGATGATCACCCCCGCCAAAGAAATAAAAAACACTTTTGGAGCAGCTGCCCCGCCAAATGGGCCGTTCGCCTGATCGAATGGGCGGATGGCTGAATGGATTGGATAGTTGGGAGGGGGTGGAGGTGGGTAGGGGGTGGAGGTGCCTTTTGACAGGGCCTAGGTATTAATTAGGTTGTTAATTTTGCATTTGGCGTGCGTCGTTCGCTATTCCCGTGAAAAATGCAGCGCCTGTGATGACGACACACGTGGCACGATGATAAATCTTACGACTTGTGCACCAGCAGCAAACACATGTCACAGTTGCTCAGTGTCTGCATATTGCCACTAGCCCCCTTCTCCTTCCACTCCCCCCCCCCCCCATCCCCGTCCCAGTTACGTCCCGGCACCTGTCTCAATTAAGCGTGCAAATCGCGTCCATGTCAAATTTAAATGCCGCACTCTAGAAATATCATACCCCGGATTTTGAAGATCTAAGGGCGGTCGTCACGAGACGCAGCATTTTGCATTGGGTTGCACTTATGTGTGGCACACACACATTCATATATATGTATATATATATATGTGTGTATACCCAGCAGAATATTTATGTCGTCATTTTCAATACGGTTTGCATTTGTGCTTTGAACACTTCTCAGGTTGATCATTTGCCAAGCAGCTTGTTTTACATGTCACTTACCTTGGAATTTTGAATTTGAGTTTATGTCTACATTATCTTCAAAGTGTAGAGGGTCTTGAGTTGAATATACAGATGCCAAGATTTAATATAGAAAATATAGAAGATATGAATGGATAGCATAATTCGTAACACAAGTTTGCATCGAAAGGGATAGAAAATTCCTTGTACTCCTGATCGGGGCTGCAAAACAAACCTTTCTGATTATTTCGGATGAATTAATCTTATCAGATATTAGTTGAAGATTTACTAAATTAAAATGTGTAGATCAATTTATATTTGTTGGCCGAAAAAGGATTAGTAGTGGATAGATAACCCATTGCAACATCGGCCTACAGCCGACTATAAAAACATTAAGAAGTTGTCAAAAGTGTAGAACGAGAGAGAGAAATATGCTTAATTTTATATTTTATTTATTTAATACACATGCTAGAAGTAAGAGAACTTTTAGTTAATTGTGAATAGGCACACACGACTGTGATATAGTAATTAAATGTGGTGAGCTAATATGTAAATATTTGCATTGTTATTTTATTCATGGCTTTATTTCAATATATTACAAGATATTATTCATTTTGAATTATTGTGAATTGTTTTCAATTTAGTTAAGATGAGGAGATAATATATATTTTATTTAAATATTATTTCTATATGTGCTGAGAGCAAGGAATGTTGCTAGAATATATTCAATGTCATATATGTCCTCGTCTAAATCATATTGATTTTACTTGGTCTAATCGACAACTGTTGAGTTTTTTTTATTGACGGTATAAATATGAGGTAAGGTTCCACAACTTGATTTGATTTATCAGAAAGACTTTCTTAATATTCTTAATATTGTCCATGCTTGATATTTAAACATATTTATATTTATTTTCTTCTTTTTATTTATTTGTATTTCAATATTTTGATAGGTTTGATTACAGATCTTCTCAAACGCCTTAAGCATTTTGTGGACATTTCAATTTCAATTGACGTCTTGTCGAATAGTTTTCGAAAAATTCCATCAGCACATCGTTAATTAAAATTAAGCGTGGCCAAGTGAAATGCTAAAGAGTCGTGACAAGACTCAATTGACATTTTGTCAAATAAATAACACAATTTATGAATGTGGACTTGGCAAAAAAAAAAGAGAGCAGGGAAAGAAGAACACAAATTTAAGATGAGCTATGTTAAACACATGTTCACATCGCAGCTAGTCTTTAAATCTGATGGAAATGCTGAGATGCCGTAGAAACTTAATGATCTGTGCCTAAATAGAGAGACCGATATGACAAGTACAAAAATATTTATGGCACTAAACAACAACAACAACAACAATGCGAATGACAACGAGATGGAGAACTACACTCGGAAAAATCGACCCGAGTTATGGAAACTCGATATATTTTTGGAACCAAGTGTAAATATAAAAATATTTCTAAAAACCAAAGTTTTTCTTATCTCAATTTCAGGTAACATTTTTCTAAGATTTTAACAAAATATGTAGAATTTTAAGGGAGAGTTTCATATGTGTATGGTATATATATATATTTTCATAAGTTATGATTTCCATATCTATTTAGAAAATATTTCTAAGACGAAGTTTTCACTTTTTTTCTGAGTGTAGGCAACCCTCCGCCAGCAGCCTGACGCCCCTCTGATATCAAAGTTTTATCTGCGTTCGAATGCGAGGAAATTCGCACAAATCACGCAAAATTTTGCACACTTAACGTGAGGGTGTGCTCAGCGGGGCAGGGTTGTTGTGTGTGTGTGTGTGTGTGTGTGTGTGTGTGTGTGTGTGTGTGTGTGTGTGGAGTAGTAGTCAAGGCCAGTCGGTGCGTCGAGGGTGAGCTGATAACAGATAAGAACTTGCAGCCTAATGCACCGTGGCTTTTGTGATGGAGTTCGACAGCAGTCGTCCTCAATTTTGCAACAATATCCGTTTTCCTCTGCACGAAAATGGACAACAAAACCAACAACAACAATAAGAAAAACAACAAGGGGGAATTTTGTCCAAAGTGGCAACATTTCAATTGGAAAACTCATAAATTTCGAGCGGCGTTTTCAAAATCGAACTGTGCACGGAAATGGGCACCATGCGTGTCCAATTATTGAAATACGACTTTAATTGAATTTCAATAAAATGTTTCAGCCTTTTGCATTTCCTACTTTGTTCAGCGAGCATGCAAAACTACAAAATGCCACCGGCTCATGTTTATTTATGGCAAATGCTTAAAACGATGATGTTGTTGTTGTTGTTCTTCTACTTCTTTTGTTGTTGTTGTTGTTGTTGTTGTTGCAATAGCAATTGTTTTAATTCAGCATTGTTTTATTATTTGCCAAAGCCATTTACCACGCCGGTTACCACAGCGTCCCGCTAAATTCAATATTCGCATATAAAGCACTGTTTTCTATTCAGCCATGCTTTCAAAATTGTTGTTTAGAATATGTGATAAGTACACGCAGAGAAAACAGGTATAAGAAAATGGCAAAGGTAAATTATAAATGTTAGAAAGAAAATAAAATGTATAACATAAATAAAATATACAATTAAAGTGGCTCTTAGGCTAATGGAAAACTAAATATGGACTAAAATTTCGAACCATACCAATAAAAAAAGGTTTTGCCTTTGAAAAACGGATATGTTTCATAAAATTATGGTTAGGAAAGTTTAGTTCCCTTCAGTGGATCAATATGGAAAATTTGACGAGTTTATGAATGTGGAAAGATTGGAAACAACCTTAGAACGAATTTTTTTTGGCGATAGAGGAATAATAAGATGAATTTCTACTTTCAACGTACTATTAATGAAAATATCAAACAAAATTAAAAAACTCTTGTTTTCAAGATATGTCTTTGGAAAAGTTCGACAAAGTTGATTTTATAGGATAGAATTTAAACATGGCAATCGAGTCATAAATGCATTTTTAATTTAAAAAATTGTATTAAGCTAGAGATCTATCCTAATCATCAAAAAGCCGATGTGTTTAAAAAATCTGATCACTTCTGACAAAGTTTTGGCAATGAAAAGTTTTACAACCCTACAAGCACTTTTAGAAGACAAATTGTAACAAAGAGTGGCCAGCTTGGAACCTTTCCCAAGTGGATTTTATGAAGTAAAATCTATAAATTTTCTACTTTAAATTTAGTTTTTAGATGATGATTTTTGAAATCCGATGTTTGCCAAAAGGCAAAGTTACAAATATTTTTTGTTAGTATAATTTTAACATGGAAGTATTATTATGCAGTATTATATGTTTGCAAATGAATATTATAGTATTATAGACAATGCTGGCATTGCGTTTGCAAATCGATTAGACTTTAGAGACTGAGAGTTAAATCTTGACCAGTGACTAAATTATCTTAAATGTGAGTGTTGAAAGCATGTGCGTAGCTCCAAGAATTAAGAGTGCCACGGAGACTATCTTCTGTGATTACTGGCTGCATTCGCGCAGTGTATGCATTTTACATATGTATAAAATGGAACTGTTCCGCTATTTGTCTGCACATCGAACCTGATGTCGTTTACAATTGATTTATAGCTCCGATATCATCAATGGTTTCTGCCTCTCCGCCCACCTCCCCCTTGCCACACACACTTCCACACGCTGATTTATGACGATCTGGCAGCATTAGTGGAAAACACAAAAGGTGGCATCAGGTCCAGTTCAGTGCACCAGCAATAAAACTAAACTAAAGTAAATGCGCATTAGAAATAATCAAAATAATAATAATAAAATGCCAGCGTTTTTTTTTTATTTATTTAGAGAAGAAGTCAGCCAGCTGCAAAATGCCAGAGTTGCCACCCGCAGCGCAGGGCGTTGCCTCTGTCACTCTCTCTCTCTCTCTCTCTCTCCCCTCTCTCTCTCTCTCTCTCTCTCTCTGTGGATTGCACGGCAACAGCAAGGACAATGTGGACAATAAGGACAACAATGGCGCATCAATGATTGAAGGTAGGAAGTTGGTTGTTGGCAGGTCGAATAACGGTTAATTCTGTGTGTGTGTGTGTGTGTGTGGGGGGGGAGGGGGGGTTGAGGGTTGAATTGACTAGAAACCGTTTGGCAAAAGGGTTTCGCAAAGGGAAAGAGTGTGGGGGGGGGGGTGTGTGTGTGTGTGTGTGTGTGTGGTAGGGTAAGGTATGGGAGGTGGCATGCCCCGTGAGTGACAGCGGCGCATGACAAAAGTCACATGGCCTGGCGGATTAGTTACACCTTTTGCACACACACATTTAGGTGGAACACGTTGACATTGTTGCTGCCCGTTGAACTGTGAGTGCCACACACACACAGACACACACATACACACACACTAAATGCATTTGCCGGTCATGCAACCAAAGAGAAAGACAACCAGAGAGAGAGAGAGAGAGAGAGAGATACAGAGAGACAGTGAGAGAGGGAGTTTAATTGTGTGCGACTTGATTCATACCCCGATTGTGCAGAGATTAGCGCTAATGGCGAGGGCTGTTCACAATATGTGGAATATACTTATATATATGTGCACTTAGAAAAAAAGTATACTGGCCTATATAAGTGTGGAATATACATATATAGATTCAGTGTGTTGCCACATTTATTATTTCGAAAGCATATTTTCAAAACACAGCGTTGTCATTTTCTAAAAGCCAAGGTTTTTCTTTGCTTATTGAGACTTAAAAGAAATATGTCCCATTTTCAATATATTCCCAAAACTCAGGATTTGCTTTGTCTGAAATGTAAGAATTTTTCTTAATTACTACATTGATTTTTCTAAAATTAAAAAAATATAATCTCTTATCTTACCTTTTTTATTAATTATATTATTATTCGTACTATTATTATTATAGCTAAAATAATTAGCTTATGTGACTTTATTTTATAACTTTTATAATCTTTATATTGTTTTTATAAAATAAAAGTGTTTTCATTCAAAAAATGGAAAATATTTTTAAAAAAAATGATAAGACATTTTTTTGCATACTTAACAATTACAGCAAAATAAGCATTTTTCCTAAAGAAAAGCGTTTTTCCTTTCTACTTTCTATTTAGATTATAAAAAAAAAAACATTTCTAAAAAGTAGAACATTTTTCTTACGAAAATAAAGTGTTTCGAGCTTTCTCGTTGATTTTTATTCTTGGGCGATTTTTTAAATTTCAGTGCAATCTTTTTTTCTAAGTGCATATATATTTTGTATATGGGATATGTGAGTCGAAACCTTTCAGCATAATTGAATTTGGCAATTTTGCTGTGGCTGCTGCTGCTGCTTCTGCTGCTTTCACTTTCACCTACTTAAGTCTGAGCAAAAAAAAAAAAAGAGAAAAAGAATAGAAAAAATGTCACTGATAACTAAACCAAATATTAGCCAAGTAAAGCGCGTTTTTGGGGCCAAGAGACAAATGTTGAGCGTGTCAACAGTTCATCGGGGCGTCAATTACTTTGCATAAGCCAACTTGCCAGCTAATACAGCTAATGAATTTTAAGTGTTACCAAAACAGCCAAAAAGAAATGGGACCCCCCCCCCCCATCCCCATCCCTGTCGTAAGCGAAACGTGTGCGTATGACTTAATCTGGTCTCGGCCCGCTTAGAACAAAAAGAAGAAGAGAAGAAGAGAGAGCAGAGCAGACCCCGGACTCAGGCCGAGACGAAGACCAAGTCCGAGACGCATTTGGGATATGTGTATTTATGGAAGGCCTAGCACGCTTGATATTATCCGCTTATTTATTGCAGTCGTTAACATATCTTAGCCCACTGCTGGAGTTTATCTTCTATGTGTATGTGTGTTTGTGTCCCCCCTCCAAGAGATGTGTGCTCATCTTGTGGCTGAAAGTTAAATGAGCCCAGCTCTGCTCACATTCTAAGTGATATTGTTTAGTTTTTGCACGATTTCTAATTTACTGTTGCAAGTGAAAGCTGCTTTTTGGGGGGAGGGGGGCAACAACAATTGCGTTATTTTCGCTACGTGACAAATTTTGCAGATTTTAAGTGAATTAAAAACTATGTATTGTTAGGAGATATTTGTTTTAACCAGTGGAGCCATTAAACTGATTTAGAACTGCTTTCAATTTCGGCTGTCCAGCTTAAACTATTCTCGTCTCAATCAATAATCAAGTTTGCACAAAATAAATGCCGTCACATTAGAGTCCAAATCCAAACCCAAAACCAAACGCAAACCCAAACGCAAACCCCCAAAACATATTTAGAAAACCATTTGCACAGGCCGAAGTGAAGAGCCTAAACGAAATGAAGGCAAACCGTAATTGGCTTTTTCCCCATTGAAACCTACAGGTTCAAGTTGAGGCTCAGCGCGTTGAAAGATAATGATTAATTGTCAATTTGGCAACTGCACTCAGAAAAAAAATCCACCTAAAAATGTACAAATTCGCCATGACAATTATAAAGTCATATTTGGTTATTACACATAATTTGTAAATACAAATAAATATTTTTCTTAGAATTAGACTCAAAAAAATATCACCCTGACATTAAGAAAATACATAAAATGAAAATTGCCCAGAAATTAATAAAGATTTTCTTACTTTTAGAAATAATTTATAAACAGAAAATAACCATTTTCTTAAAATTAAAAAGATCAGCGCTCAGAAATATTCATAACGCTGAAAATTAAATACAATAAGGTTTGCCTTGCCTTTTATCTATATGTTATAAAGTTATCCGATATTAGAAATAATTTCTAATTAAAATAAATAAATAAAAGCCTAGAGATTCAGATTGGGAAGGCCACAACTATCAATAGTGTGAATTTTGTTGAGTGTATAACACATGGCCAGCAGTTACCTTAAAAGCCCGACAGCAAGCGGAAGCATCTCTCGTCTCTTATCAGCAGCCTCAGTTGCTCAGTTGCTCAGTTGTCCGAGTTGGACATGGAACAGACATAGATGTCCATCTGAGCGCCGTCTGAGTGACTGACTGAGTGACTGACTGGCTGGCTGACATGTAGAAATAAATGTACTAGAAAATTACCAACTTATGTAATCTTGGTTAGCATCATTTATCAAGTGGACGTTGTGCAATTTTTCTTACTTTTGCGGGACGACAGGACGACAGGACGACAGGACGACGACGGCATCAAGAAGTCAACGCTCTGAGGTCTAACGGTACCGGTGACTGTGACATGTGTGGGCCGTCTCACAGGAAATTGGCATTTGATGTGGTATCCACGGTTATTTGTCATACCTTGGCCTAATTTCGAAAGAGACGAGCCCAGCTAATAGAAAAAAAGGGGACGCTCTAGAATATGTGGAAATTGTTTGTTGTTTGTTTTGCTTTTACTGTTTTGGCTAATGTCAAATATGACAAAAAGGCAAAAACAGCAGAAATACACGACAAATGTGAATAGCTTTAAAATTATGAGTCTCCAAATTAACAGTATATTGTGCATTGAAAACGAGTTATCAGATAAATTGACGTTCTGTGTGTGTTCGTCTGTCCATAGTTGTGGTGGAAAATGCGTACAAGAATCGTGTACTGATTATGAGTAACACGCACCTGCGAACAGCATTCAATTCAAAAGAGGACTACAGCATCACACTTGACATCCTTCGGAAGGAGTTCGACGAGCGTTGGCATAACCAGGAGCCGTCACCCTACACAAATCTCGAAGGCTACTCACAGCGTGCGATCCTTGGCAATGGCAGCTTTGGCACTGTCGTAAGTTCAGAGCTCCCTGTCCCTATCCCCTTGAACGATCCATAATTATCCTTTGCTTATCTCTATTTCTATAGTTGCTTGTTAAGGAGAAGAAGAGCAAAAATTATTATGCGGCCAAGATGATGAACAAAGACGATTTGGTGCGTCTCAAACAGGTCGGACACGTTCACAATGAGAAGATGGTGCTGAGTTCTGTGCGATTTCCATTTCTGGTCCATTTAATCGACTCCTCCATGGACTTTGACTATCTGTATCTCGTCTTGCCGTTTATCAATGGCGGCGAACTCTTTACCTATCATCGCAAGTGAGTGCATTTAGATAAGAAATTATTTCCAATTTCAGAAAATCGTAGTTAGATTAAAATCACCCTGAAAAAAAACTAGATAGTTTTTCCTATTTTTGGAAATAATATTTAAATACTAATCTAAATAGAAGAAAACAATTTCTTACAATTTAGAAATAATTTCAAAATAGACGAAAAACATTTTCTAAAAATACGTAAAAATTGTCTACGAAACCGCAATATTTTAATATAATTCTTTATAAAAATCAGAAACAGTTAATCCAATTTACTGACTCTGGTTTTATATTAGCGTTGAGCCTTAGAGGCAATATTTCAAATTGTATATGTTATATCTTAAAGTGTCAGAAAAAGTTAATATGAGATTTGAAAAAAAAAACACCGAAACTTGAAAATGATCCCTGAGTTTACGAAAAAATAGATCCTGATTTTGAAAAATAAAAATTTGGGAATAATGTTGAGTTACGATTGGCGTTAAAACTATGCCGAATTTCTAAACTTCAGGTCAATTTTTTCTCTAAAAGTGGTTATCGTTTTTGATGTTTTGGATCGCCCTCTTATTCCCTCGTATTCGCAATCACTTATAGTGTTCTTCCCTCTCTTTTCTTCCAAAGAGTGCACAAGTTCAATGAGAAACAGTCCCGTTTCTACGGCGTTCAAGTGCTCCTCGCTCTCGAGTATCTGCATCACATGGATCTCATGTATCGCGATCTCAAGCCCGAGAATATATTGATGGATGCTCGCGGCTATATCAAGCTAACCGATTTTGGGTTCACTAAGGTGCTCAAAATATATAAACAAAAGAAATAAAAACTCAACTCTCATAGTATCTTTTATTTTCTCTCGTTTCTGGCAGCGTGTTGAAGGTCGAACCTCGACACTTTGTGGCACTCCCGAGTATTTGGCACCCGAGATCATTCAGCTGAAACCCTATAGCAGATCTGTCGATTGGTGGGCATTTGGTATACTCCTCTATGAGTTTGTCGCTGGCCATTCGCCGTTCTCTATACACGGTCGTGACGTCATCGTAATGTATTCGAAAATCTGTCTGGCCGATTATCGAGTGCCATCATCGTTTACGTGCCATCTGAAGCATCTGGTTGATTCTCTGTTGCAGGTCGACTCCTCAAAGCGGTAAGCACCCCTCATTCTGATTGGAAAATTGTAAGGAAAAATATCAGAATTTGAAGCACGCTTCTTTTAGTTTAGGTAACTCACCGGAGGGTTCCGTAGATATAAAGAGTCATCCCTGGTTTCAGGGCGTCGATTGGTATGCGATGCTCAATCAAGAAATATCGCCACCATATACACCGACTGTGTCCAATATTGAAGATCTATCAAATTTTGACAATTTTGAGCCTAAATCCAAATTGAAGTCCAAAATAAATCGCCATCCCGATTTGTTTACTAATTTTTAAACGTTGCTCAACACACTTTTTACTCTTAAAAAAAAAAAAGCAGAAATACTACTCTAGAGTAGAGAGTACTCTCGTCCATTTACAGATACCTGTATATATATATATATATAATTTTCTTAAAATATAGCTAATGCTTCAGATTTTATTGCTTCATTTTTGAATATATGAGCACAAGGTACTCAAAAAAAAAAAAGAAATAGAAGAAACATGTTGCTCATGTGTTAACTATCAAAAATAATATTTGTAGTAAAAATTCGAAATTGATTGAGACGTGAATAGATCATTCGTTGTATATATTGAAAATAATGGGACGACAATCCACTGGAGAACCGCAGTACTTTAGTCCCAAGATCGAATATGCCGTTGTACTCGATAAAATGAAGGACGAGTTTAACAAGAAGTTTAGCCGCAATACACCGTCACCGACCTGTGGCCTGGATAACTTTGTAGTTAAAGCGACCCTCGGCTCCGGCTCCTTTGGCAAGGTGCAATTGGTCAAGGAGCTGGACAGTGACAATTTCTATGCCTCCAAGCAGTTGAGCAAAGAGCAGATAATCAAAACCAAACAGGTCTCACATGTGATGAGCGAGAAACGAGTTCTCAACTCGATACGATTCCCATTCACGGTGCATCTGATCTCCTCGTTCAAGGATACGGATAGTCTCTATTTGATTTTACCCCTCATTTTGGGTGGCGAATTGTTTACCTATCATCGCAAGTGAGTTGTCCTATTATCGATAACAATTGCTATCGAAATCTTATCTGTTATCTGTTATCTGTTATCGTTAGAGTTCGCAAATTTGGCGAGAAACAAGCTCGCTTCTATGCGGCTCAAGTGTTTTTGGCTCTGGAATATCTGCATCATTGCAGCCTGCTCTATCGCGATCTGAAGCCCGAGAATATTATGCTCGACAAGAATGGCTATATTAAGGTCACCGATTTTGGATTTGCAAAGGTTATGCATTTGAGTTTGATTGTCTCGATTACGATTCGAAAATTCGCTTTTCCTCTTTTCATCACTTCATTTAGAAAGTGGAAACACGCACAATGACCCTGTGCGGCACACCCGAATATCTGCCCCCCGAGATTATACAGTCGAAGCCCTATGGCACCAGCGTCGACTGGTGGGCATTTGGCGTCCTCATCTATGAGTTTGTAGCCGGTCATTCGCCGTTTTCCTCCCACAATCGTGATGTCATGGTCATGTACAGCAAGATCTGTGAGGCGGACTACAAGCTGCCCGGCTCCTTCAGCAGCGCCTTGCGTCATCTCGTCGATCATCTGCTGCAAGTGGATCTCTCCAAGCGGCAAGTCAATAATACACTCTCTCCTAGGAAAAAAAGAAAGTAAAATAATCGCCCTGTATTTGATCATTTTTATTTATTATTTTTATACATAAGCTACGAAAAAAATGTAGTTTGAAATTAAGAATAGAAAAATTGTGGTTTAAGAAATATACTTTCTGATTAATAAGTTAAGCAACGTTACCTAAAAATGCTGGGCGATTTATTTTCAGAGTTTAATTCCAATTAATCTCAATAATTAATAAGTGTGATCTATTGCACAGCTTTGGGAATCTGATTGGTGGCACCAAGGACATCAAGGATCACGAGTGGTTCAAGGAGGTCGACTGGACAACCCTGCTTAATCAGACTATACAGGCACCCTACATGCCATCCATCTCAAATGCCGAAGACATATCCAACTTTGACAAGCAATCTGAGGGTAAACGTAAGCCAAAAGCTAAAACCGTGCGGCATGAAGAAGCTTTTGCTGATTTCTAAAATCACACACACCACACACACACACACACAACAACATCATATTCGTCTGTCTCATTTTGGTGAATTAATAAAGTTGATATTGTAGTGCCCTTTCTACTTTCTACTCATGTCATCTATGCGAAAAAATATCGATAGTCGATTATTAAAAATAAAAAATAAATTAAAAAAATATATTTCAAATGAATAGTATTTAATACAACAAAAGGGCGCATTGACTCGACTTGATTTCAATCAAAACAAGAGACAATTTCAGTTAGCGAAGAAGGTTTTCAAATAAGGTTCTTGTATCTTAATGGTACTTGAGATACAGACTTCAATATTAAGTAAATATCGTGTAAATTACTAATAATTATTTATTTTAATTGCAAAGTAGCCCAAGTTAAATTTTGTGTATTTTATACATCTCGTCTGGCTAAGACAATTGTTCTTTGCTCATTTACTCTGCATATCCATTTGATTCATCCCTTCTATCTTCATTGACAAACCCATTTTGCAGAGTATTAGTAATAGTAACTACATTATCGAATTTCTCTTTAAAATTCAATTCAAATTAATTTATGTAAGCAACAATTTATATATCAATATGACTGATGCTAAAATAGTGATTCTAATATTTGAAAAATTCCCATTTGTTCCGCAAGATTAGATTATTATTGTAGAAGCCACTGATTCATGTTTATCAACAACAAAAAATTGAGAGCCTTTGGCTTAAGAAAATGATCTGCCCAGTAATATTTCAGTTATAAACTGAAGAATCTAGCTTAAAGCGGGATTTAAGCATGGCTACTGAGTCCTTGAGCTATATTATTATTACAAATATATTATTAAATTATTTTTTTGATAAAATTATCCAAAAATGAGTTGCAATATTGCTGAACGTGTTTAGGGTGTCTAATGGAAATGAAATGCTTTCATTTCGATTTAAATATACAGAAGAACAATAAATATTTAGAGATTAAACTTATACAAAATATATTTATATTATGTAAATCTTTCATTAATATATACAAATATCTATTAAATGAAAATAAATAAACATAAATCGTAGGATCGTCGATAATATCGATTTTACCATCTATGTTCAAGTAGTTCTATTTTGTCTTTGTATTTCTGACACCCACTCACTCCCTATCACCCTCATTCTCGCCCTCTTTTCACACTGGGCACCTCTCTCCCCCTATCAGTTGTCATTCCACATGTGTTTATTACATTTTCACGCCGCAAATGTCAAACGTCACCCCTCCATTTGAGGGTCGGGGGTATTTTCGAAATTGTACTTGTTTCGGTTTAGTTTTTCTGGGAAAGCAGCTGGCGGACGATTGAAATTTCTAGCGATTTCCCACACTTGTTGCGGCACATTTTTAATTCGACGAACTTAACTTGTAATTAGACTTGAAGCAGCACACATAAATCACGAAGACCCGGCGTGACGCTTTGTTGGGAATACCATCAGGCAAATGTTTGTCTTTGATGCAATTGGATGGATTTATGGCCCACTTGCTTTATTTATGTGGCCCATCCCAACTAGTGGGTGTGCTTCAGCTGGAGGTAGGGGTATTCACTCTAAAAGAAATCTCTCTATCCATCAAGCAAACTGATCGCTTTTTAAAATAAATTTCACAACTTGCTTAGCTGAAAATGATTACAAATTTAAGATACATTTTCATATTCTCTCCTGTAAAATAAACTGCAAAAGAAATGAACGAATCTAGTGATTTAAGGTAGATTCATTCTCACTTAACCCTCAGCTTCCACCTCTTCACTTGAGTATGCTCTCTAACTAGCCGAAGAAACTCACTTTTTATTCATCTTGCAACTTATTTTTGCATGGAAATTACGTTAAACAATGTGTAAGCGAGTTGACAACGAGAATAAAAAAAAATAATAAAAATATGAAATACAAAAACATACATAAGAAAACCCTTATAAATCTTTTATACCTTTTAAACCGTAGTCTTTTGCATATCTTGCAACATTGATTTATATGCACGACTTAATAAAAATAGAGCGATGGCCAGACAAAAAAAAATAAATAAAAAAAAAAGTAAGAATAGTCAAGCCGAATATTATATGCCCTTATAGAAGGAAGAAAAATTTCGCCACAACTACAAAAATATATATAGAAATGCAAAATATATTTTGTAAAAGTCCGATGCTGAAAGTTGTTTGTCAAATTTTGGGAATTGAATTCTCATAATTAAAAAAAATAAATTAA
Organism: Drosophila setosimentum; assembly: GCA_035043505.1. Taxonomy (NCBI): domain Eukaryota; kingdom Metazoa; phylum Arthropoda; class Insecta; order Diptera; family Drosophilidae; genus Drosophila; species Drosophila setosimentum. The sequence goes on along the minus strand of JAWNMY010000076.1, from coordinate 1,334,896 downwards.
ATCAAATGATATAAAGTAAAAAGATCTAAGAACTCTTTTCTCGACTGATATTTTATAGCAACTAGTCTACTAGTTTGATCTCACCGGATTTTTATACTTTGAAAAGTGGGAAACATTAAAATAGTATATTAAGTTAGATTTTTAAGATAATAACTTATTTATCGGCAGATTGTTCTTAGGCGATATAGGTATTTCTATCTATCTATACAATCTAGATAAAGTAGTCCGATCTCAATGATTTTATGTTTAATATTTAGCAATACAATAAAACGCGCATTGAGTAGACTTCGTGTGGCTATCTTGTTAAGCAAAAAAGTTATTTTATACAAAAACCTATTATTGAAAATACTATTAAATCACAGAGAACTCAACTCAACTATTAATGCTGATCAAAAGTACTTATTTCTTACAGGGTCGCAGATGTCTCCTTTAATGCGTTACAAACTGCAAGGCAAAATTATAATACAATACACAAGGGTATACACATAAAAAAAAAACTTGACGCCAGGCTGGCCCAAAAATACCTTAGCGAAGCGCCAGCGACAAGGACTCCATTGTCCTTTGTCCAGTGGCTAACAAAACAAAGACTCCCGCAAAAGATGTGAAAGCAAAATACACAACAAAAAAAAAAAAAAATAAAAGAAAAAGTAAAGAAAACTGAGAGCAAAAAAAAGTTATGATTATCATAATTTTTGTTACGTGAGTTTTCATGTGGAAAAGATGAAACATCATCGTCTGCTGCCGGCGACGAGGAGCGCAGTGAAAATGAGTGGAGAGGGGAGTGGGGAGGAGAGGGGTGAGTCCTTTGGGCCACTTTGGGGTGGCAGTCGTCATCACTGTAATCATGGCACGCATTTTACTCCTGTTTTTACCTCTGGCTTTTGGCGCCCGACAGCCTGGCGCCATTCACTCCCCAAACCCCCTCAGACAACACATTCTACTTCTTCGTCAGACACATTTTAAGTGTGTGTGTGCTGTGTGTGTGTGTGTGTGTTTCGTTGTTGAGCTTTGGTTTCGCTTTTTGCGTAGAACCTTGGCACCTTGGCTAAATGGCCAAAAGAAGTTATCATACATTCTAATGAGACTTTTAATTGCAGACCATTGACCACTTGAGGAGCGCCTGTCAGCATTCGCCAGGGCTGCTGCCGGGATTCGACAGGATTCGACATGATTCGCCAGGACTCTGACTACTGCCACGTGTCGGATGCTTCGCTCTCGCTTGAGTAGCCTGAGAATTGATGGAACTGCGAGACGAGTCAACAAAGCAACAACGACGCACAACGCACTACACTCAGAAAAATAACAAGTTGAAGCTTAGAAAATTGCACAGGTCAGCTAACCATAGTATTCACAATTTATAAATGTATATCTAAAGTTTCTAAAAAAAAAAACAGTGTTTTCTTTTCTTTAATTCAGTTTCGATTTTTCTCAAATTTTGAAATAATATATTTCTGAAGGTGAGCAAAATCTTAGAAAATAAATCTTCTAAAAATAAGAAAATTAAGGAAAAAATATCTAAAAATTAGAAAGATGTTATTTTTATTTTCTAAGCTGTTTCTAATTATTGAGAACATTTTTCTGGAAAGCAGACATTAAATAAATAAATGAATTAGTAAAAAAAAATTTTGTTTTAAATAAGAACGGCGTTTTACCAATGTTATTTGTGGAAAAATTCTTATATATAGTAAGTTCTTATTGTTTTTTAAAACTGTCTTCTATTATTCTGAAAACTATTTCTTAAGTAATATAAATCGAATTCTTTTCAGAAATTTATATCTTGCCAAAAGAAAGTATTCACAAAAATGTTTTCTAAAAACTAGTAAATTTCTAGCGATTATTCTAGTGATTTTTGCTAAGTGTAGGCACACCGTCAACCCCCGAGCTGAAGCCCTTGGCTCAAAGCGAATGCAATGACAAATTTGCTGCACGGAAATTAGCGATGCCCAGCGTCAGATACATTTCATATTACAGACAGACAATTGAATGCCGCTGAGGGTTGATCTTCCTTCACAGAGCCATTGTTGTTGTTCTTATTGTTCTTGTTGTTGTTGTTGTTAGTCAGCGAGAGTAAGCGAATTAATTGTTGTTTTGATTGCACAGCAAATGGACGCAGCTCAAGTGCCTGGGAAAATCAGAGGCAGCAAAGCAAAGTTCGGTTTCCTTCTTCTTTTTTTTTTTGGAAAATTGAAATTCTGGTTTATTGAAAAATGCATGGGCTGAAATTCGTGATTCGTGACGTAACTTAGGGGCTAGCTAGCGATAAATACTACGATTGCTCCAGTTCCACCTCAATGGAGATGGGCGGCAGTTCATCCTTGAATTCGGGAGCATAAATTTTGCCGGAGGCGAGTACAAATTTATTTTTGCAGTCCACCAAAAAATAGGCAAACGGACGGTTCACATCGAAACGCTCAACGCCCTCCGGTTCCGGTTCCGGTTCGGGCACCGGCAATATGGAGAGTGGGGAACGGGCCTGTGTTGTGGCTGCTGATAGCGAGTTGGCGCTACTGCCGCCCTCATCCACACGCACACTGACAAACTGAACGATCTCATCGATGTGCAGATCCTCATCCTCGGAGAGCAGACCCAGTTGTGCCTCACCCCTTGAAAAGATGCGCTTAAGTCCCAACTGCTTCAGCATCGATTCGGATCGTGATGTTTCCTCCGCCTGGAATTTGGGTAGCGTCACATGCAACTGCCTCAGCTCGAGATGCTCGTTGGCGAATCTATAATCACTGGGTTGGAGTTGGGCGACGACCTCGCTGAGACCCTCCGTTTCATTTGGCAGCACAATGCACAAACTGTATTGGGCATTCTCGTAGGGCAGCGCCAGGAGACGTGCCTTCAAATGTGGCAACTCGGCCACATTAAACTTGCCCTGGGCATGCATCATGGGCGTCTTCATTGCATCCTCGCTGGTCATAAAGAAGAACTCATCGCTGCCATCGCGCAACTGATAAAATGGCTGTGCCCAGCTGCCCCTGTAGTAGAGTCCATTAAAGAGCAGCATCTTCGACTTGGAGTCAACGGCGCGACCAGTTATGGAATTGGCACTCAGCGCGGAGGCAATGTCATCCTGCCGGAACAAACTGCGTGCTCCATAGGCCTAAAACCAAAGCAGACGGATCATGAGCGATGGAACAGCATCCAATATACTCCTACTAAAAAAATCGAACTGAATTTTAAAAATTCGCCAAGTTGAACTCAACTTATTATTCTGTAAGTGAATTTCTAAAATTGAGAGTTGTTTCTAAAAACTATTTGCATTTCGTAATTTCATAGTGGATTCTTCTAATATTTGAAACAATGTAATGTATTTTTCTTTCTCTATATGCACATAGAAGAACTTTTTTTTGGTTACTTATATAAGCATTAAACACAAGTATTTTTTGGCTTATAAATTTATAGAATTTATGACTTCAAATAAAAGTCGAGCCAAAAAATGTCATTACTTGTGTCTTAATTTTATAAAAGATTTGTTCTAACTTGAATATCCTTTAGAAATGTATTTTTTAATATTAGAAATGATTTGCAAAAACATATTTTTTTTTGGATTTTCGATTTAGTGCAAGCTTTTTAAAAAAAAAAATGTATTCTAACAATTAGCAATTGTTTCTAAAATCAAGAAAAAATTGCTAGATTTCAGGGTGGTTTATTCAAATTCATAGCGATTGTTCCTTGAGCGATTTTCTAATATTGATGGCTATTTTCTACATATGGCTATTTTATAATGAAAATATTCTACAATTTCCAGTAAGATTTTTAGGCGAATTGTAAAATTCAGTGCGATTTTTATTTGCCAAATGGGAACTCTCTACTTACCCGCGCCACGTTGCTTAGATGGGATTCGAGTGCAATCATAATCTCATCGGCACCCTCCTTGAGCATCGACTTGACGGCCGTTTCCAGTTTCTGGAGGGGCAGGCGCACCTTCTCGGGTTCACCATCCGTCACCTGGTCAGCAGTGCTGAGCTGTTTGTGCATCTTCTCATCCTCCTGCACCGTTTCGTTCTCCTCCACATTGGGCTGCTGTTCGCTGCCACTGCGTTTAGTTGGCAACCTGATGTCAACATCAGAATCACCACTGGTCACTATTAAAGTATCATCTGGAATTACTGGTTTTTCTGTGCCGGTAACTGCGCCTTCCGTTGCAAACTGGGCCTCGGCTAGAGCAACTGGTTTTTCCACATATTGCTTGTCATCCACATCGCGATCGAATTTGGATGCCACCTTGTCCAACAGCTCCTCACCATAATTATCATTGGTGGCCAGCGGAGCATCGTCATCATCCAATTTGATGCGTTTGAGTGTCTCAAAACCGATGACATCTTTGCCATTGCTGCTTTTGTTGCTTGCATCCAATTGGAGTAATGCGTTCGGCTCACTCCAATCGTAATCCTGCCTGCTGATATCCTTCACCTCGACGTAGTAGTAGCTCTGCAGCAGCTGCTTGTAGTCCTCACACACACTATTATTGCGATAGACATAGAACCAGGTCTGGAATGAGGGCAACGTGACAGCCGAGTCTCGATTCTGATAGCTGGCGAGAATGCGCTGGAAGGCGGCTCTCAGATCGCCACGTTCCTTGGGAAAACCAAACACCTGTGAGAATTCCTCGTAGGTCTCGCCCTGCGCTGCCTCTGCGAGCACAGCCAGAATGGTGGCGACTCCGAGCGGGGAATGTACCTGATTGGAATCGATGTCTTTGTTGTGCTTCAACAACTGCATCGCAATCAGCTGCGAGGCTTCGCTGGCAAAGGTGGCGGGCACATTGCCATCCTCACCATTCCCAGCCTCAACACCAGCCCTAGTTTGAGGGTTAGGCAGCGAGCACACAATGCTGATGCAGCCCAGCAGCGGTAACAGGCCGAGAGCTGCTTTCATTTTAATTAACGACACTCAAAAAAACAACAACAAAGTCTTCTCGATCGGTTGCCGCCTGAAACGCGAATGAAGCTCAAGAAAGTTGGCCAAAGACTTTTTTATAAAAAGAGCCCAACCAAGAATCGTTGATTCTCAGCGTCGACGTCGACGTCGACGGCATCACTAAACTGGTTACACAGCAACGGCGACTGCGGCAGCACTGCACTCAGAAAAAAAAAATCGACCTGACTCTCAACTTATTATTCAGAAAGTAATTATAAAAAAAAAGAAACATGTCACGATCTTTTTTTATACTTACTAACTATTATTATTTTTTTTCAATGTGTGCACAGAATTGTTACATTAACTTGGTTGTTATTAATAATCATTATAAAGTGTTAGTATTTTAAGATGTCTTCCTTATACAAGCATTTACATGCAGACAACAGCTAAATTCTGAATTTAGAATGATTAATTCTAAAAACCTGATAATATATTTTGTATTCAAGTAAATCTTCAGCTCTACTTGTTTTTGTGAGTGTAACAAATTGACAATCGTTGGGCAGCTTAAACTTGAGCTTGGGCCCAATTGTTAAAGTTAAAGTTAAAGAAAGTCGCGCTCCAAACGAAAGTGGAAGTGGCATGGGCTCCACATCGAAGTGCTCCACACAAAATGGGTCAAGCAAACAACAGTCAATATGTAAATGTAAATAAGCTAAGAAAATAGACACATCAAGAAAAAAAAATTACAAAAATAATGTGAAAAAGTTCAAAGTCATTGAAATGTGAACAGGTTTCCACAGTATGGTCTTGGTCTACGTGATGGACATTTGATTTTCTGGCTCAGCGCAAAGAGCTAATTGGATTTTGTTGTTACTGTGGAAGTTAGTTTTTGTTGTTATTGTTGTTGTTGACACGATGCAGCAATCGCTAAACACACACAGCGAGAGGGATTAGGCAATCCCTTTGTAAATTGTCGCACCCGATCAGTTCTATGACTACCTGCACACACTTAACCCAGTTTCAATCAGTCAGTTAGCACTAGAAAGGTACATGTATCAATTTGCTAAAAACAAAAAATAAATAAATAAATAAAAAACATAAAAAATAGGACCACTCTCTCAAGAAATGTATTCAAAGGCAGAACTATTTCAGTTGTGAGTTTACATTTCCAGAAGTGGAAGATTCTCAAGCAACAGGGAGAAAAATGAAAAAAATTAACAAACAAAATAATAATAGAATCATAATAATTGCATTTGCACTTATAATTATCAAAATAATAAATAAACAAAAAATTCTTAATTTAATTTATTAGTTGTTTATTAAATATGAGATCATTTTAAAAATTAAATAATACAATAACAGCTACGCAACAATTTCTACTTGCTATTAATATATTTTTCTTTCGCCCAGTTTCGGAGTCTTTCCACTCAAGTTATAAACAACAAGTAAAAGTGCTGTAGTCGAGTGAACTCGACTACGAAATACCCTGAACACATTTGTTAAATATATTCTATTATTATTGGCAAATTCCCCTTTAAAAAGATTTGCACTAAAATGCGAGCAGCTCTGCAAGCGCCCTCTGCCGACGAACACGTGAAACACGCAATCGCTGGTAGCGCGGCTCCGCTGAATACACACACAAAAACATATTGACGCTCACTTCGATTATGATGCCATCTCTTTCTCACACATGTGCTCGCATATTTATATTTTTTGCATACAGAAAATGCTGATAGAAATGAGATCAATATGAGAATATATTTTAGATTATAACTTGGGTGTTTCTCATCCGATCTTGATGAAATTTAGGCAGTTGATCAATTATGTATTAATTAGAAGATTCTGCCTTTCAATTTGTGGCATTTAATGCTATCGGGAATGTGAATGTATCGATATTCGATAAGCGGAGGCAGTTATCGATAAAATAACGCAAAATTGATCTGCGCCTGGTATACGAGAACCTATATTCCACATTTGAAGTCCGTAGCCCTTATTGTCTCTGAGATCTGCGTGTTTATACAGACGGACGGACGGACGGACATGGCTATATCAACTCGGCTGTTGACCCTGATCAAGAATATATACACACTATATATACCGACTGCGAAATAGTTTCATAACATAAGTAATACCAGCTGATAACAGACAGCAAAGAAATGGGTGGGTGTATCCAAGAAATACCATCAAAGTTGCGGTAGATAAAGTCGGGAGTGGGTGGGGGTGTGGTTAACAAAAATTGTTTGGAAGTGTTTCCTAGTAACTTTCCTCTCAAGTTTGGTAACTGTTTCTACTGGCATATGCCGATCCCTGGAGGACATCGCCAATTGGACCAACCAGAATTGCGTAATTCATAAGTGCAACTGGACGGATCATCCCCTGACCTAACCACACACTGCCACAGAGATGGAATATGTGTCAGCAACGGTCTAACCTAACCTAACCTAACCCAACTGCAAATAATAATAATATATTAAGGCTGTATCACTTCTGTTCTTCTTCTTTATTTCGCAATAAATTCTGCACTCGAGAAAGTTTGACTTGAAAATACACTGAACGGAAATTTCATTTACAGTTTGCCGCTGCATTTGGCAACGTGTAATTTATTATTATTATATTTATTATTATTATTATATTTATTATTATTATTATATTTATCATTATTATTATAGCGATAGTAATAAACTTAAGCTTAAGCTGGTTTGGATCCATCTGCTGCTGATAATATTATGTTCGGTATGGCAACAATACAGGCGTTGCTACGTGCAACCGACATTGGCGCCAGTTCAGTCCAGACATTGTTCACCGGATCGTACTCCTCGACATTGTTGACCGGATAATTGTTACAGGAGTTGCCGCCAACGGCAATCAAACGATCTCCAAGCTGAGCACAACCAATCCCAAAGCGTCTCTCTCCTAGCGAGTAAATAAATGTCCACTTATCGGTAGTTGGATCATAACGTTCCACGGTTTCAGTGCTTCCCTCCTGGCCCACGCCCCCCAAGGCAAAGAGGAATCCATTTGCAACACTGACACCAACTCGACTTCTACCTTGATTCATTGACGCCCGAAGGCTCCATTTGTTTGTTTTGGGATCATAGCTTTCGACTGAGCAATGATCGATGCGCTCGTCAGTTCCGCCAACAGCATAGAGATGACCGCCCAACACCGCAACACTACAAAACGCACGCTCCTCGGACATCGGCGCCACATTGCTCCAGGTGCGCGCAATGGGATCAAAGCGTTCAACCGTTTCCAGCCTGCTTCTACCAGAGTATCCACCGACCGCATAAAGGTATCCATCCAGAACAGCAACGCCTAGGCCCCTACGTGGCGTTCCCATTGGATTGAGTGGCACACAGGCCATCGTGTTAAGGTCAATGCTCTCCACAGATTTCAAAACAACGTCACTTTCACCGCCTACCAAAATCAGTTTGTTCTCCATGACAGCGGCACCAAAATCATAACGGTATTTGATCGTGTGCTCCCAAGTCGTCCACTTGTTCAGATAACGACAGTAGCTCTCAATGGATGTGAGGCATCCCCAGTCACAACCCATGCCACCCACAACCAGCAATCGGTCGAAAGTGGATTTGCGAGGCTTGGTTCGTTCGGTTGCAGCAATGAGCAAACGGCGCTCGAGGGGCATTGAATGCCATTTGAAGGCCTCATGCAGCTGTTGGTGGCACTCGTTGCTGGCACTGCACACGTTCTCCACGTGATCCACTAAAAATGATGGCTGCAACAGGGGCAGACGCACCTTGGCGAGCAGTCCGGCAATGTGCTTCTCACGAGTTGCTGCATCGTGGCGCACCCACGACATCATAGAGTGGAAGACAGCCTCCTCGGTTGGCACATTTAGCTCATCGCTTGACAACAGCTTGCCCAGCTGATTGGCATTTAATTGTAAGAACTCCTTATGCTGGCCAACCTCCATAAAGTGCTGGCAGGTGTACGCCTGCGCCGCTCGCAGCAGCTCTTTGCAGCTCTGCTGATCCGCCAATAATGCGAATCCCAAACAGTTGGATGGGTGCAGCTGGCGAGCCATAAAATTGGAGCATGCCTTCACCGCATATGTCAACTGCAGCATGTTGGCGGTGGCCAGCATCGTCTCGACAATGTCCTCGTGCAGCTCAATGCGTCCGGTGTAACAGTGCTGGACGAGCAGCTGCAACGCATCGCCATGCACCTCGTCAAGGGTCACCTCATGCTCCTTGCTCTCGCGCAGCGACCCGGTGAACATTGCCAAAAAGTATTCACTCGATGCTGAGAGCACCAGGCGATGAGCGGACACCCGTTTGCCATCAATGCCAGCGATGAGAACCACATCGCACAGCTGCTGGCTGTCCACAAAGTGTTGCATTCGCCTCAATAAGGTGTCTCCATGGCTGCCCACACTGGAATCACATATGTCGCCTGCTTCCGAGTCTCGAGTCGGAGTCTCTTCTTGGTTCCCATTCACAGATGACATTTTAGTTGGTTTTTGAAACTTGTTGAAATCTTTATGAAAATACAAATTTATTTTTGCCTGTTTCGCTCAACTGGTTATGATGAAATGAAATATTCTGTTGAGGTACAGAGAACCAGGGATCGAAAGCTTGATTTGTATTGCAATCGATGCTTTTCGATGTCAGATTTAAGAGATAAGCAAACAAGGAGCTGTCTGGCAATCGATACTATTGAAAGCAATTAATCGAGTCAGTGGCGATATTCGCAAAGTATTGATATCTGATCGGCATGAAGCGCAATTAAGCATAAATTGATTCGATTGAATCGAAACACAAATGAGTCCCCAACTTTTTTATTACTAAGTAAAAGATGAATATCAAGAAACCTCGCCACTTCTCTTCTGATCCCGAAAACTGCAACATAAGCAGCAACTGTCGGAGGCGCAGGCGCTCAACTTACTCAGCGGATATTGTACAACAATATCAAATCAACGCTGGCTTCGTTGCTCTTGACAAATGTCGCATCAGCGTATTTCTAATTGTAGGGGCCAAGTGCCGCTGCTCGCGAGTCTGCTGCATCAGCGAATTCCAGCCAGGGCCGAAGCGGGTGGTACGGAAAACTATTAGCCTGGAGCGAGAACGGAACAATTAATTTACCTCACTAAGAAAGCGACTATAACTTGGGTGTTTCTTATCCGATCTTAATGTATTTTGGCAGTTAATTGATAATTGGCATATGAGTATGCATGCATACATTAGAAGATTATGCCTTTAAAATTGTAGCAATTATTGTTTTTGGAAATTTAATGATAAAATGATAAATGATAAAAAACTAGATCTGCAGTATATATCTGCGAATATACGAGAACCTATATTCCACATTTGAAGTCTCTAGCTCTAATAGTCTCTGAGATCTGCGTGTTCATACAGACAGACTTGGCTATATCGACTCGGCTGTTGACCCTGATCAGGATACTTCCTTCTGTCATTTGCACTCAATCAATTAATGGGTTATTAATTAATATTTTTAAATTATAATTGTTCTGCTATATTCTCAGAAATTCAAGGATCTGCTCGATCCGATAGGAACTCAGCTGTTTTTCGCACATATTCATCACCCATTAGGGCCTACTAGAAAAGGCACGCATTAATGCTCATATAAGCTCAGAAAAATCATGATGCACTTTGTTTTTGTGGATTTGACGCCTGTATTGTCTGCTTGGTGCTTGCAGCCAGATGTGGGAGAAAGACGCATATAGCGGTATTTAAGCTTGAGTTTATCAGCATACATAATCACCAGAAACATCCAATTGTGTATCGCTAAGCCATCTACTTTAATATAATAATTACAACATACAAAATGGAATAATCGCCTGGGTGCGACTGGGGATTGCATGGCATATATGCCGATGTTTGAAGGAGATCGCCAACAAACGACCAACCGGCAATAGCCTTAAAATTGTGGCAGATCTGTGGCTATTATCGGAGCAAAACAAGTTGTTAAAAAAAATGCTAAGATTGTCTTGCAGTATTGCCTATTATTATTTGAAGTAAGTTACAAATTTGTTTGTTTTTCTTATTGATTGGTAAGAGAAAATGTCTTAGTGGTGCTATTTTTTTTACGCAACTTCATATGTAGAATATATATGGCAATCGCTTTGGCCAAACCAACTTTGAAGTCGGTCAACACAATTCGAGGGCACTGAACTTGGCCAACATCGTCGTCGTTGTTTTTGTTGTTGTTGTTGTTGTTGTGAGCCGACTTCGTTTTGATTACCAAATGCGAAAAGCGGGCGAAAGCAAGCAGCAAACAACAACACCAGGTGTGTGTGTGTGTGTGTGTGTGTGTGTGTGTGTGCTAATAAAATGTTAAATTTAAACGTGCTTTGGAGGCTTGCAAACGAGTTTTTTGCCCATTTTAGAACAAGCCTCACAAAAAAGTTGCACAATTGCATGTGCTCTGTGCCAAGGTAGTGGGTAGAGGGTGGGTGGAAGGCAGGGGGGGGGGAGAGAGGAAGTGGGTGTTGTAGTACTGTAAGAGAGGGCAACAAACTTTATAAACGGGATTCAACAAGCCGGCAGCAAGTCTTATGCAATTTATTCTAGAAGCAGCAGAAAAAAAGTATATTAAAAACGAAGAAGAAGAAAACAGAACTAGCAGCAAAATTAAAAAAGACAAAAAATAGAAAAAATAAGAAAAAAAAAAAAAACAGTTGAATGACTAAGCAAGTTAAAAGCTAAGTTCAAATAAAATTAAATATATAAACTTGTCTTGACTTGAAGCCGACTAATATTAGAAAAGACTTGCAACTAAGCAATTTAGTTCATTGATTAATTATAAATTTATTCTATCTTATTTACAACAAATTTCATATTTTATATTTTATTAAATAATTCCCTTCTTGAGAATTTTAAGATACGAGCTAGGCTTGTGGTTAATGCAAAAAATTAAATATATTAATGGTAATAATAATAATAATCAGTTTAATAATGTGAATAAATTGGAATATAACCATAATCTTAAATAAAGACGTAAGAAGCAAAAATATTAATAAAAATGGGGAAAAGGATATAATTTAGTTTTGTGATCGTATGTAAAAGGCCGAAGATAGCATCTCTGATCCCATAAGTTAAATAGTTTTATTCTTGATCAGCATCAAGAGCATCTTAAGAGCTAGAAGCTTAAAATGCAATACATAAGTTCTCGTGTATTATCCGATTTATATCAAATTTATCGATGACTGCCCTCGATTTAATTTGATATTCGATTTCAAAGATATTGCTTTCTATGATTCATTTATAATATGCCCCATTATTTTGACAGCTGTCGAGCTAGATAGACAGATAGTTAGATATAAAGTAAACGGGCATTAAAATGATTGTTCTCAAGATATTTTATTAACAATTTTTTCTGTATACAATTTTATTTATATTTACAAATTTTTAGTATTTGATTGTATTTTGAATAAAAGCCATAATCACAATGCGATCAAAAGTTACTATATTTAAAAGTAAGAGTATTTTGAGTGAATTTCAATGCTGAGTGTATTGTTTGCTGCGAGAACAAAAAGGAGAGCAGCCTTTGTCACCTTAGGTCGAGGTCCCATTTTACTTTAAAACAAATACTTTTTGGATTTTTTGTTGCAGTACATAAATTCAAAGACCCAAAACCATAAATTAATGAATGCGTCGAGTGCTGCTCTGACTCGAGTTCAGTTCAACCCCCAAAGGGGATCTGGATGGATGGGAGATATTAGAAGTTATTATGGCCAATGGCAAACTACGAGAATGTCGCATAAATTAAGAATAGTGCAGGACAACACCTTCTAGTGTTGTAAGACGAGGAGCAAACAGCACCGCGGGGACACATAAAAACAACAGCACAGAAAGTGGACAATGCTGGGCCATAGTTCTTTGAAATAGTTGCAACCATGACTAATTGTTTGATTTACGCAAAATGTGCTGCTGCAATTAAGCATTAAATTTTGGCCAACAACTCTCCACTTTTTTGGGTCTTTAATGATGTCCGCTGTCAGCTGTCTGTTGTCAGTTGTCAGTTGTCAGTTGTCAGCTGTCATAAATCGGGCAATACATCAACCAGCACCAAACACTCATCATAAGTCAAAAGGTGAGCCTGGTCTTAATCAGTTCCAAGTTGCCAGTTGCCATTTGGCAGTTGGCAGCCTCGAGGCAAGCAATTCTTGACTGGCTGGCAAAATAATTAAACTTCTGTTTATTGTCAAGCAATCGTGCGTTGCCTGCCTGCCACACACACACACACACACACACACAGAGAGAGAGAGAGAGAGAGAGAGAGAGAGAGACGAAAGAGAGCGAGAGGGATAGAAAGAGAGAACTTCTTAATTATGTTTGATAAACTAACAGAAGCTAAACTAACCCATCCTCATCCTCGACCTCATCCCGTCTCCATTTCTACACACATGACACTTGAGTCTGTTCCTGATGAACTTCCCCTTTTTGGCTGACATAATTACGCAACAAAAGGCGGTGTGTGTGTGTCGAGTGTGTGTTCGAGTGTGTGCCTACGTGTGTGTGGATTGTTCTTTAAGCTCATGCGGTTCATTTGGTTCATTTGCAACACTTCATTTGTTGCTTGGCAAAAATCAGAAGAAGGTGCTGCAACATTTAGTTTTTGTTTTCTTGGTCACGTTTTAAACTTAAAAAGAAGTTGAAAATGCGCCGCTAAAAATACCGCCAGCCAAAAGTTGTTTGTGCCCTGACTACACTTAGAAAAAACCGGCTTTAATTAAAAAAAAAACAAAAACTGAACGAATTTTGTGATTTTAAGAAATATTTGCTAAATACAATCAAATAAATAAACGAAGAAAAAAATTCTCCAAATGACAAAGATTATTCTTTTAACATATATTTTCTATTTTTAAGACATATGTATATATTTAAAAAATGTACATAAAATGTATGAAATTGCTACTATTAAGAAATAAATTTGTAAAAAGTAGAAATGGAGACGCTTTAAAAAAATACTTTCTAGAATTCTAGAAGTCGAAGTCTACAAAGCTGTTAAATTAAGAAAATCGCTCTTAAATGAATAATAAAATTTCTGAAAATTAGAAATGCTCTTTTCTCACTTTACTCAGAAATATTTTTAAACAAATATTTAATGTAAAGAAATAATAATAGTATCGGGCTATTCCTGGGAATATTTTCTTTTTTTATCAAATATATTTATATAATGAATAAATGCAAACCCCAATTTTTAAAGAATTTTTAAGAAGTAAAATCATAATATTAGAAACAGAAAAAATATTGGTAAGAATTTTGTGTCCACAAGTGAATAAAACCTCTCACGAGGTTTTTTATAATATATATTTTTTGTTGTTGTAAAATTTTGAATAATCGATTATTGAATTAATTAGAAACAAGTATTCTTTTCTAAATATTGAGGCGGGCTGTGCTAGGGGCAATTTTCTAAATTTCAGTATGATTTTTTGTTTTCGAGTGTATCAAGTTGTTTGCTGCTAAGGCGCAGATCCTGGCCAGAACAAGTGTCCTGGTGGCTGGCAATCCTAATTGATTTATGACATCAAAGACATATTTTTCGCAATGTTGCGTGGCCTACGTGCGTGACAGTTGCCACACACACACGCAGACACACACACACAGACACACACACACAGACACAGACACAGAGAGAACAAGAGTGCAGCTGGACTCTAGGCGGCTTGCAAGGACACGCACAGGATACACGGACGCAGACGCCGTCGTTTGCCGTCTTGTTGATAATTTTGACTTATGGCTTGGCTTTGCGTGCGCAGGATTTGTCACATAACTCGTGCAACACATCACCACCCCCACCCCCAATCCTTCTCATCCATCCCCACCACTGCTAATCCACCTCACATCCCCTCAACTATGCCAAGTGAATTGGCCAAAAAAAAAAAAAAGTGAAAAGAAAAAAGAAAAGTTTGTTGCCATTGTCAGTCTTCGGATCTCTACATTTTCGCAACATTTTCGGGGAAATCGTTCACAGCCCATCGTCCATCCAATGCTGAAAAGTTTTTCTATTAGGCGCAATTATTTCAAGGTATTATTGCTTTTAATTAATTCAATTAAACGCTTCATAAATTTTTACTTTTTGATTTTCGTTTTGCCAGCGGCATCAGTAATGGAAAAACTTTCCCCGTGGTTGCCCAAAAGATTTTCACTCTCTGCACCGAAGGGTTTAATTAACGGCAAATGGCATTTTGGGGCGTTGCCCCATTTTGGGAGGCGTGACTGCTGCCAAAGCGGAATTTTTGGCTACTTACATTTTGTGTTACATATTTATACCCTATAACCTGTTGAAATCGGGTGAGCGGTGGAAATCCTCTAAAACTAAATTAAATATTAATAAAAAAAAACAGTTCTTATTTTTATAACATCGGCATACAATATGGCGTCTTCATAATTTTTCTAAAATAATAGAAACTATTTCTTATTTCCAGGTTGGATTTTTATTTTTGAACGCTTCTTTTTTGCTATTTATATTATTATTAAAAATTAGTTCTTTAAGATTTTAAATATTAGGTCAAACACGTATTAAATTTAAATTGAAATAAGATTTTAAATATTTGATATAAAAAACATAATTTAATTTGAATAATATAGCAGTTGCGAGAATCAATTTAAATTAGTATGTCTACATTTTGGAAAGTATTTCGATTTCAGAGTGTTGAGTCTTAAAATTTGGAATATTATATTTCATATATATAATGCAGCTGGAGTTTATTTCATTACATTGATATAAATCGATTACCGATTTGAAGGAAAGATCTAAGAATTGAAGAGAAAATAAATCAATTTGCTTGTAATATAATCTGACATAATATTGATAAGCTGTAGAGATGATATAAAGTCTGATAAAGAAGTTATTGCAAGAAATCAATAACACCCCGTCCGATTTATCTTAATTAATGACTTGGGTTACAGGGTATCTCCCAGCATGGCAATTTCTCTCTCTCTCGCCTTGAGCTTCTTACTTATGTTTGGGCTGTTTATTAAAGAATTCCCGCGGCTTGGCTTTTGCTATCATTAAATTTGATTTCGAATTGTTTTATGCGCGTTGTTTATTTGCATTTTTGTGTGCTTCACTGCACAGTTCGCTCGAGTTCTGCAAATGGTAACCAAGCTAAACCCCAACCCCAGAAACCGACCACAGCAATGCTCTGCTCAGCTCCTTGATCAAATTAAAGTGGAACAATTCCCCGAACAGAAGAGCTCACACTTTGCTTCTGCTGCTGCTGCTGCTACTACTGCTGCTGCTGGCACTTCAATTAAAAGGTCATCAGCAGTCGACACAGCTGCTGCACACGAGGCTCTCCATCAGCAGGGATGCTCCTTGGCCCTGTATCGTCCTCTACCATTCACGTGAGTCTAACTAAAATGTTATTGATATGTACGAGGCGTGCTCACACCTTACTGCCCAATTCCAACGCATCTATCAGACGTGATGACTTCCATCATTATCAGAAGTTCTTTTTTTTTCTCTCTCTTTCGTTTTATGCGACCCCTTGGCTGGCAAATAATCGAACTAACGTAGAACAACAATTTGTTTTAAATGCCAAAAGTGAACGACGAGGAAATCAAACCCCTTAATAATTTATGAAATGGCAAAGAGCAAAGGTGCTGGTCAAAGCTGAACCAAAACTAGACCGGACCTGGTACTCCAGGGACAGACACACACACACCACACACCACACACACACCCACACTCATGTGTGTAAAAACTTTTCTATCAATTTGCTGTGTAGTCTGTAATAGAGATTAAATGCATGTCGAAAAGGCAATTAGTTTCTGGCTTGGCCAACCCTCGAATGTTGGCTTTTTCCCTTCTTTTGTACTTTTTTTTTTCAGTCAGTAGCCGATTGAATCAAAGTGTTGCGCCATTTTTCTTGGCAGCAAGGTGTTTGGCTGGAGCCCGGCCCATAATTATGCCATGAAAGTTTTTGGCCAACAACAACTGCCAGCAGCAATTGGCCCTAACCCTTTTTTGCTTTTTGTTGAATCAGACGTAACGTCAATGCGAATTAAACTCGCGCTGTCGCCGCTAATGAGCAATGAAAACAACGTGTTGTTGTTAGATCAAAACCCTCCACTCTCCAATCCATGAAAAACCCTCCACATTCCTAGTTCTCTTTGCCTTTTATATGGGCTGATAAGGGCCAGGCGTCAGGTTAAATCAGCCATCACAATAATGAAGGTACTGCCTCTGCACAGATTTCTTTTAAATATTTCTCAACAATTTTTCGGGCATTTTCTTCTTTTTTTTTTACTGAGCCATTTAAAGGGATTAGCGCGGGGGTTTTTTTTTGTTGAAAGGATTTAATGAGGGTTTGTTTCTTTAAAAGGGTAGTTCGTGTTGGCTGCTGCACTTTTTTTGGGCTAGTTTTTAATAAGCTTTAGAGTTTTTGTTGTATTTAAAGCTTTTTTAAGTATGTGCCAAGCCGATTTTTAATTTAATTTGCTGGCAATCAAACCGATTTCCTGCTTTTCTACATTTGCCTGTCTTCACTTTATTTGTTTTTTTTTTTTTTTATAAAAATTCAAATTGACAGTTAGGCAATGGAGCCAGCAAATTGTCAGATAACCGAGGGTATAAAATTGTTTTATGGTAATTTTCATCACGAGAATAAGTCAGAAAAATTGATGACAATTATAGTTAATTCGGAATAAAAATCTATACATAAATTTAAGTATATGAATATTTATTCTTTAATTACATAATGTGGATTGGCATCACTTGACCCATTAAATGATACAATATTTATTATATTAATACTATTATTTATTTAGTAAATGTCGACTATACAATATATTACAAAATCGCAGGTAAACTTAATCTTAATGCTTTTAAAATAAAAAAAAAATAGGTTTTATAACATTTCTGTCGTCATTTTATACACTGTTCTTTTTATATAAATTATATAGACGCGTTACTGCAATTTCTGCACTGGTCAAACACTGAAATCTGTAAATAATATGTATTTGGTATTTTGCACTTAATAAATTCAAATAACTACATTACTTTTATGAGCCAAAAGTCAAAACAAAATATCGCCTTGGAAGTAGTTCAAATTGAAAAAGACCGACTAGAGAATGCCCAATAAAAACGAATTTAAAATAAATACAACCGTAAATACAGAATATATAGCTTTACATTATCTTATCAGTATGAATGGCAGAAAAACAATCTCAGATAAGGAATTAATTGCTTTCGTCTTTAAATTTGTGCCAATTAGATTCGACATTCTGGACTGGAAAATCAATCAATCAATCGCAGATCAAGAATATATTGCCTTAGACACTCTTGATTCCATATTAAAAATATAACAAAAGACGATAAATTCTGGAATCAAGTATAAATAATTATAACAAACTTATATCAAGACTATTTTTTTTTTTTATATTGTTTTTCTACGTCTTACAAACTGCCTGTGTTTGTCTAGTTTGTCCTGAGTTAGTGTTATAGAGTATATGCGTATTTGAAATATATATCATAATGCGTCGCACTTTGCCATAAAAATTACAATTGACTTTGAACTCTTCGCAAGCAGCAGGGCAGCATTTTTACATTTTGTCAGTTAGCCAAGCGAACAGGACGAGCTGTGGCGATACATGGAAAGAAACTCAGCTCAGGGCACAGCGCCGTTGTCGCCATTGTTTGTTTGGCCTGCTTCCTTTTTATGGCACCAAGGTACATCATATACCATATACACCATATATACGCCACAACCAGCCCGGGACAGACCCGGACAGACGCGGACGGACGACAATGCAGTGGCTCTCTCGATTGCGCTTCAAGGTAGCCCAGAGAGTCGAGTCTGAGTTTAAGTCTGATGTCTGAAGTCTGGGGAGTCTGGGGCCAAAAATGTTATGGCGAAATTATGCGGCGTCGTATGCCCCTGGTGTGTTTATGGACCCTCTCTCTCTCTCTCTCTCTCTCTCACCCATCCCGCCCCCTCGAGCACTCCGGGACACAGTCGAGCACGGGGCGCGTTGATGAGCTTGGCGCGCCGCAGTCTGGCGACAACGCACTTTGCCATACCCAATAATTCAGTCGCATCGGCGAGCTTGTTCAGCTTCAAATACATGTTACAATATATGCACTCAGGAAAAAAATTTATAAAAACAAAGTCGAACTAGAATTTAGAAAATCGTCATAAAATTAAACGTGAATCGACCTGGAATATAGAAAAATATTCCGAACAAATTTCTAAATATAGTAAAGAAAGGAAAATAAATAGAAAAATACACTTTTGTTTTTAGATTTATTTTTTTCATTTATTGTTTTTCTTTCCTTATTAAAAACCAATTACTTTCTAAGATTCCGTAAGAAAAATAAATCTTATCGCCATTTTAAATAAATATATTTGCAATTTATGGACTATCTAATATGTTTTATATTATTTAGGTATAAATTTCTAAAAATTTGAAATGGAAACGCTTGAAAAAATAACTAATAGCTAATTCAGAAAGAAAAATAAATCAATTCGCCATTTTCAAATTAGATGAAATAAATTTAAAACTATCTTAGATATTTGTATGTGTGAATATAAATATGCAAATATTTATGTTTAATTATATTTTGAGTAACAACAAAGCTTGTGTAAGATTCTAAATTCTGTATTCTCGAAAGCAAATATCTAAACTTGTTTTTTAGAAATATACTTTCTGCATAATAAGGTGAGGTGGCCCTGGCGCCAAAAGTATTTTCTAAATTCAGGGCTTTCTTTTTTCTGAGTGTAGTACTATAAGCCCAGCCCAACTTCTTGGACTCAGTCTCCGCCGTTGCCTTTTGCACTTTTTTCCGTGCAGTTAAACACGAGATGCATGACAACTAAGCCCCCTTAGCAGAGGGGGGTTGCCGAGCTGGGGGCGGGAAGGTTGGCGTTCAAGTTGGAGCAAAAGCAGCAGCACTTCATTAGTTCAACACAATGATGCGGCGGCAGCTGAAGAGTTTATCAGTTACTCGATTCGTTTTGGTCAAAATTAATTGCCGCAACACAGAAAGAGAGAGACACAGAGAGAGTAAGATAGAGCGAGAGAGAGGGGGAAGTAGTAAATACATATTTAATTAATCGGCGATTTGTGCACTGAGCCACGCCGTTTGTCTCCACCAAAAATGTTGTAACTAATCGATGCCATCAATTATGTTGATAGATTGGCCGAAGCCAAAGCCACGTAGAACTCTTGCCAAGAATAGTTGGCCACTTTATCACTGTTGGCAGCTGGCTGCTTACCGCTGCTGCTGTTGTTGCTGCTGCTGCTGTTGCTGCCACAATCTTGCTGCTGCTGAGGTGCACGTAATTGAATCTATTTTGGGGGTTGGGCATCAACTCGAATTCCTATTCATAAGCTGGCCATGTAAATAACAACGTGAACGTGGCGCTTGTCAAACTTTCAAGCAGCCTTTTGAAGTGCCCACAACACACCCATAACTAGCCACAAGGATGCGGTTACAAAATAAAAAAAAATGTTGAAAAAAGTAAAGTAGAAACATTGCATCCGGACATAAGCGACTGCAATATACTCTGTGTCATTGAGGCCAGTTCTACAACTATCAAAGATATGGGTTGTTCGATCTTGACAGCAATTTACAAATTTTAGCCTTATCTAGATTTAATCGTCTTTCACGTTTAGCTAAATATACTCCGCGAAAGGAAGTAAAAAAGATGGCACATGCTATATTTATGTATATATAATAATATAATAATAATTTAAAAGTGGTTCTCCTTCATAATATTTTTAATTTACTATAACTTTAATTAAATTGGTGTTTTATTTTCAATATTAGCAGATAACTTTTTATATAAGGTTAACATGCGAAATTTAATTAAATTCACATCTTCTTCATTAGAAAATTGCCAATATAGTTCATAAAATTTTTTCCTCGGTTTACATAAAAGTAAATAAAGGAATACTCACATTTTGAACACGCAAAACACAGGCAAGAATTTATAATATTTATTTTCAGCTAGCTATATTAAATACATGCTAAATGAGAAAAGAATTAAATTCTTAAAACTAGCAGAAAATGTTCATCTAAAAATTTAGGCTGGGCTGATGAATTCAATTAAAGGAAGCCAAATCTCAACAAAAATTTAAGACCAGTATTTGTGGTGAGAACTCTGATTAATACCAAAGGCAGTGCGTCCTATCAAAAATACAATAAACGAAGCAGATTATTTTAAAATTCCAATTGCAATTTTTTTGTATTCTTATTATTTGTACAACTATTTTAATTATATGGAGAAAAATATGTACTTATTTATGTTGCAGCATGTATATCGAGGTGTTCTCGATTAACAGTCACACAATTTTAGCTCAAGGACGTTAGCGTTGTCTTTAGCCGGACATTCAGTGCTTGAGCCCTGTAAACTCTTTTACCTACGCCGACAGTGTATTTAAAAACAGGAGCGTGCAGGCGTGGACAAAAGACGGACGTGTGTCTGATCTGAATGCTAGATAAAATTATTACCCTTTTTTTATTTTGGACCAAGTCCGAGTGCTAGACTGAATGCAAGTTGTTGTTGCTGCTGCTGCTTATTTCCTGTTGGACACTTTCCGTTTGTCGTTTGTTGTACAAAAGCTCTCTCTCTCTCTCTCTCTCTCTCTCTCTCTCTCTCTCTCTACCACACTCTCTATCTCCCTCTTGCTGTCCCACTTGCACGCTAAGGTCCCCTGTCTGCTGGCAATTTTTTTTTATGGTCAGCGCCACGGAGCGCACAATAAGCATCATCAACAACAACAACGACAACAACAACATCAACAACAAAAACCACGATGCCAACTGCGTCGCATACTCAACGTCATCAGCAGCACATTGTGTGTGTGTACACTGAGAAAAAAAACGTCCAACTGCATTTCATATAATCGCCTAGAAATCAAGAAACCTTTTCATTAAATATATGAACGAACTAATAAACCTTAAACAGGCTTTTCCCAAATTTGTTTTTAATATTTCTTATTATTGAAAAATGCACTTCCAAAAAGTTAAAATGCAAATAATAATTTTTAGAAAAATACTTTCTAAAAATCAATAAATAGTAATGAAATTTACCGGCAAGGCTTATAATATCGTAAGTTTTTTTTATACTTAAATTAAATTTTTATAAATGTACAATTATAAAAATTCTAATACATATGATTAAAAAAATATTAGAGTTGTTTGTAATCATATTAAAATAAAAAAAAACCGAAAATTAGGCAATTTTTTCCCTGAAATTTAGAAAAGAAAAATATTGTATTTTTTTTTAATTATATCTTCTAATCAAAAATTTGATTTACGCTTGGCGGCAAATTTCTGAAATTCAGTTCGATTTTTTGTCCGAGTGTAGTCGGTTTAGGACTTGAGAGTCCTATTCCAGTTGGACACTCAGTGAGAGTCAGAGTCATAGTCCGATTCGCAGTCCGATTCCCAGTTCGAGTTCGAGGCGCCACTAAAGACGATGGCCGCATGCCGATAATGTGCGGCCATAAGGTAATGAAAATTTTATCTGATTTGATGTGCGCCTGAGAATAGTTGGCAATTTTATGCTGCACCCTTTTTCCTTTTATATATTTTTTTTCTCTATTTTTTTTTCTTTTTTTTTTTGTGGCCAGTCTTTGATTTGATTCTGGACACCCGGGAGCTTTTTGGGCGAATGATAGATACAATATACTTTGTGGTCAACATATGTGCCCAAAAGGTATTGGGCATTGTAGTCGCATTTGATTGAAATTTGAATTGTAAACCCAGAAAAAAATAGAAAAGGATTTTCACTTATCCTGCACACACTCACACATACACCCACACACACCCCGCGCACACCCCCTCCGTACAACACTCCGTACGTACTTGTGTGTACGTGCCTCGTACTCAACTCAACTCAACTCAACTCAACTCGGCTACTATTTCATTTTAGATTTTAATCAATGTTGTTTGATGTGACACGTTTATGTGATGATGTTGTTGCCACAACCCAAGACAAAATAAAAAATAAAAAGGATGTGCAACATATGCACAGAATGCGCCACTTGCCGTTTAATGAAGGCACAATGCCACAGACACAGGCATTAAACCCATAAAAGAAAAAAGAAAATGAGAAACAGAAACAGAAACTGAAGCTGAAACTGGGTTTAGAGAATCACAAAAAGATTGCATCATTATCCGCATTATTGTTCATAATTTGATGTGTGCGATTTCATTGAGCAATTGAGAAAATCGAGCAACAATATCTTACACATGCCATGCCATAAATTGAATGTTATTAATGAAATCTCTACAAAGAAGTTACTTACTGACGCCACAATACAAAATAACGAGCCGGAATACAACAAATAGATGAATATAATCCAATTAGAATGCGACGAGACGTGCAAGCAATAAGAATTGTAAAAATGCGATAGATTATATAAGATAATGTAATAAATAGCCTAAGAAATTTAAATTTAAATATTCGATTTTATTTTAAACTGAATTTAATTTTTTAATTTTTATATTATATTTTGTAATAAAATGATGCGATACATAATATCTTAAATATTTATAATTGAATGACTGTAATACTAAATAATTAAATTCATTAAGCAAATAAAGCATTCTCTTGTCGAGAGAGTTCGTCTAGGAGACTTACCCAGACTTACAGTTGATTACCTGTGGATGAATCCCAGCATATACAAAATATAACAACTAAGAGTGATGTAGTCGAGTGAACTCGACTATGATACACCCTGAACCCAGTTATTAAATATATTCTATTATTATTGGCAAATTCCCCTTTAAAAAGATTTGCACTAAAATGCGAGCAGCTCTGGAAGCGCCCTCTGCCGACGAACACGTGAAACACGCAATCGCTGGTAGCGCGGCTCCGCTGAATACACACACAAAAACATATTGACGCTCGCTTCGATTATGATGCCATCTCTTTCTCACACATGCGCTCGCATATTTATATTTTTTGCATACAGAAAATGCTGATAGAAATGAGATCAATATGAGAATATATTATCGACTATAACTTGATGAAATTTAGGCAGTTGATCAATTATGTATTAATTAGAAGATTCTGCCTTTCAATTTGTGGCATTTAATGCTATCGGGAATGTGAATGTATCGATATTCGATAAGCGGAGGCAGTTATCGATAAAATAACGCAAAATTGATCTACGCCTGGTATACGAGAACCTATATTCCACATTTGAAGTCCGTAGCCCTTATTGTCTCTGAGATCTGCGTGTTCATACAGACGGACGGACGGACGGACATGGCTATATCAACTCGGCTGTTGACCCTGATCAAGTAACTGTTTCTCCTGGCATATGCCGATCCTTGGAGAACATTGCCAATAGGACCGACCAGAATTGCGTAATTCATAAGTGCAACTGGACGGATCATTCCCTGACCTAACCACACACTGCCACAGAGATGGAATATGTGTCAGCAACGGTCTAACCTAACCTAACCTAACCCAACTGCAAATAATAATAATATATTAAGGCTGTATCACTTCTGTTCTTCTTCTTTATTTCGCAATAAATTCTGCACTCGAGAAAGTTTGACTTGAAAATACACTGAACGGAAATTTCATTTACAGTTTGCCGCTGCATTTGGCAACGTGTAATTTATTATTATTATATTTATCATTATTATTATACTGATAGTTATAAACTTAAGCTTAAGCTGGTTTGGATCCATCTGCTGCTGATAATATTATGTTCGGTATGGCAACAACACAGGCGCTGATACGTGCAACAGACATTGGCGCCAGTTCAGTCCAGACATTGTTCACCGGATCGTACTCTTTGACATTGTTGATCGCATTATCGTGATCGAAGCCGCCAACGGCAATCAAACGATCTCCAAGCTGAGCACAACCAATCCCATAGCATCTCTCTCCCAGCGAGCAAATAAATGTCCACTTATCGGTAGTTGGATCATAACGTTCCACGGTTTCAGTCCTTTCATCCCGGCCCACACCCCCCAAGGCGAAGAGGAATCCATTTGCAACACTGACACCAACTCGTCTTCTACATTGATTCATTGACGCCCGAAAGCTCCATTCGTTTGTTTTCGGATCGTAGCTTTCGACTGAGCTATGAGTGGTGCACTTGTCGGTTCCGCCAACAGCATAGAGATGACCGCCCAACACCGCAACACCAAAGTACAAACGCTCCTCGGACATCGGCGCCACATTGCTCCAGGTGCGCGCAATGGGATCAAAGCGTTCAACCGTTTTCAGCCAGCTTCCACCAGAGTATCCACCGAACGCATAAAGGTATCCATCCAGAACAGCAACGCCTGGGCCCCTACGTGGCGTTCCCATTGGATTCAATGGCACGCAGGCCATCGTGTTAAGGTCAATGCTCTCCACAGAGTTCAAAGCTTTGCCACTTTCATCGCATCCGCCTACCAAAATCAGTTTGTTCTCCATGACAGCGGCGCCAAATTCATAACGGTATTTGATCGTGTGCTCCCAAGTCGTCCACTTGTTCAAATGCCGACAGTAGCTCTCAATGGATATGAGGCATCTGCTGTCACAAACCGTGCCACCCACAACCAGCATTCGGATGGTGGATTTGCGAGGCTTGGTTCGTTCGGTGGCAGCAATGAGCGGACGGCGCTCGAGGGGCATAAAATGCCATTTGAAGGCCTCAAACAGCTGTTGGTGGCACTCGATGCTGGCACTGCACACGTTCTCCACGTGATCCACTAAAAATGATGGCTGCAACAGGGGCAGACGCACCTTAGCGAGCAGCTCGGCAATGTGCTTCTCACGAGTTGCTGCATCGTGGCGCACCCACGACATCATAGAGTGGAAGACATCCTCCTCGGTTGTCACATTTAGCTCATCGCTGGATAACAGCTTGCCCAGCTGATTGGCATTTAATTGTAAGAACTCCTCATGCTGGCCAACCTCCATAAAGTGCTGGCAGGTGTACGCCTGCGCCACTCGCAGCAGCTCTTTGCAGCTCTGCTGATCCGCCAATAATGCGAATCCCAAACAATTGGATGGATGCAGCTGGCGAGCCATAAAATTGGAGCATGCCTTCACCACAGATGTGAACTGCAGCATGTTGGCGGTGGCCAGCATCGTCTCGACAGTGTCCTCGTGCAGCTCAATGCGTCCGGTGTAACAGAGCTGGACGAGCAGCTGCAACGCATCGCCATGCACCTCGTCAAGGGTCACCTCATGCTCCTTGCTCTCGCGCAGCGACCCGGTGAACATTGCCAAAAAGTATTCACTCGATGCTGAGAGCACCAGGCGATGAGCGGACACCCGTTTGCCATCAATGCCAGCGATGAGAACCACATCGCACAGCTGCTGGCTGTCCACAAAGTGTTGCATTCGCCTCAATAAGGTGTCTCCATGGCTGCCCACACTGGAATCAAATATGTCGCCTGCTTTTGAGTCTCGAGTCGGAGTCTCTTCTTGGTTCCCATTCACAGATGACATTTTATTTGGTTTTTGAAACTTGTTGAAGTCTTTATGAAAATACAAATTTACTTCGTAAATTCGAGATAAGCTACAAAGAAGCTGTGAAAGCTGTCTGGCAATCGATACTATTGAAAGCAATTAATCGAGTCAGTGGCGATATTCGCAAAGTATCGATATCTGATCAGAATGAAGCGCAATCAAGCATAAGTTGATTCGATTGAATCGAAACACAAATGAGTCCCCAACTTTATTATTACTAAGTAAAAGATGAATATCAAGAAACCTCGCCACTTCTCTTCTGATCCCGAAAACTGCAACATAAGCAGCAACTGTCGGAGGCGCAGGCGCTCAAGTTACTCAGCGGATATTGTACAACAATATCAAATCAACGCTGGCTTCGTTGCTCTTGACAATGTCGCATCAGCGTATTTCTAATTGTAGGGGCCAAGTGCCGCTGCTCGCGAGTCTGCTGCATCAGCGAATTCCAGCCAGGGCCGAAGCGGGTGGTATGGAAAACTATTAGCCTGGAGCGAGAACGGAACAATTAATTTAGCTAACTAAGAAAGTGGCACAATGGAAACCACGTAATACAAAATCGTTTATGTATATTTTCTTTATATTCTTTTTGTAAGAAATTAACAAATTAAAAAATAAAATGTATTTACATTTCTCAAAGGAACTTATTTTAAATTGTTTATTAATTTTTTGTTTTATTAATAACAAAAAAATAAAAACAACTAAGAGTTATGTAGTCGAGTGAACACGACTTCGATATTCCCTGAACCCAGTTGTTAAATATATTCTAAATTTATCCGCAAATTTCCCTTTAAAACGTTTTGCTCTAAATTATGAGCAGCTCTGCAAGCGCTCTCTGCCGACAAACACGTCAATATTCATACATACATACATACACACATACATACATACATACATACATACATACATACATGCATATATATATATACGTACACACAATTGTAGGTAATTGGGTTCTGCAGAATACACACATACAAACAAATTGACGCTCGCTTCGATTATGATGCCATCTCTTTCTCACACATGCGCTCGCATATTTTTATTTTTATTTATTATATATCCTGATCAAGAATATATATATGCTTTGTGGGGTCGGAGATGCTTCCTTCTGCTTGTTACATACATTTGCACAAATACATTATACCCTTTTTACGTATTTTTAGTGGGTTCAGGGTATAAAAAACACTTGAAACTGAAGGAAGCGATTACAAAATTTAAAATGAAATGTAAATAGTTGATTAATTATATGTCTTTGTATACTTTGTATCAGTTGGAAGGTTACATATATATATTTGTGTATTCTATCGCAATCGATTTATATTGATATATATTGATATATAAATCAACTGAGCTGGGTCTGCTTGTTGTTGTATATATCTCAAATTTAGTGTTCAGCGCTTACAGTCTCTGAGATCAGTTTATTATTCGGACGGACAATCGAAATTGGTTAAATCGAATGGTCTGTTGATGATGATTAGGAATACATATACTTTACGTGGTCACAGGTGCTTCTTTCTGCCTGTTACATATTTTGCACAACTCCATAATACTTTTTGCCCATTTTTAATGGTTTCATGCTCTTATCGAAAGTAATTCCCTGACAACCTTAATGATCTACTTGTCTATATATATATATATTGGCCAAACAACTTGCTCTTGCATTGCGTGATATATGTAAGGGTGCGTGGGTGGGTGGTTAGTTGAAGGGAGGGAGGGATTGAGGGATGAGGGGGAACAAAATGATTTCACCCACACGTAGCTCACATAAGCGGTGCAATAAATAACAGCTAAACAAGCCAATTGAGCAGAAATCGACTGTTTGCTGGGCACACACACAATAAATAAATAAATAAATAAATTTGGGGGCAAATAACACCTGCAACCCAGCAACAATGGGGCAGAGTCGTCTCCAAAATGTGGCAGACGTTGCAATTATCGACAGAGCCAGCTTCGAACTCTTCAACAAATCCAATAAACTTCACAATCGAGCAGCACATAAATATTAAACGATGATTGAGCTGCAACTAACAAATACACACACACGCACAAATACACACACACACACACACACACACACACCCACACACACAAAGCACGCCCCGCAAAAAGCTTACGAAAAATTACAATTTATTGGACATTTCCGCTCTGACAAAAATGGACAATCGAAGATTTATGTTCGATGCCCAACGATTTGCTGGCAATTTATGGCCACGATTCGACTTGGCCCAGTAGAAGTGGCCAACACTTAATACCTGGTCAAGTGTGGCACGATTGTCTAAACATTTAAGCATTTGTGTGTCGTCTTTAAGCAAAAGGACAGGCAGACAGAAAGACAGAAAGCCAGACGAGGTGCATGAAATAAAAGTTGATTATTATGCAGCTGTGCAACTAAACTAAAAGGCACCTCAATTGCATTTCGCAGTTACTCAAATTTGCATATCATTTTGCTTGTGTGGCAAACCAACAATTTGTGACTAAAACATGTATGCCTCAGCTGGAGAATGCACGACTACAAGTTACTCTCTAACCAGATAGTAAAAATGTGATCCGATATTAATCTTTGTATACTTTATGAGAAGCTTCAAACAAAACTTTGATTTCTGAAGGGCATACAATGAGAAGAATTAAAAATTGATATCTAAATTGAACTGCATACAATAAGTCTAATTAAATTCATGAATTTTCTTATAATAACTTAACTGTGGCTATTCATTGTATTTATAGTCCTTTTTATATTTTTAAAATACACATTCCATAACTACAAACATTTAACAATATTTGCTTTATGCTTTTTTCCAATCCTTGCCATATAAATTGGAGCATTTTGAGCATGATTTACATTGTAATTTGAATAAATAAATATAAATTAAATAAATAGAATCTGTTAATTAATTTTTATTATTTTATAAAATTTTATCTACAAACAGTTTAAAAATTGTAAAAAGATTTAAAAAAATATATATTAACATATGTTTCGAATTTATATAACTGATCAACACGAACTTTTCCCATGTTACACACATATATTATACCCTTGTTTTTATGCATTTTTGATAAGTAGAGGGTATGCAAAACTAAAACTAAATAAATGCCAAACAAGGCCCAAAACTTGCCTTACCCCTCGGGCTTGGGCTAACTTTATTATGCCCGCTTGCCAGCTCAGATCGTACACTATTAATACATATATATATATATGTATATATGGAGTTTATTTATATGTGCGAAAGTTTGTTGTAATGACAGGACTATCTGCGGCTGGCTGGCTGGCTGCATTTGCCATAAAGCTCGGCGTTGCCCAAAAATAAAATGCAGAGATTCTGATTTCATGCTGCCGACATGTGTCACTCTGCAGTCCATCCGGCATGAAGATTTGCGGGCCTAAGTGAGCCATGAGCACCATGCCACCCCACATTCTCCCATCCTTGCCAAAGTACCCCCGATTCCTATGCCACTCCTGGCCTTGGACTCGAGAACTGGTCAAGTTTGGGCACAATGTGAAATTTGCATTTTCTAAAAACATTTTCTAGCTCTCAGAGCCCGCAGCAGCTGCTCTAGCATCGCATATAAAGGGGATAGTTAAAAGGAACGGGGTTGTGGGGATGGTGGGGGGGGGGGGGGCGTGGTCGTAGGTGTTTGGCAGTTAAGCTGGCCACAGCGACCACTTGACAGCGACTGGAGGCGACTCGAGCAATGCTCTTCCATCATCGTCGCAGTCATTCCCCACTAATTCCTCAGCAGCAATTTATCAACAATAAACAGTTGCAGACATCCCAACAGAGTGTGTGTGTGTGTGTGTGTGTGTGTGCTTGTATCTGTTAATGTGTGTGTGTGTTCGTGTGTTTGTGACGTTCACTGTCCCAAACAGGAATAAATGAAAAGTTTGCAATTACTGCTCCGGGCAGCAGCTTTAAAGTGACTGTATTTTGAAAAACAAATAGTTGGAAAAATTGCATTCTAAAAACAAAAGTTTGGAATTTTTATCTGCAAGAGTTAAAAAATATGAATTTTAATTCAAGAGTTTCTCATTCGAATGGCAAGAGAATTATAATATATTAAGAATGCAGGAATAATATATTAAGAATCTGAATCGAAAAACAAGGAAGTGTTCTTAAAAATTAGCAGCAGAAATATAGCAAACTTGTTTAAAGCTGCTTCAATCTGGAATAAACGTAGTTAAGATACGTGTGTACTTGAATCAAGAATATATATAATTATTTTCAGCCAGAGACAGCTAAATACATATTTAAATGTCTTATTGATTTTTTGTACATTTTTGTGTTTTGCATGTGGCAATTATCAATTATCCAAAGACACACTTGCCTCACTTTGTATGCAGCGTGTTTTAGGCCAAATTCACTTACAGCTAATTCAACAAATGAGCTTACAATTCGCTTACAATTGTTCAACACACACACACACACACACACACACGCACAGAGAGAGAGAGAGAGAGAGAGCGAGAGGGAGAGAGAGACGCCGCCAATAATCCAATAAAAGCGCTGCAATTTTCGCGCGATGCGTTTAATTTCATTTACGCCTCATTTGTCGCCTGTCAGTTTTGGCTTCACTTCTTGTCTGCCAATTTTCGCATATAATTTTCGATAAGCGGGGGCTTTGGGAACGTGCAACCTGTTGCAGCAACAAATTCTTCTTCGCTTTCCATTTTTATATGCCACTCGATTGATTCAATTGAGGCAATTCAATATTGTGAATGAGTGAAAATGAATGTGAATGCGAATGTAAATTTTTCTTATGCTAATGAGCGTTTGTTGTTGTCGTTTGGCTGACTCATGATGACTTTCTGCTTTCCGACAAAGCCCGTTTTAAATAAAAACACCTTAAGACGACACACACACACACACATACACACACACATTGACACATTTGATGTGGCGCCATATTGGCTTTAATAAACTTGTCGCGCTGTTAACTTTATTAAGATTAATGACAAAGTTCGCTCAGATTTTTGCAATGGGTCTTCTGCAAAATTGAAAAGCGAATACGTTTTTTTTGTTGCTTTTACAATAAAAGCACATTTCACTTGTTTTAATGACGTCATTACGTGGCATTTACTTGCGTCATACCCGCACGGTAGTCAAAAGTCAAGACGTTAATGTGTCCAATAATTTAATTTTAAGTACCTTGCAAAAAGAAATACGGCCACATTTTTACAGACAATTTCCTTTAATGGCAAGCAAACTAAAACAACAACAACAACAACAACAGCAAAAATAACTAACTGCAGTCCTTGTCCGGAACCTGTCGAAGCGTAGAGAAGACCACCTCCAAGCCCAAGTCCACGTTCAAGTCCAAGTCGAAAGTCAAAGTCAGACAGAGGCACAGCCAGAGTCCTGTGCAGCAAGGAGTCCTGTTCGCGCCATTAGCCAGGACAGTCGCCAGCCAGCCACGTGTAAGGACGACGCAGCGTGTCCTGCAGCCAAAGGCAGCGAAGGTAATTGCATGGAAAAAGTGATGCTCTGTGCGGGGCCAGCGGTGTACAAGTGGAACTGTGAGCTATGTGCACACATCCAGTTGTTGTAATTGAAAATTTAATATTTATTTCGCAGTTAGTAAATCAAAGTTCAACGCAGTGGATAACACTGAAATTACATATTCATCATACGCAAGGGATGCACTCAGCACACTGGGACACATGTGGAGAAAAAGAGAGTGAGAGAGAGACAGAGAGAGAGAGAGAGAGAGAGCTTGACTAGTAGATACCCTGTACGCCATACTTTAGAGATTGATTAGAGTGATGCTCAAAATCAATATTTATGCTAGAACAACAAATATTTATAGATTTTATGTCGAGAAATTTGATTACTGTCTGCAGAAGATAGATTTTTTAATAATAAATTATTTTGTAGACTATAGCTAATCAATTTGTTAGTATCTCATTTAATATATTTAATACTTTATTTAATTTTAATATTTCGCTTTGAAGTGGTAATTAAACGTTTCTATTTTAATTTTGTATTAATTAAATCGACAACTAGTTAATTAATATTAAGATTTATAAGACTATCTTTGCTTTATTCCAACTGTTACATATTTTTAAACAACTCTATAATACATTTCTATTAAAAAATATATATTATATTACAGAGTTGAAGCAATACTTACAATTGATTATAAATTCCAATTAATTGATATTATTTGATCAATTAATATTCCCATTTATTTCATGGGGTCAAAGATTCTTTTTTGTTTATCTGTTCTTTAACTAATTCGTTTGAATTAGTTGAAAAAAGTATAAATAAAATAATTTAAAATACATTTTATATCTTTTGAATATCCTTATTGTAGGAGAAGCACCCTTTACCCATTTTGAATAGATACAGGGTATACAGGTCAAAAAAGAAGAAGAATAAAAGTGCGCACACATGTGAAGAGCAGGCAACCCTGGCGATAAATCAACAAGCCAACCTTTGCATGAGTTTCACTTTTCTTCATTTTTTTTTCTATTTGCTGGCAGAGTGAGTCAGCATAAAGTAATAAAGTTGCCTGGTGTCGGCTGGTGGGAGAGGAGTGGGTGGTAAGGGATGGTAAGCTATTATGCCCCATGTAATACGCTCATATATGGATTAGTGTTCGATAATGCGGCGAGGACAAAGTTTCTGCAACAGTTGCCCATTTTCCAGCCATATGCCAGAGGTGCATAAACACACAAGTGAATAACTGACTGACTGAGTTTAAAGCTAAATAAATAAAGCAAGCAAGCAAGTGTGTGTGTGTGTATGTGTGTGTGTGTCTTGTGTGTCTTGTGTGTTGTGTGTAGTGTGCACAACATGACGTATGTGTAATAAAGCGCCGCGTTGAGTCCTTCTGGCAGCGCCACAAATATTTCACAGCGCATTTTAACTGCAAAATCATAAATAACAACATGTAAATAGCTTTTATCTAACAACTCGTCAAGCGGAAGCAGTGTGAATAATAAAAAAAATACAAAAAACAAACAAAAAAAGAAACTCTCTCGCGCTACGTGGTCAAAAAGGACATGCCCCCAATATCCTTAACCCCTTAACCACGATTCGTTGCCGGCGGCGACACTTCAGCGTTGCAACGAGCATCAATTAAACCTAAATTGTTGCAGTTGTTAACACGCAACAAAATTGTCTGCTGCACTGCAGCAAAAAAGTGCTGCTAAAAAATGTAAAAACAAAAAAAAAACATGCAGAAAGAATATTCAGCAAATTGGTAAAACGTCAAGTGTTAAACTGGCAGCAAAGAGTGTGTAGAGAGGGGGTTAGAGAGAGGGGGAAAGGGCCACTGACTGCATAGAAGTGCAGCTGCACAAAGCCGCAGCATGAATTGGTTACTTGGTAAGAGGGGTTGGGGCATCTCTGTCCAAAGGGCATGCTCTACACTCAGAAGAGGAAAAGCTATCTGAATTTAAAATTGATTCTTATTCTTAATTTCAGTGTACACTTTTCTGTAACTTCAAAAAAACTTTCTGAAGAATCTCAACTCTAATATGAGTCTTTCTGTTGCTTCAATTAATATAAATCTATTATATTTAATATTTCATATTTGCCAACATTTTAAATGGCTTATAAATTCATATAGGGCAGACAGCAGCTAAGCTCTACAAGAAATATTTAAATTTAATTACATGTTTCTGAATCTTACATTACTACTTTAATAATAAAAAATATTTCTAAAAAATAGAAAGCACATATTTTTATGATATATTAAATATTAATAAAAGTGTTTTCTTATATTTAAAAATTGTTTTCTTTGCATTTCTTTATATAATAACTAAATTATAGATAAGAAATATGCCAAATTTTTTTCTGAGTGTAGCCATTGCTTTGATGGTATTTATTTTATTTTTCAACACTGGTTCCGCACCGGGCAGCGAGCAATTACGTCGCTTGAAATATTGACAATTACTTAAATTTATCTTTTCTAAAACGTTGCATGCACCTCAGCCGGCGGCATTTGTCAATCACACAGACAGACAGACAGACAGGCAGACAGACACACTGAGAGACACTTCACGCGTGATATATTTGAAGTGGCCAACACTGCTGCAAACCCAAACCCCAAACACCAAAACCGATAGCGATTCAACTCTGCTCCATGCATTGGTCTGTATAATTTTTGCATATTTTGAGCGCTCGGCTGCATTCCACGCGGCTGCTCACCTGCGAATCGAAATGGGTGTCTGACTAACTGAATGTGTGAGTGCAAGTGAGTGCAAGTGAGTGCAACTGAGTGTATATATGAATGCGTCGCTGCGGTTGCGCCCAGTGCTGTGCAATGGCCTGGAAATGATTTAATGCCCAAATTGTGGTCAGGACGGATTTAAAATTTATGTGGCGCAGGTAAAGCGATTTAATATCGGACCACAGCAAAACAGCTGCCTATATATATATATATATATATAATATATCTCTATATATATTTGTTGTAATATTTATTTATATAAATTTGTGTTATTTGAGCGCATTTTCAACTAATTAACTTTAAAGGCAAAAATGAGTTGGATTTGTGCTTCTATTTTCGTTTCGTTTGCGGACTGTAATTAATCACTGTCTGCCGCGTTTGCAATGTGCTAACAAATTAACACCAGAGACACCAGAGAAGCTGCTGTTGCAACTGCCGCAATTGCTGCGGCAACAAAACACGGCAACATTGTAGCGCAAACTTTAGTTCAAAATGCATTTGCCTGCCAAATTGGAATTGCATATTTTTGCCATCTTCAGTTTTTGTTTTGTTTTTTTTTGTTTTTTTTTCGCATTATTTGCATTTGCACGGCACCCGGATGAGTTACAAAAATCCATTTGCTGCCTGAGCTCATTAGGCTGACCTAACAACACTCTATTCTGCTGCTGACGAGTCGTCTCCCCTCCCCTCCCCACCCCTCCCCCCTTCCCGCCTTTTTCACACACTCTAAAATAAGCGTGGAGTGGGGCTAAGGGGAAAGGCTGACGAGCCGCGTGACGGATGTGTGTGAAATCCAAGCAGCTCTCGGGACACACACACAAAATGCATACACAAAGAAAAAAAATATGACTGACTAAAATAGGGAATATATCTGCAAGTGAAGAGAAATAAAATTGATTTGTTTATGTATAATAAAAGCAATTCACTTCATTTTAAATAATAATACAATTAATAATACAATTCAGTTCGCAAAGTTTTTTTGTATGCTTACTTTGAGTGAGTAAAGCATTAACATTCTTAAGAATTCCTTTGACTTTGAATAGTTTTAAACATAAAGCAGATGCTATAAATAAATAATAAAAAAAGGTAATATTTAATCATAATTTTTTAAAAAGGCATACCTTCCATATATAATTGATTCATTGATATTATTTATAATATTGTAGTAGACCTTTAATTTTGGCAACTTGATTTTTGCAACTCGCAGCTAAGTTTTTATTCAGATGGCAGCTATATGTTATAGTATTCCGATGTTATTACACACAAAACATCCAAACAAGTCCTTACAAGTCATCGTTAAGCAAACAAATTGTTCAATCAAAAATGGCGGCTATAAGATATAGTATTCGATGTCGAAATATCAGTTGTATAATAATACGCAAATTCAGTGAGTTTACTTCGCATATCTTAAATAATTTGGTGTTAATTAATTTTTATATTTTTAGGCAAGAAATGCGTAATTAGACAATCTTTAGACCAAAGCTCAGCATGATTGGATTGGTCCAAAAGCTCAAATAATTATAATGCATTTATTGGCTATAAAATGTGCCAAGTTACAATTGACTAACTAAATGTGGTTGAACCTAAAATTAAGTTTGTTGTCCTTTCTAAAACAAGAATTTCATAGTTTAAATGATCACTATTGATTCAAAATAGTAGATTATTATTTTGTTTTACTTTATTCACAATTTGGTTTTTACCATACCTTTTTTTCGCACTGTGTATGCAAAGGCATAGCAACTACTTATTTTCGACACAGAAAATCAGCCGCCAGAAGCAGCTGACGTGAAACACTAAAATAGACATCAGGTTGGCAGGTGGAATGGGAAATTGTGGGGGAATGGTTGAGGAGAATATCTTAGTTGCTTTTTGGACCATTGTCCTGGCTAAGCTGTTCGAGTTGGAGTTGGAGATTTGGAATTGGAGCTTGGGTCAACAATAGCCGCATCATCGTTTTTATTGTGTGGGCATTTTTATGAGCACTTTGAATGCCCAGCAAAAAACACAATAAAATCAATGAGGTGTGTGTGCCACACTGTGGCTGTGTGCTGCACCTCAGAGGCAAGGCAAACAATCAGGCAACACACACACACACACAGAAACAGACACACACTTGGCTAGAACAGCTAAGCAATCAAGCACAGGCAATGGCCACCTACAATGCACTGATGAGTTCCTTTCCGCTCCACACCACCTTCTGCATGCCTTCAACGTTTTTACCTATTCATACGTTATTATTATTATCCTAGCACACTCAGGCACACCCACACACACTCACACACACACTAACACGTTATCCTGGCCCGCTTTGTTGAGCACTTTGCGAGCCGAAGCCAAAGCCGAACAAAGAATGTGCTTTATTGGCACTTTTTGCACAATTGCCGCCCCCTCCAAGCCACTCCTCCGCCCCCTCAACCCACCCAGCAGTAAATGAGCGTGGCATTGTTGAGGGGGAAGGGCGGTGGGAGGGGGTGTCATTGGATGCCTGGAGGCCAACACAAGGTACACGAACGAGGCACAGTTGCGGCACTCAGAAAAAAAATTCGAACTGAGTTTTAGAAATGGTTCAAATTAATAATTTCATTTATTTAATTAATTTAATTTAATTATATATAAATTTAATCTTATAAATATACACATTAAATATAATTAAAGACTCTGAAAGTTGAACATACTTTTACAAAATTTGAAAAAAAATATACCCTGGAAAGAAAAGAAAAGTTCTGGAATCATGAAAGTAAATTTCTGAAAATCGACGATTTTTTTTTATTAATTTCAGATTAAATTTACCCAAAATGTAGAAAAAAAATAATAACAAGCAACTCTAATATTAGCCTTTTTTATGCTTATACTAATAATCATTATATATAAACATTTTCGATAATTTATAATTTACAAAAAATTAATTTGAAATTAAAAAAACTGTAGCTAAACAATAATTTAAAAGTAGAGCATGTAAAATGTCATTATTTTATTAGTTTCTTTTTTGTTCTCATTTCTTCTTCTTGGAAATGCATTCATATCTAATAGAAAATATATATTGAAAAAAAACATCATATATTCGACATTGCTGTCTTAGGAAAGCATATTCTAAATATAGAGAAATCTTTCTGGAATTCTGGAGTGTTTTTTTTCTGAGTGTGTCACAGTTGCTGCTGCTGCTCAACGTTAACGTTTTCTCTCTCGTCATTGTTGCGCTTCGGAGGCAACAGCCGGTATTGATGTGTGCCCCACCTCACCACCTCACCACCTCACCCCCTCAGCGCAGCACCGCCAGCCCCCTTGTTAATCCAGAAGCTGCTGTATTAGACGAGGCAATGTGGCAAAGGCAAAGGATAAACACATTCATGGTGTGCAATCGATTGGCATAATGTGAAGCATTTTATTAAGGTTATCAATCGAGTATGAATACATAGGTGTGTGTGCAACGGTGTGTACCAGTGTGTGTGTGTGTGTGTCTGTTGTACGTGTTGTTTGTTTGGCGAGCAAACAGAGCCAGGACAACGAGGCACAACGGAATTGCCCTTATCGTAAGTGCCGCATAAAACGTTCATCGATATGAATTATGCGGAAATTATTAGAAAGCATTTAAGCGGAATTATTAATGAGAAAGTTCAGCAAACAATTCAGTTTAGCTCGGTTCAGGTTGTGTTTCAGTTCAGTTGTGCTGAGTTGAGGTGAGAAGTTGGGACAGACACTTCGCAGCTGACGCTTTGCTTGCCTTGAGGTGTTTGTGCCAGCAACCGTTGCCTGCCACAAGGGGCAGCTTAAATGAGGGACTTTATTTTGGGAGGAGAGGTGAATTTGACATAAGCTATTTTTGATATGTGCTTGGCTATAAAAAGGATTTGCTTTGCGTTTTATATTTAATAAGGGGGAAGACTCAATGCCTTAATTAAGATTTACAAGTTAAACTTAATGAAAGTACCAACCAAGATTAGGTAAGCCAAATCACATTAAATCTTACCAGAATTTATTTTGTTAAGGTCGATCATCGTAAAAATATATGAAAGAATCACCTTAAAGTTATTATTTCCAAATATTTTGTTTGAAATGTATTATTTTGTGTTTAACTATTCATAAAATGTATACTTTCTCAGTTTTAAAAAGCATTTACTTATATTTTATACTTTTTCTTCTTAAATAATAAACTTAAATATTTTTAATAACTAAGTTTAAAAACTTTTCTTCTACTATTATCAACAATTTATTATTAGTTTAATTTGAATGAAATTGCTGTAAATGAATAAAATGATAACTTTAATTAGATTTCTAATTAAATTTATTGTAGCAACTGTTTCGATATTGTTGGCAAAGTTCAGAAGACACTGAATGATTCCAGCAAAGTAATGAAAAATAATCAAATGTACGAATAATTAATAATAAATAAATACATGTAATAGATAGAAAAAAAAAATATATATATATTTTTAGGTAAATTAAATTTATGACACTCGCCACATTGGATGTATAAGCCATTTTCACTTAATGAGTTTACAAATCATATTTTTATTTATTTTTTCTCTCAAGAATTTTAAGTTAATAAATTAAAGAAAGGTATTCAGATTGTTGCATCTATATGTTGTTTAAATGCACTCAGGGACTACGTAAACACTGACACACACACACACACACAAACCCATACTCACTTACAAACACACACAGACACACACAAACACAGACACACACACACTTACACAGAATGGCCTACGTTTAACAATCAAACCGTGTTTTGGCCATGTCTATTGTGCATTGTAAAACATGACCAAATGTGATTGTTGTTTGAGTTGTTTTCCTTGTTGTTGTTGTTTACGTTGTGTTTGCTGTTGTTGTTCTGGTTTTTCTTGTTGTTTTTGTTCCTGGCGTTTCACCTTTGAGCATGAAATGCACAGCGATAAAAGCGCAAAAACAAATTTGCTGGCAAATGAAATGAAATGAAATGAACAACATACGCCACGTGGGCGGTTGGTTTTTGGATAACAGGGGAAACAGAGGGAAATAGGAAAATGGGGGAAAGGGGGCGTGGCCGTAGATGCGGCTTTGCGGTGGGCGTGTGTAGCTCAATGAAAAATACAATCAAATGCATTCAGCTGGAAAAGCTGTACGCAAAAATAAATACACATCTATAAGCATGTGTGTAAAAATACACATACATAAATATATGTGTGCTGTGTGTGTGTGTGTGTGTGTGTGTGTGTTGTGCCTGTTTGCATTTGTGGGTTGCACTCTTTTGGCTGCACACAATTGGATTAAAATTTACACGCAATTCAGCCTCGACGGCCACACACGCAATTATCTGCCAAATGCAACGAGGGAGGTGTGCAGTGTGTGTAGAGTTAGTCTGGTGGTGTTGTTGTTGTTGTTGATGTTGATGTTGTTGCTGTTGTTATTGGTCTTCGCGTGACTGCGTTAATGTGCTTAACAGTAAAATGCAGCGCATTAATTGATAAACCAAAAGCAAAATGATGCAAAAATAAGAAAAATATGCAAAATAATCAAATGAGATGGTTGATGTTGATGCATATACGACTAAGTGATGCCCTATGCATAGCCACAAGCTATAGAACAAAATGAAATAAGTATCAGATCAGCATAAAACCGATTGAAAAAATTAATTATTTTTCAATTAATTTTATTCCATAACTTCAAATTTGCCCCTCTATATATACTTAAGGCAGTCGAATCTTCATATTATGTGGGTATGAAAAATTAAATATGTATTAAAAATATTCATTTCTTATTTCAAAGGCATAAATTATTAAAATACTGTGTTATTAATGATGGTCTTTTGTTTACTATGTAAATTTAATAGTAAAATCTGTGCTTCTTATCCAATAAGAATAATAATATGCCAGGGTATATTGTATATCAATTGGAAGGCTTATCTTAGAATTGCATCGAAATTCGCGAAACTGTTGCGATTATCGATTAAAATTAAATAAACTGGATCTGCCTTTGGTATTTACTTATTTATTTTTATTTATTTATATATTTAACATCAGCTTAATTCAGTCGACACAACAAAATACATAAATATATTACACTAAATAAAATTTAAATTAATTTATAAGATATCTGTGAGTATTAAACACAAATATATACAAGAACTTTTATCTAAGTTTCTAGTCTCTGAGAATGACTTATTATATTATGAATATAAATCATTTCCGGGATTACATATGCTACCCGTTACATACTCAACGCAACTTCATTCTACTCTCGCACCAATGTTCATTTGGATTCAGCGTATACAGATATGTATATTTTATTGCTGGGCCTATTAAATCAATTAAAATGCCAGAGGCATCGATGAGGCCCACCCAGTAAAAACCGACGGACGAGAAGCGACAAATGCCAATCTTCAGCATTTAGTATTCAAAATTCAGAATTCAGAATTCAGTTTGCAGCTTTCAGTTTTCAGTTTTGCGTCGCAATTCTTGATAGTTTTTCATTAATTTGATGTCTAATTTGGCGACGCGCTAATGACGCGTTCATGCCACGCAGCCAACCGGCCTAGCCAAGACTTGCAACATGCCCCCACCCCCTAATCCATTTGTCACCCCCATCCCTGCTGGCTTCTGGCTGCTGGCTGTTGGCGTTGCAGCGAATTAAAAACACTTTACGCGCATTTTGCATATAATTTTTGGATTAAGGCCAAACATATACAAACAGTACAAATGCATGGGGCAAGGAGGTAGGGGGATGTGTGTGTGTGTGTGGGGGCAGTATCACAAAAAAGGAACTCATTTAATGTGTCTTAATTTCGTTTTCATTTTGGTTAATTGCAGCAAATGCTAAACGAATTGATTAGTTGCACTAACAAGCCACCAAATCAAGTAGAGATCGCCACCAAGCAATGCAAATTTCATCATTTATTTAATGTCAACTAATATCAAAATCAAACTAAGTTCAATTAATAATAATAGCTAGATAGAACAGAAAATATTCATTTGGAATCGTCTTCATCATTTTGTAATTTCTCAACGAACATAACATAACTAAAAATTAATTTGATACTTATGTTAAAGTTTTCACAAAATGAAGAAGATATCTCCAATATTTATTTTCTATCAGCAGCTAAATATATATTCTTTGTCTATTCAATTTTAGTGTTTTAGAGCTCTGATAAGTCTGAGGAGAAGGGAGAATTTTTGTTTCAAGTTGTATTAAATATAAGTTTAAACATAATGCTGAAAGATGAATATCGAGGTATTTGTATAAATAAATCAATTCTGGTTTTATATTATATATTTTTTTTTATATGCCATTCTTATTTTAAACATTAGTAATCATAATCATCTTGTTCTGCAAAACTGGAATTTGGTTAACCCAAGATTTTGCAGCTGTGCCCCAAAATGGAATCCTGTATGTCCGTATGGACATAATATATTGAAACTGTTGTTCTGCTTAAGCTGGTGTTTTTTGTTAAGGCAGCAATGAACTCGCCAAATGACACCCAATCATATTATGACGATTGGTTTTGTGAGAAGTTCATCTTTGAAATCACCTATGCTCTGGAGAGTTTTGATGTTAATCTGGGACTGGGCTGATTCAATATGTCCCACAAGGACTAATGGACATATTTTCGATCAGTGAAATATAGTCTGTGAACATAAATAGATATATCCTAGAAATAGTATGTTTTTTGCAGAATGTTGTGATGACGGAATCTCTGAAATTTCGCCGTCTTCGAAGTTTTAAACTATCGTATTATGTTTGTCTGGATAAACATTAAATGCTTTTGCAAAGTTATTGAGGGATTGTAAATTTAATAAAAAGAAAATTGTCATTGTAATAAAAGTGTTAATACTAGATACTTCTAAAGTATTGGCTCCGCTCAGATTTGCTAGATGTTCATTTACTTTTGCCAAAGTTAATTGAAGTAGTTTGTTTAAGGGTATCTTAGAGGCCATACCAGGGTATGCAGCAAGTCGATCACATGCATGCGCTGTTCCACTTCCGCTTTTTGTTGCATGTACGACGAGTGACTCGTAAATAAATCGAATGTTAAACATATGGCCGGGCAAGGAGGACCTATTGGTGTCTTCGTGGTGTGTTCGATCTATTAAATGCACATAAAATCATATGCAGCATAAAATATCAGACGAGAGGTGAGTTCATAGGTGGTTGGTGGAGCTCTTGGTGGTGGGAGTGGGAGTGGGAGTGGGAGTGGGGTTGGTGGTGGGGGTGGGGTTGTTGCTGAGAGTAAGGCTGATGGCTGCTTGCCAACCATGTGGAAAAACAAAGGGCACAACTTTCTGTGCAAATACAAATTTATTACATCAATAAACTTTTTGGCGCTGCGGATGCTAAAAATGCTCAGGATTTTTACCTCCCCCCACCCTCCTTCCTTTCCTGTTGTGATTTTGTTGGCCCTAAGGTGAAATAATATGAAAATTATGCAAAAATGCCAACGTTATAGGCATAAACAAGGATTCATTTTTGGCAAGCATTTGATGAGATTGTAAAAGCAGCCAGTTTTCATTAGAGAAGGTGAATTGAGTTTTGGAGTTTTGAATTTTGAGTTTTGTGCATTGAGTTTACGGCTAAACGGTACACAATTTATGAGCCACGTATTTTATGAGTAGCAAAGCCAACAAATTTAAGCATAAAACACAAATTTGTCGAAAATTGCTTAAAACTCGAATATTCTTTTGTTTATAGAATTCATTTGTTGGAACGTCTTCTTTAATTTATTTTAGAAATATTTTCCATTATTAAGTAATGCATTTCTAAAAGTAAAAATGGAAACCCAGATATTGTTTAAAAAAATCCTTTCTAAGATTCAGAAAGATATATTGAAATTTACTGGCTCGGCTTTTCAATTAGATGCTAAGGCAAATTAAATAAATACATTTAAATTATAATTTAAAACAACACATTTATTCACTTTATAATATTATTGGAAATGTGAAAACTTAAATAACTAATTTTTGTTAATAATATAAATCAGAAAAAGCTAAAATAAAAAAACTTTTGCTATCAAAAAACACACTGAAAATTAGAAATATTTATTTAAATTACATTTGGCTTCAAATGACGAATTCTTAAAATGAAGAGCAATATTTTTTCTGAGTTTATATATACATATATTTATATGATTTGGAGCTTAGCTCTGTCGATGCCTCAAAGTATGCAGTGCAAAATTGGCCACGAATGGAAATGGAAATTTCGAGCTTAGCCTGCTTTGGCTTGGTCGGGGTTTGCTTTGGTTTGCGGCAATTGAAAAACTGCAAATGCATAAGTAAATAAACATAAATTATTATCAAATGGACATAATGCGTGGAAAGCTTGCCGCCATAAAATGTGGCAGCCGCTCGGCTCGAGCCAAAAGGCTATCAAATTGGCTTCAGATTGCCGATTTGCGACGATTTGCAACGATTTGCAACGATTTGCGTTTTATTTATTTATTTATTTTTCATGCCACACACAGACACACACACACCCAAAGGACGAACAAGGGGGGAGAGGGGTGTGACAGGGGGGAGGTGCAGGCAACTAAATCAAAGTAAAGGCAAACAGGAAAAGGCGAAAGCGAAAAGTGCAAAAAGCAAAGTAAAAGCAGCGAGAAAGTGTTGTTGCAAATGTTGTTGCTATTGTTGCTGTTGTTGTTGCATGCGATAAGTTGCAAAGAATCACTTGCTACATCGTAAACAACAACAACAACAACAACAACAATAACAACCCTTTAACTGAAATTGCACGTAGTATTTCAGCATCAGCATCAGCATCAGCATCCAACATCAGCATCGGCTTATCCCGGGCAATGAAAATTTATACAAATTCGAAAAAAGTGACAACATTTTGCTTTTATTGGCCATTAAAACGACTTAGCGACTTGGCCAACTGGCGATTTGTTATTGTATTTGTATTCGTATGCGTATTCGTATTTGTATTTGTATTTGTATTTGTACCTTGCACCCACTTTGCATACTGAGAAATACAGATAGGGGGAGTTAGATATCAAATGTGTGAAAACAGACACATAAGCACTGTTTATGATGGGGTTGCGACTAGTGAGGGCTTTGGCAAGTGTTGCCAATTCTCTGCATGCGATAAGCAGCCAAGTGATATTTAATGACACACCATATATATAAAATAACAAATAAGTGCAGCCATGTTAATCATTTTTTAAGCTGCCTTGGCCTTAATCCACCTCTGACTTTTACTACAGCCAATAGTAATAAAAAAATAAATTAAATATTTAGAAAGTCATTATTGAAATGATATCAGTCAGTTGAA
The DNA here is from genome assembly GCA_035043505.1 of Drosophila setosimentum. Lineage (NCBI taxonomy): Eukaryota > Metazoa > Arthropoda > Insecta > Diptera > Drosophilidae > Drosophila > Drosophila setosimentum. The sequence continues at coordinate 1,290,201 of JAWNMY010000076.1, read as the reverse complement.
TCCACTTGATGCTCTACTATAACATTACTATTTAAATCAACAAAAACTGAACAATCTAGCTTAAAGGATGTGGTCATGGATTATTGGATTAAATATTAAAAGACGTAATTTCAATTAAAATAAAATAATTCTCTAAACTTGGAGATTTTAATACAATAGTCTTAAGCAAACACATAAAAAACAGCATCACTCAATAAAATCAATAAATATATATAGGATTATTGACTTATACGATTATTGAGGCATTAATAGATTAACCGGCAAACACTCAATAAATCTTTTTACTTGTGTTATTCAACCATCCAGACTTCTTACTAAGCCATTTTTGAGACTGAACGCTTTATATTTTCGGAACCAGTTTCAGTTTAGAACCCACAAAAATACAAATCATCGCTGCATTACCTGGAAGTTTCATTACCACCCTGATATTATCAGCTTTTACGAAAGAGTGGTTTTTAGTGAAGATCCCTATCCTTGACCACCTCCTTTAACAAAACTGTTCGTGGGCTGGCCAAACAGATTAAATATTTCTCTGTAAAAATGCATAAAAGTTGCTCACCTGACAGAAAACTAATTCGATTATGGAAAACGCTTAAGTTCTGGCCAAGTTAAGTCAGCTGATAATCGAAAGAAGCATATGCTCAAAGCTGATAAATAATATTACTTATTGTTTTACTCCTTCGAAGCTATAAAGGCTTTAAATTGTTGTCAGGCAGCAACTGGGTCAAATCTCTATTGTTCATCAGCATGGCAAGCAATTTCTTGTGGCACATTAAGCAATTTGCAACGTTTAAGACAATGACAGGAGCAGAAGTAGAAGTAGTCGAGGCAGCCTTAAAAGGTGCGCCATTCAGCAGGCCTAAGCTGAGCAGAAATCAGCAAATGAAGCAAACGTGAAAGCAAATCACGCAGCAAGGACTCAAAGCACTCCCCCAAAAATTGCTTATCGCTGGCAAAAATGTTGCCGCAGCTAACAAGAAAAAAAAATAAAAATAGAAAAGAAGTTTATTGAGTGGAAAATGTGGAAAACGCAGCGGAAACAACAACAACAACAACATCAACAGCAGCTGCCAAGTGAAAGTGAAAATTTTTGCGTGCGGCGTCGAAACCATTAACCTGATATTTACTTTTGCACACTCCAAAAAGACACACACACAACACACACACACTCACACATAGATATCTCGAAGTGTAAGTAAAAGTGTTTTGTGCCTCAATGGCACAATTTCCTGTTGTTGTTTGTTTTTGGTGTGTGCTTTGGAAACATGATATTTTTACGTTTAGTTTGCAAAATTGAATAACACGTAAATGTGTGTGTGTGTGTGTGTGTGTGTGTGTAAGTTGGCAGTAAATTAAGCTGGCCTATAGATAGATAGAGAGCAGCTAGCATAGATCCAGCTAAATTACTTACATAACATTAACACAGGCACAGCTGTTGATAACAGTTTTTGGTTTTGGTTTATTGGCGCCCAACGTTCAGGCCAAAAACCCATTTAGGCCTTAAAGGAGCAGCTCTTAAGCACCTTAAAGTTAAGCAACAGGAAAAGTAAATTATAAATTACACAAATAAAATATGTTGATGACATTTGAACAATTTCGTTTGGTTTTGGTTTATCGGCGCCCAACGATGAACCTTTAAGAAGCCTGCTTTAAGCGGAAAGTTTTATATAAATTAAGAAAAGTACACTACAAATAAAAAATATATTATATATTACAGTTGGATTTGAGTTTTGCTTTATTTAGGACTTTAACGAGCAGCTTTCAAGCAGCAGGCAATGTCAAATGAGACTTTTCCAGAGCAGAGCCTTTAAATAAGCAGCGCAACAAGAAAAGTAACTTATAAATTGCAATTTACAAACAAATTATTGATAACAGTTGACAATGGTTTTGATTTTGCTTTATTGGCGCACAAAGATAGGTTAAAAATTCCATTAGGCCTTTAAAGAAGACTCTCTTCAAGGAGAAGGGATTGTTTAATAAGCAACGCAACACGAAAAGTAAATTACAAATTACAAATTACCTTTAGCAGACAGTTTTTACCCTTTTTTCCCGTCTTTTTTTAGCTTATTTATTTTTGATGCTTGGCACAAAAACCAATTAGACGCATTTCTGATGGACACGCGTTCAATCATTCACATTGCTGTCAAGTTTGCCTGGCTGCAAAAAAAAAAAAAAATAAAACCACCCCGGCGCCAATGGACAGCAGACTCATTTTTAAAGGCAGCCAGTGCCAAAAAATAACATATATACAAATATATATATATATCTATATAGCAGCAACAAACTCATTACAAAAAGATGCCGCGTTGTCCAAAAAGGTGCGCGAAAATTGTCTACGTTCATTTTTCAAGTATTTCAGAGACGAAATGAGAAAGGCCGAGCACATTAATAATAATGCCCCCAAAGGGTTGGGGGTATGGAATGGGGGTAAGGAGTTAGAAGCTGCCTCTTTTTGTGGCAATTTAACGCTAATTGTAGGCAACGTGCTCATCAATAGTTCAAAGGCTGTCGCAATATGATTTTCTCGCACAACAACTTTTTGGCTCAAGTGTCTTCCGTTTGTCATAAAAACGATGCTCAAAAGTAAGCACGGACGGTGCCTTCCACCCTTCGTGCCTCGAGGAGGGCTTCCCGGGGCATATGAATCACAGCAATTGCGCCGAGTTTAATGGCCAAACTTTGGCCATAGGATGTAGCGACAAATGATGAGCAACTCGTCTCTGCAAAATGTGACTTTGTCTCCGTCTCCGTCTCCGTCTCAGTTGCAGTCACAGTCACAGTCACAAGTTTCCGTTAACAACAGCAAAACCGTCAACAGCCAATTGGCCAACTGGCCAGGATGCCAGTCTCTCCGCCTGTTTTATGGCTCTCCGTCTGTTGGCCCCAACGGCAGTTCCCCGACTGAAGACGCTGCCTGCGGCTGACGGATGCGAATCAAGTTCTTTTCGTTAGCCAATGTTAGCCGCAATAACAGTCTGTTGCGCTTGTTAACAGCAATGGCAGCTGTTAACCCTATGCTTTTGGCCAATTTCCCCTTACGATATTCGGTTAGCATTACGTAAACTCACTGCAAACGTCTCATTTGAAGCAAAATAAATTAATTAGCTAAGCTAAAACTGATTAGAATGATTGATGAATTGAGACTGATTGAGACTGATTGAGACTTGCAGAATCTATTTTGATTTCTAATCTTATTTTAATTTCGATGCAAATTAAATAGGTATGTTAAAACAAATCTACAGTGCTTGAGATTTGTGGTTAGTAGTTATTTGCATCAACCTTAAAAAACAAATCACAGTTTAAACAACTAATTTTGACTTTAGTATTGACCATTATAATAAACAAAAATTCCAAATTTATAAAACAATAAGAATTACTTCAATATTTCGCGCATAAAAACTGTAAGTGCTAATTAAAATTTTTTTTTTATGTTAATTCACGTTTCTTAAGCTTTATTCTTTACCTATCTATTTTTAATGAATTTATGGCAAATAAATACTCAGTGCTTTTCAACTTTAGTTTTCAATAAAATATTTAAAAATTACATGGAAGTAATGTGCTTCCAACACTCAAACAAACAGTTGACATATTTTGGTTATAAAATTCAACTGCAAACACAAACAAAAAAAGAATTTATATCTTAAAGATAGACTTATAGACCATAGAGAGAGACCACAAATCAAAATTCACATATTGTTTACCAACAGAAATAAAACCTTTGAAAATGTCATCACAAGATAGATGATAACCACAAATAAGTACAAATATTTTGCCACACACAATTTTTATGTTTTGGGTGTGCAAATTTAAGAATATAGAATATTAAATAATTGACCGTAAATTATAAACAATTGTATATTTATTGTGTTGTTGTTAGTATTGTTGTTGTTGTTGTTCTTGTTGTTACAGATTCCATTCCAAATTTATGTCGCGCATTCCGTTTAACTGTGAACAATATTATTGAATGAATCATTTCTACACACAATGTGCAAAATATAATAATAATAATATTAATATGTTTCATTCGACATTAGAGTGCCATGATAAATACTCTCATAAATTGCCAAAAAAAAAAAAAATAATAATAATATTAAAACACATACGTTGCCCATCGCTAAGCGAAATGGCCATTGTATTAATTTGTCATCAAATTATGCGTTCAGGCCATAAAATTGTTTACTCCAACCACAAATTTCCAGTTTCTATCAATAATAGAAGGCATTTTCAATAGGAACCCTTGTTTATGGCTCCAACGCGGCACCTGCTCGACGCCAGCCAAGATTTTACCGAGTAAACAAATCGAGTGGCGAATCAAAACAAGTGAGAACAAGTAAGTAAGTTCTAGTCGAGAGTGCTCGACCAGCAGATACTCTGTACTCAGGTGATAAATAAATATTGGGTTTGCTGATGGAATTTTAATCAATACGCAAATTCTTTTCGGTTAGCAAAATCTGAATTTTTAGACTAACTTAATGAAAATGGCAGAGTTGATCAATAACATATATTATTCAGTAATTGGAAAGCTATAAATGTATGAAAATTATGCCTTTTATTGAAGTTAAAGTTTATCGATAAAATATATTGAATTTAAACATTTGAAGACCTCAGCTCTTAAATAAACCTTATTTTAATGTTTCTGAATTAAGAACACAAATTTTTGAATTATTAACAAATAAAAGCAGAACCTGTTGTTCTCCTGAGAGATTAATCATATAGTCAACCAAGCCAATATGAACATGTTTTATTTAAGAACTATGGGAGACACAATAGATATTAATAAAAAAAAAATAGTTGTAGGATTAATGAACGTGGCTATATGAATGCAATATCATTTAGTGAACACATCCATTCACATATATACTTTCTGTCAAGGAGATTAATCTGTGCAATTGATTTGATTAAAGACACATAAATCTACAGCATAATCTAAAATATATTCAATATGCAAATGAATTTATAAATAATGTAAGATACGTAAGTCTGAATCAAAATTTAAACTTATTTAAAGTGAGGAATTTATGAATTTGAATTTATCCACATATAAATGATGTCATGCCGAAAAAGACTTATTACGAGCAAGTGACAGTGAAAGGGAAGTAGAAGAATTTCAAAATTTCAGAGACATCGACCCACATGAACATTAAATAAATATTAGGTGTAATAACATTATTATTATTATTTTTTCTTTAAGCTTTGAATGAATGAAAATGACTGTGAAAACCGTATGGAATCAAAGACGTCTTTCTCATTACGTTGCAAACCTCAGCAGCTCAATTAAAATATCATCAGGCAGGGTATAACAGAAACGCCTGCCTTAAAGGTCGAGAAAAAAGCCGCACATATATATATATATATATGTATATATATATATATATACATATATGTATATAGTGTTTAGATCTACAAAAGTGTGGGTGTTTTTCTGTATGTATTTGTTGTTGCTTGAGATTTACTTTATAGATCGCTAAAATTAGCGAGCGGATGTTTTGACGCTACTTTGTTGATGCCTAACCCACATCGTGTTTTATTTGCTGTTGTTGTTGTTGTTGTTTTTGTTGCTGCTGTTGTCAGCAGCTAATTAAAACAAATTTCCTACGCATAACTTCCTCAGCCAAAAACAGAGAAATCTGCATATGCATATATACATACATATACATATATATCGCAAATATGAAGTCGTAAAAAGTTGCTCAGCTTTTTGGCTCAGTTCGTGCTAATTTGAGAGCTAGTTTTTTATGCGTATGTCGATGCAACAAAGTTGCCCTAGTTGCCACGCACAGATCTAGATCGTAAAGCCGCATGACATTAATACCCGCATAACATTAAAAAATACACAAAAAAAAAAGAAATGAGAAAACCAAAAATAAGCAGGGAAAACCACAACAGGCAATTTGTCAACAATGTTGTCATATTACCTTGATACAAATTATTATTTTTCTGCTGCTGCGGCGGCTGTCAGTCATTGTCATATTAACTGCAGATGATTTATCTCTGCCTGACAAATATTATTAAATTATTATGTATTTCAGATTTGAGACGAGCGCTCCCAAGAAAAGCCGGCATGCAAATAACATTGCCAAATGCTGCCAAACGCTCACCGGGGAGCAATTTGTTTTTTTAAAAAAAAAAAAAAAAAAAAGCCAGGAACTACCTATAGACGATGAGTGTAGACTGCAAACCCAGGAGTAACCAAGAGCAACCCTTGGCGAATCAAAGCCCTCCATGTGGCTTGTAATAAAATGCAAAAGAAGTGCCAGAGACAAGAAAGAAAGAAAAAAAAAAGGGCAAACCCACTCACACAATGCGACAGCAGGAAGAAGTAATAAGGAGAGAGAGAGAGGAGAAAGCGCACGACTTGGAGATACCCTGTATGGTGTCAGTATTTATTTAAAAGAATTTTAGCTGTGTGTAGAAAACTGAAAAAATTAACAAAAAACATGCACACAAATTCACAAATTGTTGAAACAAAATACAAATAGAGAGAGTTCCCGACGTAAAGATACCCTTTGTGTGTACACATGGGCAAGTCGTATGTGTAACATAACATCTAAATGCGCAATATCATTTAAAACATTTTAAATATTTAAAGCTGGTACAAATCTTCAATTGGTAAACCTATATTTTATCTACTTCTATCTTTCTTTCTTTTACTTTTACTAAATAAATAACAATTCTTTCTATGAACTTATATTTAATTTTCACATTTAAAATTTAAATTTAAGTGTGTACTTAATTGTCTACAGGTCAAGTGAGCTTTGACTCTTTTACTCTGATTTCGAGCCCTGAAGTATTCAAATTGAGGGAGAGATTCACAGTTTTTGTTCAGCTGTTAGCTGCGAAGTTTCTAAATTATTGCTATAATTCCTTTTAATAATTAAGAATTGGTACAATGTTTTAAGACTACACTCTAAGTAAATTTAATAGAATTGTTTTTAATATTAATCCCGTTTAAATACATATAATATACCAGGCTATAACTATAGAGTTCTAACTTAAATTAACAACCGATATTTTTTACTTATTTGATAATGGAATAATTAATTTGCGTATACAAGAAATATACTTGCATGCATTGACTCATAATAAATATATTCATATATTTATTGTGAAAATTGTTTAGACTTATATTTATGACTGCCGTTGAAGCCATGCGTAATAAGTACAGGGTGTCAAAAAGGTGGACTGAATGCCATGAGCACTTGCTTATATCTATGTAAAATTCGCAATGAAGTCGACCGAAACTGGCACAGCATTCAAAAAAGGGGGGCGAGTGTAGTTTAGAGTAGGCAGAGGGGTTAGTGGTGGGGGATGAGGTTGTGTTGTATGTCAAATTGGCGCAGCAGCGCAAATAAAGCAATTTGTATTCAAAATATGAAAGCCAGGGAAGCAACTGTGACGCTGACAACAACAACAACAACAACAACAAAAACAACAAGCTGAAAACAAGCAAATTTCAGTGTCTCTTTTTTTCACCCTTGGGGCAAACCCCCCCTCGGGTGCCAGATTTCGTTTCGTTTCGTTTTATGCGGTTTGCAAATACATGTTCTTTATTTTTGGAAAATATTGTTGGCGCCAACGCGACAAACAATTTTGTGCTGATAAAAAAATAGATATGCTTTGAATATTTTTGGTTTTTACTGATAGTTGTAGAAAATTAGATTGCGTATACGCCACGTTATGCGTGAAATTAGCATAATTAAGCCAAGTGGTTGTAATTGTTTACCGCAGCGTTTGTTTTGCGGCTCATTAGCTGGCAAATGAATGCCGACAACGTCTTCAGCAGGTGTCCCCCACGCCCCACGCGCCTTGCCCCATGCAACCCCTTAAGTATGCAACGATTTGGTGTGTCATAAATTAGCGAGGCACAAGGCGAGTGTGTTTTGTAGTATATTTTGGTTGATTTGTGACTCAATTAAAGTCAACGACAGCCGTGGCAGGAAGGTGCCTTGCAACAGCAGCAGCAACAACAGCAGTGTCGCATTTGCAACATTTTGTGTCACTGCACTCGACAATTGTTGTTGAAAGTGGGCTGGGTATGTGTTGGGCTTGTGTTGTTGCAGCCGCCCAAGTGGCTTTTGAGGTTGGCTGCCGTTGACCACATGCAAGTTTTGGGCCCGCATCCAGCCTGCAGCCTGCAGCCTGCATTTGCTGTCTATCTGCCTCCATCTCTATTTCCCTCCCTCTCTCTCTCTCTCTCTCTCTCTCTCTCTGTGTGTGTGGGCGCCGCTAGCAGAGCTAATTAAAGCGGTTAGCCCAAATGCCACATAATGAGGCGCACAAGTGCTGCCAAACACCGTTAACAGTGCCCGTCATTTGTCAACGTACGTGCAAGCAAATGTGCGTATGCGTGTGTGTGTGTGTGTGTATGTGTGCGTGTGTGTGCATACACTCACAAACAAATTAAACTTGATTGGAAAGTTTCTCTTCTTCATAATAATATTTAAAGCTAAGCAATCAATTTTCAAAAATGTTAGAAAGGCTTCCTCAGAATTTGTAATCTCAAAAATATAATATTTTGTATTCGTTATATCTATATTTTAAAGATAACAGATAACTTTATCAATTAAACAAATTTATTAAAAATATAAAAAAAAAATACCCTGAAATTAGGGAAAGAAGAATTTGAACTGAAATATGATATATTGGAAATATGCCTACTGCATAATAAGGTAAATGTCTGAAAATCAAATAGATTTTTTTTCTGAGTGTATACACACAACACAGACCTCCTTCGGCCCTCTCCCATCGACACACACTCACTGAAAAGCTGTTGAAAGCATCTAATTGGCTGCAAAGTGGTTAACAATTGTGCGAGAGCCGCATGGAAATTACACATTTTGGGCAACAATAAATGGCTTTAAGGCCAAGTGCAGCTTAAAGCCAACTGACAAAAGTGTCAAACGACATGTTCACATATGTTTCACGTCGATAATATCGAACAGAGAAGCAGGTTGCAAAAAAAAAGACAGAATCAAACAGCACACACGCAAAACTTTGCCGCTGCCGAACAAGGACTAAAACTTTGACTATGTGCGGGCAGCGGGGACTATGGACAGTGGACTGTGGACAGTGGACAGTCGACAGTGGATAGTGGAGACTGGCTGCAGTGTCACCTTTTCAATAAACTGCGCCAAACGACACAAAAACTCGGCAAAGTATTAATCCCCAATCGTTTGCCAAGCACGCCAAGGATGCGCATCCAATCGACGCCTGCAAAAAACAAAAAAAACAAAACAAAAAGAACTCGGTTCGGTTCGACACGGCAAACGGCAGACGGCAGACGGCAGACATAACGGTTGGGCAACAGCTGCTGCCGCCTTTTGTCGACCTTTGCCACGACCACACACACCATGATGACCATGTGCCAGCGCATGGAGAGCAAAAACAAAAGCTGGACGAGCTCTACTAGCTCGACTAGCTGCAAAATGCCAATGGTCAGCACAAATGCGCATAACTTTCAAAAGTTCCAACAGACAGCCGGTTGAGACAGTAGCTACCTATACACACACAAACACACAAACACACACACACACACACATATATATACACACTCAGAAAAACAAACGTTGAGAAATTAAGAAAAACGTAAGTCAAGAAAAACATTCTTAATGAAAAGCGTAGCTCAGCTTATAATTGATAAAATATATTTAAGAACTGCCAGTTAATTTATAAAAATTATAAAAATATATATCTAATTTGCTAAGTGTTTCTTTTATATGTATCCAGATAAAGATTTTGAATTTATACTTTTTGCAAATACAATTCATAAAAATAGAAAATATTGAGAAAAAAAAAACATAAATAAATTAACATTTCAAATTTGAAGACTTTTTAAAATGAACACTACAAAAAAAAAAGAACAAAATAATAATATGGGCTTACACTTGTACTTTTCAAAATATATAAAAATATATATATAAAAAACTGCTTTCTAATTTTAAGATTCTTATAATATACTTTGAAATTATATCGGAAATACTGAAAATAAAAGCAACAAAATGCGAAGTGTAAACATTCTACTTGTTAAAAATATATTTATTATTATGACATAAGATGCAACTTGTTTCTCCGAGTGTACCTACCTAAACATATATCTAGCCAGGAGATACCTTCACATTCGCAGGGACGGAGTTCTTTTTGCTTCATGACTTGCTAGATAAGTCGCCTGCCTGCAGTGCTAATGGCAATGTTCGCACATTTGCAGGGGGTGGTTCAACTTATGACATGGCTAACAAGTGTTGCGTTTTGGCCAAAAATGATTTAGTGGCAACTGCTGGGCAACAAACAGCTCTGCTTGTCACTCACAAGCTCCAACTCCAACTCAAACTCAAACTCAAACTCAAAGTGAAACCCAAGACGGGGATGAAGTCAAAGCTAAACACAATTACCTGTTTACACAGCCATATTGAAAGACTTTGGCAAAAAGTTTTTAATGTGCGTCAGTAAAAGCGGCACATTAAATTATTATCTGTGAGATTATGAGAATTTTTAACAGCAGGTAATAATCGTAGCAGCCACCAGAAATGAAAGACAAACATTCACATTGAATGGGGCAAGGAGGCAAAGAGGCGAAGAGGCAAAAAGGAAAGCAAAACGCTTCGTTGCGCAACATGAAACGGCATAAATGAGAACGGTAACAGACACATCTTCTTCTTCTTCTGCATCTTCTTGTTTAACTTCTTCATCGTCTCGCTGGTAACTGAGGTAATTCAAAAGTTTGTGCCGCACTCGTAACACATTATGGCTAAGTGCCACAGCCGCAGACTTGGCCGACAAAAATATCTGTGTGGCAATGACAGCCTCAAAGTATTTACTTCTTCAGACATACTCGTTATACTTGCCACCTACCGACAGCGACAATTAACTCTTGTCGAGTGGGTGGCATTTCACTTGAGAGGGGTATGAGGGGCATGGCAAATTACACTCCAGTTGCTTGATCAAAAAAGTGCGACAAAAATTTTGACATTTCTTTGCGGCTATTGGAAAATTGCTTTTGCGTACGTGTGCAATTGTTTTGTATACTCTGCTTCCGACAGCGTTAGTACAGTATACTGGGTGTCAGTGTGTACAGAGAATATAAAGAAGGTAATTCAATAATAGTAATAATATTTAATGCTTTGCTATAGAAACCATAAGAAACACAAAGCGTTAATCATCTTTATAATTAATTATTAATAATCAAAAGCATATCTGTTTATTTATCCAACTATTAAAACTCTTTCCAATTTTATGGTAAATTGATGAAGCTTTTCTGGCTTAGTTGACTATATAAAATATAAGCAACTTAATTGTATGTTGTCTTCAGAGTGGCTGAGATATTTGCTTATACTCTAAACCCATTAAAAATGAGAAAAGGATAGTTAATTGATCGATTGTAAATGTGTCATAAATTTAAAATAAATTCATAGTCGAGCTATCTCGAGAGCTTCCTAACTTGTTTCTTTCTATTTAGTACCTTATTTTGAATTTGAAATACAATGCAATTATTATTTAATCTCTCAAATATTTCTTATATCTTGAATATTCAATTTTATTTTTTATTTATTGAAATCTATTTATTAATTTTTTAATTATTTTAATGTCGACTGAATTTGATTGACAAACACAAAATAAAGAAAATATTTCGATTGTTGTTCCTTCATATAAGCAGTAATCTTATAACAGAGTATCTCTGAAGCACATCACAACGTTCTAATTTCGCGATTAATTTTTTTGCTCTATTTTGAGTGTTTTTTTTTTTTGGCTTTGCTCTTTTTAGCAAAACACATTTTTTTATGCCGCCTGCCATTTCTTATCACGTGTCATTGGGTTTTGGTACTTGGACAAAAGCAAATAAAACGCTGACATGTTGCAGAGGCGGAGCCGAGCAATTTGCAGTGTGCACTGGACACGATGTGGCAAGGACTGTGGACCAATACCGCAAATAAACGGCCGTTGACTAACCAAAGTGGGAGGGGGGAGAGTGGAGACAGGAGACAGGAGAGGGGGATCAATGTTCGCTTGGTGCGTATATGCAACATTGACATGAAGTTAATGGATGTTTTATGACCGACTAACTTCCCCAGCGATAAATCGCTTTTCCATGAGCCAGTAAATTGCGATTTGATTGTTTCTGTTCAACATGCAAACCACTTCTATTTTTGCTTATTTTCCCATTGCTTTTGTTGCTTGTCCACTGTGAAAATGAACGTGAAAAGTGGGCAAGGCAAAAGGTCAGTCCACCATCCATTTCCATTCCTATTTCCATTTTCAGCTTAAATCTTAAAGGGAGGAATGAGAATTTTACTCAGCGATCGATTTTCTTTTGCACAACAACTTTTATGCGATTCGTCACACGTTGCAAGCTCTATTTTCATGGCAATCAAAGCAAACCCCAACAAAAACCCAATCTCATGTTATGATGAGCATGTGTAGAGAACTAACAACAAAACACAGAAAAATATCATATAAATCAAAGATGCTGGCGTATCCCACATGAAAATTTATGAAAATTTATGCACTCTTTGTCCAGTTCCAGTTGGCTTTTTGGCTGTTGACCCTCTTTTGCCTTTTACCTTTTGTTGTGCCACACACACACACACACACACACACACACACACACACACACACACACACCCATCAAGTGGCTCACAAATTTATGCAACATTTGGCTTTTTGTTTGCCACACAAAAATTCATATGATAATGCGGCTATTCACAATTTTGTTTTACTTTGCTTCGGTTTTATTTTCTTTTTCCATTTTTTTTTTTTTTTTTGTGGAGCGTTGACATTTTCTTTTCATAGGTAAATTTTGCAAAATGATTTATGTGGCACGCTATAGCAAGAAATAGAGAACTCTCCACAGCACTTGAGAGCAGTGTAATCTATCGTTTCTACACTGCTCCACTCACTTCACTCTAATCGCCTTTTCAACATCAATTTATTTGCTATTAATCCTTCACCTTTTTATTAGTGTTGTTGTTGCAGCTTGTTTGCCTGGGGCAAGTAGTGTTGTTGCTGCCACAGTTGCCACTTCGTCGTAAGTAGTCCCCAGTGTCTTGTGCCATTATTTGCTCTGTCCAGGCAATTAGATGTTTGCCTTTTAGTCTCTGCCCCAGCTGCGATTTGGAGGTAAAATGAGCTGACGGCAAATCTAACAATCGATTTCGGGTTACGCCCCCTCAGCTCAGAGACCCAAGAGAGAGAGAGAGAGAGAGAGAGAGAGAGAAGTGGGTGGAGGGGTGTGTGGCATGTGGCATGTCGCTTTAATCTTCGCTGCTTGTTTGACAAGCTCTTAACACTAATTGAGGATATGTGCAAAAATCACAAAAGCCCCGTTCGCTTTGTCGACAATTCATCCTTTTGACTTCATAATGATGCATGCCACACAGCTCAACTCAACTCGACTCGACTCGACTCGACTCGATTCTATCTATTTTGTTTAGTGACTTCAAAGGCGCGTGATTTTCAAACAAGTTGCAAACATGCTAAACGCACTTTGAGCTCTCTTATTATTATTATTTCTTTCTTGTTTGTGGCCTGCGTGCTTTTTCATAAATCACTTCAATAAGCGCGCTTTGAAAAATACACATTTTTAAGCAACTCCAAATAGTTGTAACTATCTGCAAGTTGCTTCTAAAAAAATAAGTTTGGCCAGGCGGCAAATAGAAACTAAGCTTACTTTGATATTCCAAGACTGAACTTTGCTGAATAATTATTTTTTATTTCAGATTCCAATAATGCAATTTTATCTTCTTATCAAATAATAAATATAAAATTATAACATAAATTAATTGTAAATTGGAGAAGAGACCATTTTTAAGCTTCTTTAAAAAAAAAAAATTCATTTAAAGGTCAAAACAATCAAAATGAAAATAATTTACTCATTTAACAAAAATCTTCACTATTTTTGCACAACTTAATTAAATAATTTTTCCCACTTTTATTGTTGTCTATATGCAAAATTGTCGTCACATATTTGTTTGTTTGTTGTCATGTTAAATGCTTAAATAATATTTAATACATCCCAATTTAATTCGATACTGATTGGCCTAAAAGGTTTAACGTATAAACACAAAATAATCCGAGTCTTAGTTCGACTCGTTTTAAATGTTTGACAACTGTAAAAGGCACTTGCCACAAAGCCTAACCTGTCTGCAAACTAAAGAATCCACCCAGATGAAAAATGCAGATTTTATGCATTTACCTAGTCTTACACAAATTGAGAACCGTTATAGCTTTTGTAAATCAAAAGTATAAAAATAAAAATAAAGAGAGCGATTCGCTGGCATTTATTTTGAAACTTATTACGCCTGGCAAATAAATTGGCTTTGTGAACTTTATGAACTCACGCGGGATTAACTTGTACCTTTGATTGAATTTCTTTCTGCTTGCCGAGCTTTGGTACACTCAGAAAAAAGTGTTTTAAGTTTTAGAAAAGATAATTTCTAAATAAGAAAAAACATTTTTCTTAAACTTATAAACGCTTGCCCTAAATCGACAATTTATTTCTAATAAACAGAAATATTTTGTAATAAGAAAAATAAATTTTAGATGAACAAATAAAGGTTTTTTTTCATAATAGAAATTGTTAATGCAAATTAAAATTATTAGAAAAAATCTTTTCTAAAATTCAGAAACAAATATAGAAAAATACTGGCTTGCTTTTTAAAATAAATTTTTATTTAAAATTGAATCAAATGATTTTATAAGCTATTCGAAAAATTGTATATGAGAAATCTTTGCTTATTAATTATATATGTATACAAAGGTAAAAAAAACGTTTATGATTAGAGTTGCTTGTAAACATATAAAAAGCTCCCTGATAATCATACATCTGTTTCTACAATGTTGTAAGAAATAGCCAAAATTTAAGAAAAGAAAATTTTATTTATTTTATTTGAAATTCACTTTCTGAATAATAAGCTGAGTTACGCTTTGGCGTCAAAAGTATGACAAATCTCTTAAATTCACTGCTGCCGGTTTTTCTGAGTGTACCTTTGCTCTCTACCACGCAATCTGGAAACTCAATCCGATAAAAGAGAGCAACGCAGTCTACGAATAATTCCCGTGCTGGCCCAAAAGCGACTAACTGAGTTGACTGTCTGTGGCCTGAAACAGCTGCCAGACGACGGCCAGGCTTCAGGAAGGGGACGGTGAAGTTGTAGTCTCAATCTCAGCGGCTGGAATTAGGCGTTTCCGTTTCAAAAAAAGGGGATGGGGAAGGGGGTGGGGGGAGGTGGTGGAGTTCTCATTGCTAACAATTTGAAAATTTATGCTACCCATCGCTGACTGCTGCTGATGTTGCTGCTGCTGAGTTTTGATTGTGCAACTGGGAGCCACTGTGGCGTCTACCTTTAGCACTTGTTCTTGGACTTGGCTTAAGTGGCTGTGTGGCAGCCAATTGGTTTGGGACTTGTTTCAATTAAGGCGCATTACAATCTTTGACTCTATAGTCGCTGATGCTGTGCCCTACCTTCGATTGGTTGCAAAAGTTTTTATGGTTTTCTGGCCAGATTCTATTAGAAAGTTTATTTGGGGTGGGTGGGCATGGGGCAATGTGCATAAATAGTTTTTGTGCGCCACGCGAAAAACCGAAACCGACAAAAAGTAATTAAAATTCAAATAGCAGACAAACATTTACATTAACATTTGCCTCAAGGAGCTATCTGGGCGCTATCTGGGCGACAAGGTGGCATGGTTTATATCAGTGGCGTGGCTTTAAGTTGAAGTTGACGTTGCAGCATCGTCGCTTTATTAAGCGACCCTCTCAATGTGGCAAGGCTTTTGTTTGCCATTGGCGCCAGTCTGGCGCCCAACGTGCGCTCTAGGTAAAAATCAGGCGTGGCTGCTGCTGCGAGTGTGTGTGTGCATGAGTGATGATGACTCTTCGTGTGTAGACGTAGACAATGTACGGCATGATTATACTCACACTCACACACACACATACCTATATATATATATATATATATATATATACATCTCCCTGGGCGCTTTTCCTGACAATGCCAAGCGAGATTATTAATATTGTATTTAATATGTGTGGATGCCGGAGACATTTCAGTATTTGCTTTGTTTCCAAAAACCCTAATGAAAATTGAGTGTGTTGAACAACACTTGAGACCTGTTCAGCATTTCAGTCTTACAGTTGATGACACATATTCACAGTCGGCTTTTATTCGGTTGCCAGTTAAATTCATATTCAATTCAATCAACTTGAAGAATTTACAAGAATAAGTTTTTAAAGCTGCGCTGTAAAATGTTAGTGGGAATAGATTAAAAGCTCATTAAAATTAAACAATACTTTTCACTTAGTATGATTATGACATTGATATACATATTTCAAACAAGATTATACTGATTTCGAAAGTATTTAATATGTCAGCAGATTCCAATGATAAAAAATTTATTTTCTTGTTATTAAATACGATTCCCTATGAAGATTTTGTCTAATAACTTGCAAGAAATAAAATATTAATGTACGTGTTTAATTTGAGTTGCCAAATCTAAGCAGTTGACCAGGGAGAGAGTGGGAACAATCCTTTACGCGAATAATGCTTATGTGGATGGATGGATTACTCACAATATTTCTATTGGAATCTTATCTGCACTTGATGAATATCAATGTCAGCAATTAGTATCATTCCCCTGAACCCAATTAGTGGCTAGTATAATAGATATATATGTATATATATATTGTAATAAGAATCGCTTACTTTTCAACTTCAACATTAAACTAACGTTTAAATGTTAATTTTCCCTTCCTTTGTTTATGCATATACATATATAATCGGAGCAGACATTAAATCATTGTATAGCGGTGATCACGCCCTAATCCAGCAGCAGAAGTCAGGTCCATCAACTCGTATTTCATTTCACAAAAATTCAATATTAAAAGTAAACCGCCCACGTAACACACACACACACACACACACACACACACACACACACACCAGGCACACTCACACATGAGGCACAGCGTGCGCTAAAAAGTATGCAATGGAAATGTGAATGCGCTTGATGCGAAACCAGAGATCGCCTTTAAACAGTATCTGCTACTATTGCTGTACATGTGCTGCTCCACATCCTGCTCCTCAACCAGCTCCTCAACCTGCTCCTCATGCTGCTGCTCATGCCGCTCCTCAGTCTATTCCTCTTGCTCGCTGACGTCCACGTATGCAGAGCACGCGTTGATAACGTAAAATACACTCAGAAAATAAATCGACCTATATTTAAAAAGGTCTCCCTTGAAACAAGATTATTTTCCTATAGAAATCATTTATAAATATGGTGAGCAGAAATGATAAAATTTAAAAAGGCTGCCCTAATTTGAGAATGGCGATTATTTCCTCTTCTTCAGAAATATTTTTGATGTTATTAAGAAATGCAATTCTAGAAAATACAAAAATACAAATATTTAAAATCCGTGATTTTTAGAAAAAATCCTTTCTAAAGTTCAGAAAATAGTAATATAATTTTCTAACTCGGCTTTTGTTCCTTGTTGTTGCTTCTTGCTTGTCAAAATATGAAAAAAAAAAGAATCAAAATACATTCAGGAAATTTGACATAAATTTTTTTTAATCTTACAAATTCCCTAAAAAAAAATACGCCGAAGTTAAGAGAATAAAAATCATCGCTTTAAGAACTATACTTTCTGAATTCTAAGGTGACTTATCGTTGGCGCTAATGTTTTTTTTTTAGTGTAACAGAGGCAGTGGCCACCGACAGCGTTGCATGGACATAATTAATTTGAATCCCTTTTTTTTTTGGATTGGTCCGCCCAGCAACTGGGCAGCAATTTGTTGCCGCTTGCCACTTGCTGCTTGTGGCTCGTTTTCTGGTTGCTGTTACTGTTGTTTTTTTTTTATTTTTGCTCGTGTTACGTTTTGCGTGCAACCAAAAATTAATCAAGTGCTAGTTACTCAGCGAGCGCAGTTTTTAATTAAAGCAGCAGCCCAGCACAGCATCAAAGCAAACTTTCAGTTTTCCTCTCGCACACACACTCTCTATGTGTGTGCGTGTATGTGTGTATGTGTATGTGGGTGTGTGATGCCATTCTTAAAGCTTTAAACAACTGATGCTGACAGTTTTGAAGGTGTTGCCACAGAGTTGAAGAGTCGCAGAACCGCCGCCGGCTTCGACGAGCGACGACTGCAAAATAATAATACAAACCAATTTCATGCTGAATTAAACAGGACACTGTGCACAGTGGTTGCTGTTGGGTGTTTTAGGCTTGGACGGGGGAGTGCAAACAACAATAGTTGAAGTGTCCTGTCAACAAGCAACCAGCAGCAATTACAACAACAACAACAACAACAACAACAACAGCATAAAAACAGCACGTGCATTGCGCTTTTTTTTCTCCTCTTTTTGTGTTATTGCTGAGCAGAGGCAAGAACAACAAGGGGCATGCCACACACTTGGCCTTGGGCAATTTTGAAGAAAACTTTTGTGGCGCGCTAAATTATCACACGTATATACACAGAGCGAAAAAGAGCAAGCAACAACATCGAGCACCAAATGTGCCCAGCAAACACAAGGATCTTAAGCCAAGAATAATAGCTTTTTATTTAAGAAAACCAAATCAATGTATTAAAATATTACAATAAAATAAGAATAACAATGAAATATAAAATTCTTATAAATTAAGTAATTTAAATGATCCATCAACTGTCATTATAGCATAATAAAAAAACAAAATATTTACAAACTTAACAATAATTTATTAAACAATTAAAATATTAATTTCAGAATGGAAAGTTTTCACACAAGTTTCCCAATTCTTTTAGAACAATGCATTTTTCTACTAATTTGAAAAATGGTATAACAAAGATGTCCAAAAGTATCTAAAAGGTAGAAGAAAGCAACTCCGGGTGCATCATGATCTTACAGCTTTCGCACAAGTCCTCTGTCCTCGGCCCATTTAATACTATTGTATGGCTCAATTCAAAATTCATTACTCACTGCAAAACAATTAATTTATCTATTGAAATTTTAAGTTTACTGAATTTGATATATATTTAACTGTCAACATCAATTCACACTTTTAACAAATAAATGTTACTAAAACTTTGATTATTTTGATTTTTGATGCTCATTAGAAAAAATTAACATTGCCAAAAGTAAAATCCTCATACCTATTTTACTGTCCAGGTGTGTATGTATATATTCTTGTTCAGGATCAACAGCCAAATCGATTTAGTTATGAGATCCGAGGGACTATAAAATTGGTATATCATTTGTTGTATTCCAAACGCAGATATATAATATCGATCCAAATCGACTTATGATAGCAACAGAACATACAAGTGTAAGATTGGTTTAGAAACTCCAGATTTGGTTAACTACAATGTATTTGTATATTCAAATTGCAATTCAATCAGAAAACTTACTCAGAATCGAAGAGCTTTTAAATCAAATCGACTTTAGTCTTTTTTTCTCTGTGTATTATTTGTATATTTGTGTGTGTGTGTTTGTGTTTGTGGTAAACACCTCAGGCACACCTCGCCCAGCAAAATGAGATCCACAACAGCAGCGGCAGCAGCAGCAGCGGTGGCAACAACGACGTGTCTCGCATAATTTGCAGCACAAGTGCACAACAATAGCAGCTGCCGCAGCATTAGCATTAGATGGGGCATAGAAAGAGACACAGAGAGAGAGAGAGAGAGAGCGAGAGAATTTGCATTGTGCTTATATAAGACGCGTGAAATATTAGAAATTAAAAAACACATGACAAGTGTCGCCAGGCAGGAAGTGATGGTTTGGGGAGGGGTGTTTGGGGGGTGACACACTTTGATTTGTCTGCCAACTGCAGACAGGCGTTGACAATGCAAACACCACCCACCACACCCACTTGCCGCCACTCCTCGGTCTAAAACACACTTTTAATAACTCAAAGTCAACACAACAACAATAATAATAATAATGAGGAGGGCGGCTGAGAAGGGGGCGGTTGAGGGGCGGTGGATTGTGTTGCAATAAATTAGAAAACACCTGTTTTGTCCACGGCGCAAACTAGACAGCTCCAAACCCCCAACTACAACCCCCATCCCCCCTTGACTGTCTCGTAATGAAAATAAGCGCGATTTTATGCCGACTACATAATTTGTGTTTTTCTGTGCTGCGCAGAGGCGGGTAATTGAAGGGGGTTTTAAAGGGGGAGGGGGGGTTGTCGCCTGTGCTCGCGTAATTTATGATATTTATTTTTTTCTTTGCTACTTGGCCGCATTTCGCGGTTTTTTATTGCTACGTGTTGGCTCGGATCAGGACCAGAAGCCCGGGCCAGGCCTGGTCATAATGTCGTCATGACAGACGCGGCCATAAAAGATAATTATGATTCCGGTAATAGGTTTTATTTTCGCGTGTACCTCTTTTGTTTGTTGTCTGAATCCCCCTCCCTCCCCCCCCCCCCTTGCACCCATTGCCACACTCATTGCTCATTGCCAAAAAAAAAAAAAAAATGACGCCATGTTTGTTCCTGTTTGTTGCGGCTGCCGCTTGTCGTCGCACAAAGGTCGCTTATTGCCACTGCCCCCTCACCCCGCCCATCTGTCTACACTTGCAGCATTTACTTTTTGGGTGACCAACGTGGCATAGAAATTATGCACATTATACGCGCCGCGCTTCAGCGCCTTGCTAAAAAAAAATTATATCCGTGGCATACAACAAAAAAAAAAATAAAAAAATCTCTCTGCTTTATGCCTTTGATAAATTGCAAGCGATTTAAGTTGTGCGTGTGTGTTGTGTGTGTTTTACATTTTTAATTAACAGTAAGTCTAGGTGGTTTCGGGAGGGGGAGGGGGGGGGGGAGGGGCGATGTTTGTTGTGTTGGGCATACCAAAAGGCGGAACCTGCTTAAGCAAATCAATGGCGAGTTTATTGGCATTGCAGTAGTTCAACCCTGTCAGAGAGGAGAATACTACACTCCTTGGCAGTTAAATAGGTATACAGATAACTTTTTTGGGAATAAGATTACCAAATTAATCTTCTTTCTTAGCGGCAAAAGAATTTGCTTCACTTGAACTGCTGCTAAAAGTATTTTAGTTCTTGGACGATAACTGTGCACTCTTCAAATAACATATTTATATCATATTCACACTATTTTTTTTTCAATTAAACTGTATTCAGTGCAAGCTCATTTAATTTTAGCATAGCCTAGTTCAAGTTGCTATATTGAATATGAATTCAAATTTGATTGACATAATAAAATCAGCTTAACTGGGTTGTATTACTTCTGTACATCGACAGACTACTACTAATTATTCTTTACATGAAAGTTTTCGAGAATTCTTTATTGATTATAATAGACTTTAATATTTTATAAATTAAGTGTCCTATATTTTTATTATTAAGAATTTAAAGCTTTTCTCTCACGAATATCATTTTCACATTCATTTCTGGTTTGGCATCGTAACAAATGAATTTGAGCTTTTTTTCCTTATTTTTGTTGTGATTTGGTTTAATACAATTCAATAAACAAATATTGGAACTAAATACTCCGAGAAATCTAATATATTTTTCTTACATTTTTTTTAAAATCTAAAATAAGATATTAAACCTTATTTAAATTTAATAAAACTCAATTGAAGACTTTTGTGTTAGCTCCGAGATCAAAGAAAGTTACAATTGCAAAGGCGCAGATGGACTCTGATTCAAAGAAAAACCCTTTCGATTAGCAATTTTCTACATTTTACGACGATTTTGTTCCGAGTGCTTGCAAACCGGAACATGGAATGACATTGTCATGCAATGACAACAGTTGCTTAAAATACTTATATACTCAGGATACATGTTAAGGCACTTCAAAGCGGAACACTGTGTATTTTTGAGGAAAGCAGCTCACACTCAAGCAGAGAGCTTATTCTAATCAAGTTGTCAACCTTATGAAGATTAATGCCATTTTCACCGTTTCCAATTAGATCAAGGAAAACTCATCGCTAACAAAGAATAATTGTTCGAACATGATAATTGTCTTAAATGCGAATGCAAATTGAGTGAGTGAGTGTCAGAGGCGAATGTGATTGATTAATGGGCCAGCCCCAAACAGTTGACCCAGTTTCAATTAAACAACGCAACGGGTGGCTCCAGCAGGGTTAGAAGGAGTATAGAATAATAGTCGATTTTCCAAGGGGGGGGGGGTGGGGGGGGGGGGGTAAATCATTGGCGAAAATCAAACAGGCGAATGCGGAAATGACAACCGTTGACGTCTAATGGAAAACGTGTGCGGGCATAAAAATGGCCGCTAAGAAAATGCATAAAAATGTGCGAAAGCAAACACACACAGGACTTAGACATACACACATACGCACACACACACACACACTTGCTGCTGGCCATCTGCGAAAGGACATGCAAAGGACAAACGGAAGTCACATACGCAAAACCAAACTTCGCTTATCGTCCACGATACAAAGTTACTTTTGCCCCCAAAGTCCATAAAATATTTTTATGCACCAGAAACCGATTCAGATTCAGACTCGGGCTACACTCAGAAAAACAAGCGAATTGAAATTTAAATTATCATCATCTTACTTAGAAAGTTGTTTTTCTAAAAATCCACGTTCTTGTTACTTTGATTTCATACATTTAAATAAAATAAGTCTAAGGTGTTTTTAATAATTTCTTGGGAAGAGAATTCTGTATTATATTAACCACTGGCATACATTTTTTCTTTGTGCACAGAGTTCTTAGATTTGTATATTTGAAGATTTAATTTAGCTTCTTCGCATTGACAAACATTTTATTAAGTTTGGAAAATTATATTTGGGGATGTGCTTAAGTTTTGTTATCAATTCGAAATCGCAACGCTTCCTTTTCAACATTTTCAGACTTTCCACAGAGCAATAGAGATTTTAATGGATTGCATTTGTACTTTTTACTTAATTAGAAAATACGCCCTTTCTAATGATAATATTTTTTTTATATGCATTTATTTAAAAAAACTTGAAACTTTCATATTGTTGAAAATTTTACTATTGTTTTCTGACATCGTGTGAACTCTACGAAAAATTTTTTTAAATAAAATTTGCAATTTCGGTCTAAAGTAAAAAAAATTTCTCAATTGTAGAAATAAGATTATAAAATATAAAGAATAATCTTTCTAATTTTTAGAAATTTGATGTTTAATATTTAGAAATTATTTCTGGTAAGCAGAAACTGGTTTTATGTATTTCGTTTCTAAGCGATTTTCAAATTTTTAAGCTGATGTATTTTCCTGAGTGTACAGACGAGCTGCCGGCTCCAACTGGAGCATACCTACGCGTAAATGGAACGGGGACTTGGGAATCAGCATGGGAAATTGTTTACACAAGTCATAAGCATTTTTTAGCGAGCCAGGCTAACGTTGTCTTGGTCCTCTTGGCCGTCTTAACCAACTTGTCGTCTGTTTGCCAGCGTATAAACGCTTGGCATTTGCATAAACCTTGCCAGCAGCAACCAGGACGAACGGGACGACCCCGAGCTTAAACCACACGAGCTGTGTGAGTGGCGACAACTTTTTGACAACTGCAATAATCATAACTGCAGCGCTCGACATTGATTTCTAATGCGAAGATTTGGTATCAAGATTTCTGAGGGCCACCGCCAGGCGCCATTAATGGCTTTGTCTTACAAGTCGTTTCGAGTCCAGCTCCTCTACTATTATCCTGTTCCTGCTAAGTGTCCGTTATTCCACTTGATTTGAATTTGGCAACGAGCTCATAAACCAACTAAAGTTTCAACTGCCACAAAGCGCGTAACTTTAACGCTTTAGTTTTATGTCAATGGACACAGCTCACCCAGTGGGTCATCAAATTACCAAACCAAAAAAAAAAAAAAAGTATAAAAACTCGAAAAAAAAAATAAGAAAATAGACCCTTGAAATTGATATGGCCTGAAAGGTGGTGCTGTGCCTACAACCACCAATTTCAGCAATCAGGGAACATGTTTTGAGTGCTGTTTGGAACATTTTTGTGTGCTTAGCTGCACATTGTCTATACACTGCCAGAAACTGCAGTCCTCGTCAAACAGAATATAATGGGATACTTTCCAACACAGCCAAGTATGCTCTAGGCCAGAGAGCTCGCTTAGGAAATACCAATCATCTTAATTTAATTATTTATTTATTTAATGTGAGCTAAAATTAATCCACACTTCTCTAAAAGGATAAAATAAATAATTAAAAAAATGCAAATTCAATTTAAAATAAAACTTTCGAGGCAATAGGTCAATTTAAAATGTATATCAATAAAAAAAAAAACAGAGCAGTATTAAATAAAATACAGGATTTTATAAATAAATAAATCTGAGTGTATTCAAATGTAAAATGTTTCGTTATTTCTGGCAAGGATTGGCGAAATCCAGCAAAAAGATGGAATTTTAATGGATGGAACTAAAAAAAAATATCAGATTCTTATTCGATCGAATAGAGTTTTGTATAGTTGATGAATTATATTTTTGCGAACATTATTGTAATCGGAAATAAATGTATATCGATATTCACAAAACGGTGGAATTATAGATAAAATAATTCAATAAACTTGATCTGCATATTGTGTAAAAGAACTTTTATTCAAGTATTTGAAGTCTTCAGCTGTGATAATCTCTCAGATCGTTAGACATTATCATATCATATACTTTATGGGTTCAGAGATGCTTTCTTCTGCCTGCTAAATACTTTACAATACAACTTTCTTATACCCTTTATATCCATTTTGAATGCCCTATCAAATCTCCTTAATTTCGCTAAAAGCTTATTCTCTCAATGTAAAACCATCATCTACAAAGTTTGAACGTTTTCTGGAAGAGCCCTTATGACGAGTAATCGATGTCTGCCACTAAAATAAATAATATTTGTTGTTGATTTTTTATTTTCGATTTATTTTTCTCTTCTCTTCTTTTTTTTTTTTTTGGTTTATTG
The DNA here is from genome assembly GCA_035043505.1 of Drosophila setosimentum. Taxonomy (NCBI): domain Eukaryota; kingdom Metazoa; phylum Arthropoda; class Insecta; order Diptera; family Drosophilidae; genus Drosophila; species Drosophila setosimentum. The sequence goes on along the minus strand of JAWNMY010000076.1, from coordinate 1,265,327 downwards.
TTGTTCGCATTTTAGGTTAAACGACATTTTGTACCGTGACATGTTTGCCTGTTGTCGTCGTCGTTGCTGATTCCGATGCGATTTTTGTACTGCTTGCAGATGATTGATGACACTTAATTGATGAACATGCAGCAGAAGCAGCAGAGGCAGCAAATGGGAGGGATACGTATAGGAGGGGAACGCTTAACAAAAGCGACTTATCGCAAACATTTGCACTTGGCCCAGACAACCAAACGACTGACTGACTGACTGACTGACTAACTGACTAACTGACTAACTGGCTTTAAGTGGGTGCACTCTTCAAAATAAAATAGCCCCAAATTGTAGTAAATGGTTAGCAACCCTATTATTCAACAGTATATATCTCAAATTTAAAGTTTCGGCTTTCTAAAAACCAGGGTTAGATTTTCTAACTTTCAGGGAGGATTTTTCTAAAATTTTGTAAAAAAAAAAAATTCCAAATTGGCAGGGTGTTGTTTTTTATGCGTATAAATAAAGAGAAATTGTTAAATATGTTTTTTATTACCGATTATTGATTATTGAACACTACTATTTAAAGATTGGAAATATACAAAGATTTCAATCACTTAGAGTTTTAAAAGAATTTAATTTTAACAAATTTACGATTTTAAGAGGATTTATGGTTTTTCGATTTAATTTGAAAAAATATACGATTTTAAAAGGATTTATATACATATATAATATAATATAATATGTGTAAAATTTAAATGCTAAGCAAGTGAATTGCATTACTTGTTTCTGAATTTTAGTAAGAATTCCTCCAAAGAGGTTTGCATTTTGTTTCCTAATATTTAAAAATTATTTCTTAAAAATAGAAAAACTTTACTAAAACTGAGGAACATTATTTTTCTGAGTGTGATAGTGGTTATGGTGGTGTTGGTGGTGCTGTTGGTCAACAGCTTTCAGCTTAAATGCTGTCCAGCTGTACTCTCGAGAGTGAGAGAGAGCTATATATATATATATATATAGTGAGAAAGAGAGACGACGACGACGGCTAGGACTAGACATTTTCCAGGTCACAGGTGCTTTTGTTGTCCGCATTAGATTTGCCTCTGACATTTGGCCACACACACAAATCTCTCTCTGTCTACTCCTCTGCCCCTTTTGGCCTTTTTGTTTGGCCAAAGTCTGCCCATTTGGCTGTAAAATTTATTTCATTTGCCTAACCCCGCTGCCCCCTCTGGGTCAGTTGCCGCCCCGTGTCCACTACACGCGTGACGCTGACAGTTTTATGGCAAAGTTAAGCCGATATCAACGGCAGGACACATGCCGTTGCAACATGGCCAAACCACTCCACCCATGCCCCCCAGCATCCCCTTATAATTTCAAAATTTAAAGCCCCTTTTTTTGTTGTTGTTGGTCATACCTTTGCCAACAAACAAACAACAAGTGGGCCTTGCTTTGTGTGCTGGTATTTTTGTATACAAAAAGGTTTTTAGGTCCTCTACAATGCCTTTCAATGAATTCATTCATGGTTAAAGCAGATAACAGATTGTCACATTCCACAGTCTACAATTGTTCTTGACTGCTTCATGTCAGTTCAGCTTTAGTTTCAGTAATTTATATTCTATTTGTAAAACTCTCACTTGTTAAATATCCATCGAAAATTGAGACTCGGCAAACAATTAATCAGAATTTAGAAAACAGAAATTGGACAAGCAACAAGCAGTAATTTTTCCTTCAGATACCAACTAAAATTTCAAAAGTTTGCACTCCACAAAAGAAGCCAACAAAGTTATATATATTATATATTTGAAAGATTTATATATAGACATGTTAATTCTTAATTTAATTTAATTAATTTTAATTTTTTTAGTGTGCACAGAATTCTTCTTTTAGTTTGTTTATTTTTTCTATCTGATGTTTTATGATTTTTTACATATAATAATATTTTACGGTCTATATGCGAAGGGTCTGACAAAAACTAAACAAAATCTTAGCAATAATGAAATAGCCCAATAGTAGCAATGCAATCATACTGCTAGCTGACAATGTATTCCACCCCTTCCCATATCATATTACTGATAAAAAGTATGTCCGATTTACTTCCCTACATGTTTCTAATAGACACCCTTAGAACCATATTCTGGGCTCGTTCTCTATCACTCTATCACCTTCAGTGTCTAAAAATTCGTTATTCTTATCTCTAATTATTTTGGACACTGCCTTCCTGATATGATAACGACGTCATTACTGCTTGTCTTAGTTCGTAAACGTATAAAACAAATACTGATTAGATTAAATTAGTGAAAAGATTTTCTGACTTTTAGAGACAGTTCCTAAATATACAAAGCAAAAAAAATTCTTAAAACTGCAAGGGTTTTTTTAAAAAGAAATTTCAAAATTTCTATATATAGAAATATACTTAAAATAAATTAAGAAATACAACGAACTCAATTCTTAGAAAAGTTCTTTTGTAAAATTCAGAAATTTTCGCAACATTTTAGAGAAATTAGCCCTTGAGTTCTTAAAAGTAAGACAGTGGTCTTTCGAAAAATACAACCTTGGGTTTTGAATTATAAATTCTGAATAATTAGATATTTTACCTTAGATGCCAAATTTTCAGAACTTCTGCAATATTTTTTCTGTATTTTTAATTAAACTAATACACAATCTAAATTGTGGATTCAACAACTTTCCCCAGAAGCTATTGCTTTTCATTGCGTATTAGCGACTCATGTCCCACTGTGCGTATCTGATTTGATATGATTGCTGTAATTAAAAGTAAGCATTTCGTATTTGCTATCAATACGCCGAATTGCTTCGTCTCGCTTATCAGTTGGTTAAAAATAATAATAACATATATTTCTACTGTTTGGCCCAACGACAACTACGAGTATTTTGAAATGTGCAAAATAGCTGACAGTTGGAACTGGCACGTAGGCACCTAAAGACGTGGCCCAAATAAAATGAGACTTAGATTGTTGGCCACCGCTCTACTCTTGGCCAATTTGGTCAGTGGCCAAGATGAGGAGAAGAGCCACTGCACCTCGGTGGCAGGAATGGTGAATCTGCTTCACCTGGAAGCCCAGCTGATTGACAACCTCAGCAATTATGCGGATGAGCTGGAAAACAAGCTGCTCACAGTGCGCAGGTGAGTTAAAAGCTAACACTCAGCCAAACATATATTAAGAAATAATTTCCAAATATAAGAAAACAAATCTGTTACTTAGCACTAACATCAAATTAGTGAATAAACCATTCGGGTTGTTTTTAATTGTAAAATATCAGTTTTTTTTCAATTATTGTACATTATTAATAAATTCATTTTTGAATAGTTAAAATGCAATTCCTCAATTTTAGAAAAATTCTGTCTAACTCGCTAATGTTTTCTTACATTTTAATATTTTTGAAGTAGCGAAAGTTAATGGTAGAGTTCCTTGTACACTTATAGAAAGAACACTATGAAAATTTAGAAATATATATTCTGAATAGTAAGCAGTGTGGTATATAATCCAAGTTGAGTTTAACAATTTTAGAGTTTCTCTTTAGTTATGTGACAGAAATGCGTGTAGCAAACAGGCAGGCACAGCAGGATCCACTGGCTCATCTGTCGAATCCACTGAATGCATTTCCTTTGATACGTCGCATGCACGAGGATTGGATACACTGGCAGAAATACATGAAGCAGTCAGTGGGCCAACAGCAGGTGAAGTACATCAATGAGCAGCGGGAGCAGCTGCCCAGCAGCACCGATCTCCAAGAAGCGGCTGAAGCCTTGTATCGCATCCATGTCACCTACGACCTGAAGATCTCCGACATGGCCAAGGGAGTGCTCAATGGCAGGCAGTACAAGTGAGTACACTCAAAGAAAAAATTACATTTCCAAGTCTAGATATATCAAGAACAAGTGTACTCACCTAAAAAAAAACACCTACTTGTTGCCTTGTTTTTGATTACCGAATTTGTTTTTCGTATTTTTGTAATATTTGTATTCATTTTTAAATCAAGAAGATATATATTAATAAACTGCAGGAACTTGTAGGAACCATCTCTGATCCCAAAACTATATATATATTTTTGATCAGAATGACATCAATTTCGGATAGCAGTAAAAAAATTAAAATTTTGCCGTACAACTTATAAATAGTATAACCAATTGTACAAACTGGGGTAGAAACGGAGATTCTTTTAACCAAATTGCAATTTCTAATCGAACAAACTATTATCAACAAATATATATCTCTCTAGAATAAACTGATAATCTTAAGAAATAAAGTTAGTAAACCTATTTATCTCAGAGTGTAGCTTGCAAAACTAATTACCAAATGATGAGCAATTTTTTTGCTTTCTGATTGTTTTTCGCACAGTGTCAGCTTGAGTGCCTTGGACAGCTATGCGCTGGGCAAGTTCCAGTATGATATGCAGGCCTTTGACGATGCCAGTCAATGGATTTACCAAGCGATCAACTGGCTGAAAAACAAGCAAAACATTCTGGCCTTGCCACTGCAACTGGATCAAGCTGAGTTGTTGCACGTTTATGCCGAGGCACTTATCAAGTTGAGTGAGTATCGCAATGACAGCAGGCTTGCCATATAACTTTGCCAACTCCAATTGTCAACCTTAGAACGCTATGCCGATGCTCTTAAGGTGCTCCAAATTGCGACGACCTTTAAAAGAGATAGTTTAAAATTGCTGATACGCAAATCGGAAGTGGAAACATTGATAAGAATGGAGCCGAATGCCGTGCCCAAGCTGGTACGTGTGCACTCTAATAAATTGTTATTCAATCAATCAAATGCTCCACGCTTTCTCTATAGATGAAAAATCGAATTGGGAACAACTACGAGAAGGGTTGTCGGGGTCAATTTGCCCCGACAACTTCGGCTCGGCTGCACTGCGTCTACAATAGCACAAATTCACCATTTCTGCGATTGGCCCCATTGAAAATGGAGCTGCTTCAACTTGATCCGTATATGGTGCTCTATCACGATGTGATCTCTTCCCGTGAGATCGATGATTTGCAATTTTTGGCTGTGCCCAAGCTGAAACGCGCCACGGTCGTCGATCAAGTGACCCATCGCAATAAGATGGTCAAGGAGCGCACCTCAAAGGTTACCTGGCTGGGGGACATAACCAATGCATTCACAATGCGCCTCAACAAACGCATCGAAGACATGTCTGGCTTCACCATGTACGGCTCGGAGATGTTACAAGTGATGAATTACGGTCTGGGCGGACACTATGCTCCACACCACGATTTTTTAAATGTAAGTACTTAATAATATATGGAAACAGAATTTTAAAAATCGCCAAGGGCAACTCATCTAATTATTTAGAAACTATATTTCTAAAAATCAGTTTACTTTTATTTAACTTCAAAGTACATTTTTCTAAATTAAAAAAAAGTACATTTCAGATTCTGGATTATTTCATTAAGTGTATGAAACAGATCTGTAGATTTTGCATTTTTTGTTACTTTTATTTTTATTAATAAACATTAGCATTTTTTTATTTCACATATACAAACATTTTAGACAGTCTTAAAATTCATATTTTAATTTTTTTTTTAAAACAATTATTCGATTGTAGGCCACGGAAAAGACAAGACTCAACGGCGATCGTATTGCTACAGTTATGTTCTACGTGAGTAGCCGCATAATATCAAATTCCAATTAATACAATATAAATATCTATATACAAATATATAGCTCTCTGATGTGGAACAGGGTGGCGCTACTGTCTTTCCCAATATACAAAAAGCTGTCTTTCCCCAACGAGGAACAGCCATCATCTGGTACAATCTAAAAGAGAACGGAGATTTTGATACAAACACTCTACATGCCGCCTGTCCCGTTATAGTGGGCTCCAAATGGGGTAATTATCGTATCTACTAATTAATATGTACAATCACTACATATATATATATATATATATATATATTTGACAGTGTGCAACAAATGGATACGTGAAAATGAGCAGATGTTTAGAAGGCCGTGCTTAAAGCAGTGAGATCTCTCGAAAAATAAAAGGAATATCATTTATTATATAGTTCGATAAGACAAACTATTCAACTTTGATAACAGACAATAACTAGAAATCTCGAAATGCTTTGCGTTGCTTTGATTTCTTCTTTTTTTTGTAGAAACTCAATACTCCAATCAAACCATCAGATAAGAAGTGATTGACTTGCTGAGTAAGTGAAAACCAGCATGTTCAACTACCATATAATAATCGAACAATTCAATCAGATTCGTGTTGTTTGTTTGTGAGTAGAATATTGAAAGTATTAAATATAGTACTAAGTATACGAAAGCAAATACTAATCGTTTGAATTGAAAGGTTCACAGCTACTCCCAGAAAAAATGCGCAATCAAATTTAGAAAATCTCAACTGAATATCGACATGAAAACTAGAAAAATATGTAAATTTGCTGTTTTTTAGAAAACATTAATTCGATTTAGAAATAAATGGCTCCAAAATGAAGTTCGCTCAAAAAACTAGAAGTGTTGCTTTTAGAAATAATTTTTAAATATAAAAACAAATTCTTTAAATTACAAATTTTTTTTTGGTTTTTTATTTTTAAGAAATGTTATTATACAATAAATTTCAAAAAGTCGATATCAAACTAAGAAAATACTTTTAGAAAGACACAAACGATTAAGAAATAAACTTTCTGAACCATAAAAAGAGCTGCGAAAAATATAAAAGTTTTCTAAGTTCTAAAAAGATTTGTTTTCCGAGTGTAGAATCTAATTTCTACTACTAGGCTTTGAATTAAGCACTATTTAAAATAAACAAATATCAAATCACAGTCAACATCGACTTGCAAATTAAAATAGGTGTATTACGGCATATTACTGAGGCATCGAAGTTTTAACACACAATGTATTCGATTATAATCGCTTACATTGGGATCGCCATAATCTTGAGTCCCATCAAAGCACAATATGAACCCATGGAAGAAAGCTATTCCACATCAGTCTCGGGAATGGTTAAGCTGATCCTGCTGGAGGCCAAACTAATCGAAAATCTCAACAGCTATGCGGATGAGTTGGAGAGAAAGTTGAATATACTGAAAAGGTAAGTGGCCAAGTCTAACTTGATCTATTTGAAACTATAGCTAATAGTTTTCTCAGTGTGCTTCCACAATTGCGAGCCGAGAGCGATAAGGCCATAACTCAAATGGAAGAATATGTTTCGAATCCTTTGAATGCCTTTTCGCTAATACGTCGCATGCATGAGGATTGGACAGACTGGAAGATATTCATGAAGACACCAGTGGGTCGTTCGCAAGCCTCTTTTATAAATGACCACAAAGCACAGCTAACAAGTCCAACTGATCTGAGGGAGGCTTGTGAGGCAGTACATCGCCTGCAGGACGTGTACAACTTGAGAATTGGGGACATGGTCAAGGGATTGCTCAACGGAACGCAGTACGAGTGAGTTATATGTCTAACACTCCTGAGAATAGTCCCAAAGAATGTCGTCTGCAGCACAAGTCTAAATGCTCTGGACTCGTATGCGTTGGGTCAACACCTGCATAAGCATAAAAATCAACATAGGGCCAGCGAGTGGTTTGCGGAGAGTAGCAAGTGGCTCGAGGTTCATTCTCTGTCCACTCCAATTGGAGCCGATCCTGCTAAAATGTTGCATCTCTTTGCGAGCGCGTTGAGTAACTACAGTGAGCAAATCGTACACTCTGAAAAAAATCGCTTTGAAATCTGTCAAAAAAAATGCCTTAGAAAATATTTCCAAAAAGTAGAAATATACAAAAAAAAATGCAATATTAGAAAAAAAAAAACCTAATGTAAGATGTAGTAGTAAACAGAAAAACACCCTGTAGAAATTTGACATTTTATAATTTGTAGAAAATTTAACTATCTTTTTACAAATGCAAATCCATGTTATAGAAATATGCATTCTAAATAATAAGGTGAGGAAACCTTGGCAAATATCTCAAATTATGTACGATTTTTTCTGAGTGTATACCCAGCCGCATTAAAAATAATAATAAAGTTTGCTTTACTTAGAGCAATACTCGCTTGCTCTGCCAATTTTGGATCATGCACTGATGATGGAAAACAAAACGAACAAACTACTGGAAAAGAGGGTTGAAATCGAGAAACTTGCGCCAGCTGAGCCCGAAATAAACACCAAACCCATGAACATCACTGCTTACTATATGGGTTGTCGCGGCCAGTTTGCAATCCAATCAACTCTCTACTGCGAATACAAGTTCAAAAAATCCGCATTTCTCCGCTTGGCACCACTCAAAAAGGAGATTCTGCATGTGGATCCATATATAGTGAGATACTACGATGTGCTGTCGCCACGTGAAATTAACGAGCTGCAGGAACTCTCCCGGCCTCTGCTGAAGCGGAATAAGGCTTACGGCCATGGAAAGTATGTGGTGCGAAAGACACGAACCTCGAAAGGGGCCTGGCTGGCAAGGGATCTCAACAATCTGACGAGGCGCATCGAAAGACGAGTTGTGGACATGACTGAGTTAAGCATGCAGGGCTCTGAGCCATTCAATATTATGAACTATGGCTTGGGTGGACACTACAATGTTCATTTCGACTACTTCGACAGAACGGTAAGTTTTCACTTAAGACTAATGCAGTCGACGAAATTTAAATATATCACCTCCAGCTCGACTTAGAAGAAGATGGCAATCGCATTGCAACTGTGCTGTTCTATGTATGTAAATGTTAGCTTATTATTATAATAAGAGCAACTCATTTAAATGTATTTTTGTTTAATGCACAGCTGTCTGATGTGGAGCAGGGAGGCGCCACAGTGTTCCCAAATCTGAAACAAGCTGTCAATCCAGAGAGTGGAATGGCTCTCTTCTGGTATAATCTGCTGGACAATGGAACTGGCGACAAGAGAACCCTCCATGGAGGCTGTCCAGTTCTCGTCGGCTCCAAGTGGGGTAATTCATCACTTAACCAGCAATCAAATTATTTGTTAACTAATACGACTTTTCTTTAATAGCAATGACCAAGTGGATACATGAAGCTTTTATCTGTTGTATGTTGATGGAATTGATTTTGTTAGCTTAAAATGAACTTATTTTTTACCAGTGTTTCTTTCTCTTACAGCTGTAAATTATAAATTGCTGGCGAGTGATGGAAACTTTGCTCAGCCCACTGATGTCCACGACGAAAACAAGTAAAATTTATTAAAATATTTAATTTGAATCTGTGATATATTGCATATGATTGATATATACACACAAGAAGCATTTAAACAGGTGATAATTTAGCCTACAATACGTTGTGCACGCGCTCGTCGATAGTTGGTCGGAGTTCCTTAAAGTTCCTTGCACTACGTGCTCGCTGTGCATAATAGTCATCAAAAGATATTGCGTAAAAGGAATTGGACCGATCTCATAAATATAATATGGAGGCGACAGTCCAGGGTTGTTGTGGCTATTATTTTTATACCGTGAACTCAACAGGCAGAAGGAATGATCAAGAATCTAATTCAACAGCCGAGTCGATGAAGCTATGTCCGTCACGCAGATCTCAGAGACTATTAGAGCTAGAGACTTCAAATGTGGAATATAGGTTCTCGTATACCCGCAGATATATACTGCAGGTCTAGTTTTTTATATTTGATCGATAACTGCCTACACTAATCGAATATCATTAAATTTCCAATAACAATAATTGCTACAATTTTAAAGGCATAATCTTCTAATGTATGCATGTATACTCATATGCCAATTATCAATTAACTGCCAAAATACATTAAGATCGGATAAGAAACATTTGTCAAGAGCAACGAAGCCAGAGTTGATTTGATATTGTTGTACAATATCCGCTGAGTAAGTTGAGCGCCTGCGCCTCCGACAGTTGCTGCTTATGTTGCAGTTTTCGGGATCAGAAGAGAAGTGGCGAGGTTTCTTGATATTCATCTTGTACTTAGTAATAATAAAGTTGGGGACTCATTTGTGTTTCGATTCAATCGAATCAACTTATGCTTGATTGCGCTTCATTCCGATCAGATATCGATACGAATATCGCTTCTGACTCGATTAATTGCTTTCAATAGTATCGGTTGCCAGATAGCTTTTAACAGCTCCTTTGTTGCTTATCTCGAATTTACGAAGTAAATTTGTATTTTCATAAAGACTTCAACAAGTTTCAAAAACCAAATAAAATGTCATCTGTGAATGGGAACCAAGAAGAGACTCCGACTCGAGACTCAAAAGCAGGCGACATATTTGATTCCAGTGTGGGCAACCATGGAGACACCTTATTGAGGCGAATGCAACACTTTGTGGACAGCCAGCAGCTGTGCGATGTGGTTCTCATCGCTGGCATTGATGGCAAACGGGTGTCCGCTCATCGCCTGGTGCTCTCAGCATCGAGTGAATACTTTTTGGCAATGTTCACCGGGTCGCTGCGCGAGAGCAAGGAGCATGAGGTGACCCTTGGCGAGGTGCATGGCGATGCGTTGCAGCTGCTCGTCCAGCACTGTTACACCGGACGCATTGAGCTGCACGAGGACACTGTCGAGACGATGCTGGCCACCGCCAACATGCTGCAGTTCACATCTGTGGTAAAGGCATGCTCCAATTTTATGGCTCGCCAGCTGCACCCATCCAATTGTTTGGGATTCGCATTATTGGCGGATCAGCACAGCTGCACAGAGCTGCTGCGAGTGGCGCAGGCGTACACCAACCAGCACTTTATGGAGGTGTGCCAGCATAAGGAGTTCTTACAATTAAATGCCAATCAGCTGGGCAAGCTGCTGTCAAGCGATGAGCTGAATGTGCCAACCGAGGAGTATGTCTTCCACTCTATGATGTCGTGGGTACGCCACGATGCAGCAACTCGTGAGAAGCACATTGCCGGACTGCTCGCCAAGGTGCGTCTGCCGCTGTTGCAGCCATCATTTTTAGTGGATCACGTGGAGAAAGTGTGCAGTGCCAGCAACGAGTGCCGCCAACAACTGAATGAGGCCTTCAAATGGCATTCAATGCCCCTCGAGCGCCGTTCGCTCATTGCTGCCACCGAACGAACCAAGCCTCGCAAATCCACTTTCGACCGATTGCTGGTTGTGGGTGGCAGGGATTGTGACAGCAGACGCCTCACATCCATTGAGAGCTACTGTCGTTATCTGAACAAGTGGACGACTTGGGAGCACACGATCAACCCCAATTCTCATAATGGTGCCGCTGTCATGGAGAACAAACTGATTTTGGTAGGCGGATGCGATGAAAGTGACGTTGTTTTGAACTCTGTGGAGAGCATTGACCTTAACACGATGGCCTGCGTGCGACTCAATCCAATGGGAACGCCACGTAGGGGCCTAGGCGTTGCTGTTCTGGATGGATACCTTTATGCGGTCGGTGGATACTCTGGTAGAAGCTGGCTGAAAACGGTTGAACGCTTTGATCCCATTGCGCGCACCTGGAGCAATGTGGCGCCGATGTCCGAGAAACGTGCGTATTTTGGTGTTGCGGTGTTGGGCGGTCATCTCTATGCTGTTGGCGGAGTCTCTCATAACTCAGTCGAAAGCTATGATCCCAAAACAAACAAATGGAGCCTTCGGGCGTCAATGAATCAAGGTAGAACACAAGTTAGTGTCAGTGTTGCAAATGGATTCCTCTTTGCCTTGGGGGGCTGGGCCCAGAATAGAAGGACTGACACCGTGGAACGTTATGATCCAACTACCGATAAATGGACATTTATTTGCTCGCTGGGAGAGAGACGCCGTGGGATTGGTTGTGCTCAGCTTGGAGATCGTTTGATTGCCGTTGGCGGCTTCTATAACGGTAATCCGGTCAACAATGTCGAGGAGTACGATCCGGTGAACAATGTCTGGAATGAACTGGCGCCAATGTCTGTTGCACGTACCAACGCCCATGTTGTTGCCATACCGAACATAATATCATCAGCAGCAGATGGATCCAAACCAGCTTAAGCTTAAGCTTATTACTATCGCTATAATAATAATGATAAATATAATAATAATAAGCAGCGGCAAACTGTAAATGAAATTTCCGTTCAGTGTATTTTCAAGTCAAACTTTCTCGAGTGCAGAATTTATTGCGAAATAAAGAAGAAGAACAGAAGTGATACAGCCTTAATATATTATTATTATTTGCAGTTGGGTTAGGTTAGGTTAGGTTAGACCGTTGCTGACACATATTCCATCTCTGTGGCAGTGTGTGGTTAGGTCAGGGGATGACCCACCCAGTAGCACTTATGAATTACGCAATTCTGGTCGGTCCTATTGGCAATGTTCTCCAAGGATCGGCATATGCCAGGAGAAACAGTTACTTGATCAAGGTCAATAGCTGAGTCGATATAGCCACGTCCGTCTATCCGTCTGTCTGTATGAACACGCAGATCTCAGAGACTTTAAGAGCTAGAGACCTAAAATTTTAAATATATATATATATCGTATGCCAAGCGCAGATCAAATTTCCAATTTTAAAGGCAGAATCTAATTAATACATGATATGCATATGCATATTATTAATTAACTGCCCGAAATTTCATTAAGATCGGATAAGAAACACCCAAGTTATAGTCGATAATATATTCTCATATTGATCTCATTTCTATCAGCATTTTCTGTATGCAAAAAATATAAATATGCGAGCGCATGTGTGAGAAAGAGATGGCAGCATAATCGAAGCGAGCGTCAATTTGTTTGGATGTGTGTATTCTGTGTATGTATGTATGTGTGTATGAATATTGATGTGTTTGTCGGCAGAGGGCGATTTGCAGAGCTGTTCACATTTTGTAGCAAAACTTTTAAAAGGGAAGTGTTCAGGGTATATCGTAGTCGAGTTCACTCGACTACAGCACTCTTGCTTGTATTGTTTAAAGTCAATTTTATTTACTTAGATGACCTTAGATAACTCCACGTGGTGTTAAAGAAATAAAGTCCGAGTCGATGAGAATTGCAAACAAATATTTTCGGCAGACTGAATCAGACTGATAAAGGGATCGAGATTGTACTACTTTATCTATATATAGAGGGCGTCTGCAAGAGGTCGGCTTGGTATACGAAAAAACAAAGCATAACCTTAGGCATGATATTGTAGTATATATTCAAGCGTACTTCACACAATATTGTTTTTATAATTAAGATAAATTTAACATTGTTTTATGAACATCACATTCTAAAAATAATCAAAAGAACGTTCCACTTTTGTAAATGCAAAAATATGTATTATAATTGCACTTTGCACACCGAGTATATATTATAAAAATAATATCATTGTTTATTAAACTTTTAATTAACTAAAATTAATTATTATTACTTGAATTTCAAATCAAACCTTTTTATTATTTGAAAACCTCTTAAGATTTTGGAACTGTTTTTAGTTTAGACTGAATAAATAATAATCAACTTTTTAAAAATATTGCGGAACATAATTTATACTTCTATAAAACAGTTTTGTTAAAACTCTGGTAATCGAATTGAAGAACGATATGTGTAGTTGTGAAGTTCAATTCTGCTGATCGATAGATCAGATGCATCGATAAGAGTTCGCTTATCATTTTTGGAGAGTCTATCAAATATAACGGACATATTTGCTATACTCCATATTTAGTACTATAGAGCGAGTATTCCCCGATACAAGGAATATGTCGTTGAGATAAAATACAAGTAACAAATTTAAGAACTTTTTACAGATAATTAAATTTGGTTTTCTGGTAATTTCTATGGAATTTTTCACTATCGATAACCTTGTTTGATATGTAAATATGCATTGAATGTAAATTAACATAATTTTCAACAGCAACAAAAATAATTTCAATTATTCAATTTAAATTTTACATCATTTAGCTTGTTACTTTAATTAAGATTTAAAAATATATTTTATTTTAAATCTTTCTTAATATTCTATTATTGTTTTCAGTTCACACTGAATAAATAAAAACAATTTCTGGAAAATATTGCGACTTTTGACTTACTTGTTTATTAATGCGAAATATCTTTATTTTCAAATTTCAATAATTCATTTTCGATATTAATTTCGGGTAAATAGAATCTAACAACTAATGAGTTTTGATACTTATTATTATTAGTTCAGTTGCCCAAATTGAAAACAGTTGTTCAAAATCCACATAGTTTGTTCTTGCCGAAAATAATAAGTTAATTAGGAAGATTACACAATGCGAACTAATTGATTGACACAGCAGCGATAGTTGGGTAAACAAAACCCAAATTGAAATTGATATGAATAGCTCTTGGTCTCCTTACACAGATCAGCATTCAGAAGAATTCCACAAACATCGCAATGAGAATCCAATCGTTGATCCTAAGCTGTGCCGTCTTAGCCATCTGCTATGTAAAGTCCACCGAAGGACAGTCTATTTCAGAACCTCAACCCCCGGTTGAACCACCGTATTATGGGGAAGTAACCACGGCTTATCCCCCGTATTATGGGGATGAAACCACGTCTTATTATCCCCCAGATGCAGGCACGACTGATATTTCAGAAACCGATTCTACAGTAACCTCAGAAGATAACCCCCCTGAACCCCCGAAGTGGGGACATGGAGGAAAACGGAGGGGTTGGAGGCGTAGAGGTCCGATCCTCATTAACTTTGGACTTATGAGAAATGTGAAAAATTCGAAATAAAATATGCACTCAATTTGGCTAATTGCCACGTAATACAGCAAACAGCAATCAAATTCAAGCGTCTTTTCCTTTCACTATAATCCAAACTTAATTTGAGAATATACATTTAATTGAGGTCAGTTAGGAACTGCAATAACATTGTAGGAGTTGTCAGATTTGAACAATCTGAAAACGTAACACGAAATGGATTCACTAAAATTGATATTTTTCTGCACTGCCATTGCCATAATCTTAACGAATGGAAATGAATCGTTGGAGCAAAGTCATTCCACATCAGTCTCGGGAATGGTTAAGCTGCTCCTGCTGGAGGCCAAACTAATCGAAAATCTCAACAGCTATGCGGATGAGTTGGAGAGAAAGTTGAATATACTGAAAAGGTAAGTGGCCAAGTCTAACTTGATCTATTTGAAACTAAAAATCGTAGTATTTTTAGTGTTGTTCCACGATTGCGAGCAGAGAGCGATAAGGGCATGGCCCAGATGGAAGATTATATTTCGAATCCTTTGAATGCCTTTTCACTAATACGTCGCATGCATGAGGATTGGATTGATTGGAAGGTGTTCATTGAGGAGCCCGTGGGTTGGTCGCACATCTACTATCTCGCCCAGCACAAATCAGAGCTGCCGAGTCCGACCGATCTGAGGGAGGCTTGTGAGGCAATTCAACGCTTGAGCGATGTGTACAATTTGAGAATTGGGGACATGGTCAAGGGATTGCTCAACGGAAAGCAGTACGAGTGAGTACGAGTGATATTTGTGCCACACTCCTCAGAAAAACCCATATTAATGCCACCTGCAGATCAACTCTAAATGCAATGGACACTTTTAGGATTGGCCAATTCCAGCATCAGCACAGAAAACCACATTTGGCCAGGCAATGGTTTGCCGAGACTGGCAAATGGCTAATTTCCAATCAGACAACTCCAACTCTATTGGGAGCTGAGCCTCAGAGATTGATGTATTTCTTGGCAAGTGCATTTGCTAAAAATAGTGAGTGAATTCCACTTGAGTTTATGCAGCGACCTCGTTTGTTTTTTTGTGTATTATAGAGTATTATTCGATTGCTATTCCCATTTTGAATCATGCTCTGACGTTGGGAAATCAAACAAAGAAAACTCGAGTATTCAATTTGAGAACTTATGTCCACAAAATGGCCACAAATGAGCCCAAATTAAAGCCTGGTGCCCAAGGGAATATTACATCATATTCTCGAGGTTGTGCGGGTCAATTTGTGCCACAATCAAATCTACACTGCGAATATAAAATGAAGACTTCGGCATTCCTGCGACTGGCACCCCTCAAGATGGAAATTGTTCTGCTTAATCCATTTATAGTTGTGTTCCATGATGCATTGTCTCCCCAGGAAATCGATGATCTCCAGAATCTTGCCCGACCACTGCTGGAGCGGACAACTGTCCATATGGATGGCAAATATGTTTCGAGAAGAGTGCGAACCTCGAAAGGGGCCTGGCTGGCAAGGGATCTCAACAATCTGACGAGGCGCGTCGAAAGACGAGTTCTGCACATGACTGAGTTAAGCATGCAGGGCTCTGAGCCATTCAATATTATGAACTATGGCTTGGGTGGACACTATGCGGCTCACTACGATTTCTTTAATACCACAAAGGTGGGTGTCTCTAAAAAAAAAAGATCACTTTGCATTTTAGACAATCGCCTTGGAGACTAGCAAAAACAAAAACAAAAACAATTTTCTCAAAATAAGATAGCAATAATTTAGCATGGCCAAAAATATGCTGTTTATTTCTTATATTTGAGAAATATTTTCTATTATTATACACATTTTAGGAGAATATTCTTTCTTGAATTTGGATAATAATTATAATTGAGGTATATACGTGCGTATCTATTGTGCCCCCTTCTGAGCCTGCACAAATGTTAAAATCTTTATTGGATTGAGTTCTACTATATCTTTAAAGCTCATTACATGCATCCCTAGGATGCCGCATCTTTTCCTGGTTAAGGCAACACCCTCTGCTAGGATGTGCATTGAGGATTCTTCCTCGGTTGCATAGTCCGTTACTAGAAATACATAGTTTAGTTCGGTGACTTAGTGACTTAGTTATCAGTGTCCTGTGTCAATAGAGTGATGAGTATCCCAAGTCTTTTCTTCCCCATGGTTATCACTTGCTTAAATCGTTTCTGATCAGAGCCCCCAAAAGACATCTGTCTCTGCCCAACTCGGTGTCGCCTCTGTCTCAGTCTCTCTTCGTTCCTAAGTTGCCGTCGTATTGTGTGCCTTCCCATGCCGCAGAACGTTTCTGGCACTGTTAGATAAAAGTAATGGAATTGAGTAACTCTGCTTTTATTTCGAAGTTTAGCTGTTGTCTGTTTTAGATGTAAATATTTCAAATTAAATATATATTATATGTATGTATTAGCTATCTAAAATGTTACTAATAATTTAATAATATAATTTAGTAATATAAGTAACAACTTTGATTGTTACACGGCAGAACAAGAAACAGTCTGAATATTAGATTAAGTATTTATAAATTTAAATTAAATCTCTGGTTTTATATATATACTATATATATACTCTCTAAGTAATAGGCTAAGCTGGTTAGCGAAAGTATGGCGAATTTCTAAAATTCAGTGTGATTTTTTTCTTAGTGTACAAGTGATTGTCGTAATAATTCATAACCAAATGAATTCACTGCCAGCAACAAGCAAGTGAAACAGGTGATCGCATTGCAACTGTGCTGTTCTATGTATGTAAATGTTAGCTTATTATTATAATAAGAGCAACTCATTTAAATGTATTTTTGTTTAATGCACAGCTGTCTGATGTGGAGCAGGGAGGCGCCACAGTGTTCCCAAATCTGAAACAAGCTGTCAATCCAGAGAGTGGAATGGCTCTCTTCTGGTATAATCTGCTGGACAATGGAACTGGCGACAAGAGAACCCTCCATGGAGGCTGTCCAGTTCTCGTCGGCTCCAAGTGGGGTAATTCATCAATCAACCAGCAATCAAAAAACCATTTAGTCACCTATCTAATCCGCCTTTTCAAATACAGTGATGACCCTCTGGATACATGAACGTGCGCAGCTTTTTACTAGACCTTGTCTAAGCCGTTGCGCTAATTGAATATAGTTAAAATCAACTATCAAGTGTGAATATAGATATCGTTTGTTGGGGATTTCCGCAACACTATTTTCCACCTTGGAGTCCTGGTTGTCCCACACGTATGCAGAATCATAGACAAACAAATTTTCGACGTAATCACTTTACACACTTAACAAAAAATCGTATACCCTTCCACCCCTTGCTATTAGTGGCTTAAATGCTTTTTAAAATGCCAACATCAAAAAATAAATAAAGTGCTGAGTGGTTGATAGTCGAAGCTTCGGCACTTTGGGCTTTATTTTTTTTTACTTTTTATTTTTTGGGACTAGGTAAAAAAAACACCCAAGCAACCGCAGTTGAGCACAATTTTAGCATACTCCTAGGCGCCATAGACCAAAGTCCACATCCCATACCCCTCCTCCCCTCCTTCCACCCATCCACCGCTCCACACCCTTCCCGTCCAGGCAGGCGTCTGGCGTCTGACACCGTGTACGTGATGTGCAACTTAATGTTTCAATTAGAGGTAAAGTGGCGCCCACGTTGGTAGTGTCTACCATTCCCTACCTCCCACTCTACCCGCTTAGGTTATCGTCCTTATCATCCTGTGTGTGTGCAAGTGTGTGTGTGTGTGTGTGTGTATCAGTGTCAGCATCTCTATATCAGTCTGTGCACTTATCTGCTTTTAAAAGTTTTAATAATGAACTGACGCTTACCACCGAGAAACGTGTGCGTTGCTCACCAAATGAAGAACTTCCCATTCAAATCCCACACTCCGAAAAATAAATAACTCTAAATGCAATTTAAAATATTGCCGTAAATTAAAATTGAAATCACCCTGAAAAGTTGAACAAAAAATAAACATAATTGGTTAATTTGAATTCATCTCTAAATATTAAAAAATAATACTTAAATTGGGAAACATTTCCCTATAAAAATAGTGAAAATATCCCTGAATACTAGGAAAATGTTGTGGTTTTAAGAAATAATTTGTAAATATATGAAAAAAAAAATACTATAAATTAGAAAACCTTTTTCATGTTGTTTTTAAATGTTTTCTATTATATAGGATAACATTTATAAAATGCAAAACAATAAAAAAAATACCTTGAAATGAAAATATAAATATTAGAATTTAGAAAAATAAAAAAATTGATTCAAATCGTTTTAAAATTGTATAATTGTATTTTTTTTTAAATTCAATTAAAAGAATTTATAAACTCTCAAAAAGGGGAAAATGTTAAATATTTAAAATTAAGAGAAATATAAATAGAAATCCTGAAGTCTTAGAAAGACTTCTCCGAAATTGAATTTATTATTCAACATTCATTCTAAACATCAGGTTAAGTATTTTTTCTGAGTGCAGTTGAACACGCTGCTTGAGTTAGTTAGTTTTGCCTGATGACTGGGCACTTTTGATAATTTGTTTACCATCCACTCGGCGCACCTTTTGTGCAAAGTTATTTGCATACTGGCAAACACTGGGGCAGGGTTATTTGGCCAGCCCTGGAAAGGTTCAAATTGAACTGGAGCAGTGCAGCGTGCATAATGCGTAGATTTAATTGAATTTTTGGGCTAAACTGAAACTGTGAACTCAAATAAAACTTTAGTCTTGACCACAAATGAGAATTTTTGGGCAAAAAGTTTTAGCGTGAATGCAACTGCTCCAATAGATTTCTTATACAAGTTTTGACAAAGCAGCAAACCAAATGGCCAGCGGCAACTAAATTCCTTACAAGCAGCAAACGATAACCCTCCAACCTTAGACCCAACCCTGACTCTACACACTTGCACACCCAACACCTTCAAATAAAGAGCGACCACAGCTATAAATAAAAAATTGCCAACATATGCGAAATGTTAACTAGCTTAAACTGCTTTGCAGACATTCAAATGTGCTACGTTTAGAGAGTATTATCTGGTTTCCACTCATCAGTCCAACATTTTGTACATTCACATTCTTTACATTTCGCAACATATACTAAAATAATTCATTAAAATAAATAGAAGATAGGCTTTTTCTACAAGCAAATGTAATAAATAACGAATAAGTTAAAGAATTCAAAAGTATTTCACTTCTAATTTGCCATCAACATTCAATAAAAGTTCTATCAAAATAATTATAATTAAACATTAATTAAACTAAAGTTATAACTCAAATGAAGCGCTTAACTTTCTTGAAATATCTGCTGTTTATGATTATTGACATCTTCATACTTTCATCACATCTATAGAAAATTCGACAAATCTTCACAAAAAACACAAAATACTCGGGTGGTTTTTATTAGCTTGCATCCCAGAAACATACATTTTGAACAATAAATTCTGCAAATTTGTACAAATTTAATTGTGATATTTTCTGCTGATTGTAGCTCATCGTTTAGTCGTCTATGCCTCGCTCAAGTGTAGATAGAAACGTGTACCTAAAACGTATTTCATTTTGATTGTGTGCACTTTATGATGCGTCCTATACGCTCACCACCAACATGATTACATATGCCCAGACCAATAATTTTGCCTCAGCAAAAATGAAAAAAAAAAACAAAATATTGGGGAAATAAAAATCAAACAAGGTTAAGAAATGTTGGTTGTTGTAAGGCAAACGTTGATTGTGGAAATCGAGCAAAATGTTTTATGCACAGTCTGAAAAAAGGGTTGCGCCTCGGTTGGTTTGTGGTCAATGAAGGAAATATGATTTGGATTTTGTTACTTTGATTACACACATTACATGCGAATGTTCAACACACACAGCGCCCAGACGGTGGTTCTGGCCAAGTGGTGTATGTGTGTGTGTGTGTGTGTGTGTGCCGTGCCGTGCCACAAACGTGTGTTAAATTTCAGATGGACATGGAGATGTTAATGCAGTGGGAGTGAGACAGCCAGAATGAGACAGAGAGACAGAGAGAGAGAGAGAGAGAGAGAGACGCGGCATTTGATGTGCCTGTGTTCGTTGCAGGAAATTGAGTTTTTTATTCACACATCTATATATATATATATATATGTGTGTATGTGTGTGTGTGTGTGTGTGTGTGTGTGTAATGTAAATAATAGCCAGCAAAAAGCACAAGAAATTTATGCACGCACTCAAGCGCACAAATTTGCTTGGCCCCATCGTCGTCGTCGTCGTATTCGCTTCTTTTTCTTCTTTCTTCGCTTTATTTTTCTGCTTTCTGCGAAGCAGCAGCATCTCAGGGTCAGCTTGTGCTGATTTACTCAATGCAAAGGGCATTGTGATTATGTCACCAAATGTGTAACGCATTTAAATAGGGCTAGTCTTATACTCTGAAACCCACTCAAAATGGGAAAGACAGTTTGATAAAGCTGTGCAAAAGCATGTAACAGGCAAAAATATATATGTATTCTTGTTCAGCATCAAAACCCAAGTAGATGTAGCCATGTTCATCTGGCTGTCTGTAAGAACAAACTGATATCAGATACTATTAGAACTATAAGAATATATAAGTTCGCTGATATCAGTTTATCGATAGCAAGACGAACTCAGAGACAATAATTTGGGATATAATTATTTGTAGACTAGACGATAAGATAAGGTTTATTCCCTTGATATATACCTATTAATTAATGTTCATTTGTAGCATTTTCTTTCGAGATTTTCCGAATTGAAAATATGGTGGAGGATAATTTTAAATAACTAACATTTACCTATTTTATTTTCTTAAATTATCCTCTGACTAGCTCAATAGTTTATAAGCTTCAAACTTGCAGTGTAATGATAAATAAATAAGTAAATAATTTATTTTAAAGCCATATAAAGTAGAAACTTTTATGGAATACTGTACTCTCAATGTTTTTGGATTGAACTCAAATAATATTAATATATTGGTAAAGCAACTTTATTTTTATATAAGACCGCATAATCCTTTGGCAACAACAAACAAACTTTTCACAATATTTTTACTACTCCGAAACACACTTGATTTGTTTGTTGGCATTTCAAATTATTGTATGATGCATCCTGCAAAGAAGAGTATTTAATTATCGGCGTGACAAATATATAAAGAGTAGACCTAGTTTTCTGCGCTTTCTTATTTTTGCCACGATTTTTTTTATTATTTTATTCTTTTCATTTAGTTCAACAATGTAAATGCTTAGGAAAATCGATAAATGCGAATGCGAGTGTGTGTATAAGTGTGTGTGTGTGTGTGTGGTGTGTGAGTGTTGACTGAGATTTAAGCTATTTAAGTTTTGGTAGGCAGTCTATCTGGCATTCATTTGAGCAACACTCGATAGATGCAGCTAGTTGCCAAGGCACTTGGACTCGAACTGACCCGCCTTTCAACAAGTGCCGCTGTCACTTAAATTGTAATCAAATATATATATATAAACATTTACATACACACATATATATATATATATATATATATATATATATAGTATATAGTAAAACAGATGCAGCAGATGACAAGTGGAAGTCGGTCAGGTGACGAATGAGTTGCAAATCTCTCTATATCTGATTAGAGAAACGATTGCTCGAAACAAACATAAATTGATTAAATGTCAATCGGCTCACAATCAATTACAAAATGACAAATTTGACAAGCGAGTGTATGAGTGTGTGTGTGTGTGTGTGTGTGTGTGTGATTTGTTCCAAAACGGATGCAATGCGCATAATCTGGACAGTACGTCAATGCAGCCATGCAACATGCAACTGACAAGGGAACTGGGAGAGGGCACAAGAGAGGGACACACACTCAGAAAAAAACCAATACATAAATGCACCAAGGTTTTCTCATCATTTTGTTCAGAAAGTAAATTTCTAAAATTGAGAACTGTGGCTTTCTATAAACCAGGATTTACAATTTGTAATTTCATGCTGGATTTGTCTAAAATGTAGAAAAAAAATGTTTCTAATTTCGAGTGAGTTGTTTCTTATTATTGTAAACATAAAAGCATTTTTATATTAGCTTTTGTTGTTCTTGATATTATTAATATACATTTGGATGTTAAGATCTCTTATCTACAAACATTATACTTAGTTTATATTTATGTTACTATATTTATTTAATTTCATCTATATATTACTTTGGAAAACGATTTTACGCCAGTTCAATTCCGAAACAGTTAAACTTCAAAATCGTAGTCGAGAGATTTATATTTTCTGCATTTTAAATGTGATTTGTGCAGTTAAAAGAATATATCATATTAGGAAAATAAATCAATACTTTAATAAACCATATTATTGGAATTGTCGAACTATAATTATTAGAACAATGTTTACTGATGTTTACAAATTATTTTAGAAAATTCAGCGGAATTTATTTTTTTGAGTGTGAGCGGAACAGACTCAGTTCAGTGGACAGTGGACAACTGTCAGTTGGAGAGTAGGCGAAATCAATGGCAAAGTTGATTTACGTGCGGTTGCCAATTGTGTTCAAATGGGGGGGGGGGGGGCGTAATGTGGGCGGGGCACACTGGCCATATCGAAATGATTTGCTGGCGAACAAGGATGACGATGACGACGACGACGACAAATGCAGCTAAACGAATTATGTCTAATGGCATTTCAGGTTGAAATGCGATTAAAATGCAATTTGAAATGCAAAACATTTAGCCAGCCACAACACATGTGACGGAGGTGTGGCCAGGGAGTGGAGGATGGTCTTGTCTGTGTGTGTCTGTGCCGCACACACTTTAAAGATGCTTTTGTCTCACTGCCTAGTCTATTTTCTTTTTCTTTTTTCGTTGGCTGTCAGCCAATTTAATTTTTAGAGAGGAGAGAGCAAAACAAAGGCAAGCCAGCAAAAAGCCGAGTTGCATGTGGCATGCAGCATGTGGTTGCAAATATATGATGCGCTACCTGCTGACCAGACCAAGAGAAATTAACTTTAAATGTTTTAGAACACGTTCAAATAACGCGAAACGCTTCTATAATTTATGGCAAACGGGCGACAATTAAAAGTCCATTAGAGATACGAAAACAACAAGTAAAAGTCGCAACCGAATAAGAAATGTGACAATTTGGTTTGCCAAGAAATGTGGCAAAGTTTTTGTACCTTTGGCACCTCAGCATCAGCATCAGCATCAGCATCAGCATCTGCACCAGCCTCAAAATGTCGGCTGCATTGTCAACAAAAGCATAATTTATGCGTTTCGCCGTTTCGTCTGTTTGCCATTGGAGTTGGAATGGGAATGGGAATGGAAACGCGAGGAGCGAAAGGGATCGAGATTGGGACTGGGAATTGGCCAGCCAACTCATTGCTAGACAAGCGAACATGACAGCGGATATATGTCGTCTTCGTCTGAGGGAATTTCACGTGGAAAAAGTGCAGCCAGAAATTATTTTAATTAAAGGAACAAAAACAAAAAAAGAAATTGAAATAAGAACTAAAGACAAACAAAGAAATTGCACACTAAATGAAAACGAGGTGTTCTGCACACACACACAGTAAAAAAAAATGCACTAGTCGAGAGTGTTCGTCTTGGAGAAAGAAAAAAAACACGCAAAGAAGGCTCTGGTCGCCAGTGCTCGCCGAGGAGCTATCCCGTACCCAAGTTGTATGCCATTCAAAGTGCTTGAGCTGGTGCTGTGTAATTTCTTAAATATAAGTATTCGATTTATTTCGATATTCATTACATATTTTTAAATTAACGTTTCCTTTGGCAACTTCGATTTTAATCTAAAGCTTATACACTTAATTTTAAATTGTAAAGGACAGAAATTAAATTAAATTAAATTAAAGAAATATATTTACAATATTTTAAAATGAGTATCAATAAATCCAATCTGAAAATTCTTATCCACAATATTTAATGGATATTTATTATGAATATCAACTATTAAACTTTTATAAATTGATTATGCATTTGCGACTAGTGACTTAAATAAATATCAATAAATATTTTAAATATGTACAGCCCTGAAGACGAATCCGGAACATTTTAACTGGACCCAGCAAAATAAATATTTAAATAGTCAAATTAAATTATACAATTGTAAATTACAAAATGTAAAATAAATAAAGAAGAATAAATACAAATTCTAGAGCATTGTAGACAGTATTTTTTGTCTCTGTAAAGATCAAGTGTTGCAAGCAACTTGCAGACGAGGTGTGCACACACACACACACACACACGCATACAGAGTCACTGCGATGTTCTGCACGATTTACGCACTGCATTTGTCATGATCTGTTTATTTTGATATATGCAAAGGCGAGTGATTAATTTAGCCAACTCATGTGGCATATAGTTCTGCTGCCACTTCTGCTGCCACTTCTGCTGCTGCTGCTGCTGCTGCTGCTGCTGCTACAGTTGGCAACGATTTGCACTTTATTATCACACAAAGCCTCGCGACAATCTATGCGTATTTAATGGTGTCCCAAAACACTCCCACACATACACACACACACACACACACACACACACACACACACATGTATATATATATTTATATATATAAATATTCAAACATATATCGATTGGTATTTTTATGTGGCCATCACCTGTTGTCTGCTGACTGCTTGTTCCCTTGTTGCCCTCCCCAGAAATCATTTGCATATCTATCCATGCAACCCCTGTAATCTGTGAGAAGGTCTGTCGTCTGTCGTCTGTCGTCGGTCGTCGGTCGTCTGTCGTTGTAGGTGTATCCCCGCATGTAATCAAATCAAGGCAAATGTTGCAAATGCCAGATGCGCCACACGCAGACACCTTACCAAACAAAAGTAACTCAAGCCGTAAATGTACACTGAGAAATACAAATCGAACTGATGTTGAAAGTCATCAATGGTGTCTCCACTTATTATTGAGAAAGTCTTTTTTCTAAAACACCAGTTTGTGCCTGTCTAAAAAGTTTTTATTCCTTCAAAAAGTAAAAAATTTGTCTAGTTTTCAGGGCGCTTAGCATTTTGATGGTGATTATTTAAATAAATGGTAATTTTTGCTGAAAATATGATTTTTAATTTTATATTCTATATATCTGCATTAATCACAAATATCAAAGAACCTTCATCATTTTTTATATTATTTACAAAAGTCAGAACAATTTTCTAGTTGTCAGTGTGAGTTTCAATAAAATTTGAAGGCAATTCTTTTTCTGAATGTACCTGGTGTAGCAGTTGTAAATGTATCTGTAACTGTAACTGTATCTATATCTGTATCTGCATCTGTATCTGTAACTGTATCTGTAACTGTATCTGTATCTGTATCTGTATCTTTGGCTGCTTTGTTACAGCAGCTGCACACACACCTACGAACAATTTGATTTTATGTTTGCACACGCAGCAACAATTTGCCATTGTTTGCAAAATAATTGCAATCGACGCAGGCAGCTGCGACCCTCTTTCTAGAATTTCTCTAAAGATGGGTGGGTAGGTATACAGATTGTGTGTGTGTGTGTATTAGTAACGGCCAAAAAATGGAGTGGCCAAATCTCTTATGGCACTCGTCGTCATCGTGGCTGGCAACAGCAACAGCAACAGCAGCAGCAAATTGGTCAAAAAGCCAAACAATTAGCGCGGAAACAATGGGTCCTCAAATATTGGTTGATGTTGTTGCTGCTGTTGCTGTTGCTGTTGCTGACCAGCCTCAAAAATGGATTATTGCCAATGGGCATAAATTTACAGTTGCTTTTCTATGCGCTGCATTTTTGTTAATTTTGTTTTTTTTTATGTCTTTTGTCAGCGCCCACAAAACAGCCAACAACTCGCATATGGCCAGAAAAGCACGCTAGCAGCGTCCACAACTCAATATGCATTCTCTGTGTGTGTGTGCGTGTGTATGTGTGAGTGTGTGTGTGTGTGTGTGTGCGACAATTTCACACACCGGAAGTTCAGTCCATTTAATGCACGAATTTCGCGCCATTCTACGTTGCTCAACTTTGTGTCTCTCTCTCTCTCTTTGTGTGTTGCATTCTTTTTGTTGTCCACAGAGTGCCACTGTACAGTAAACACCATGCTGGTTGAACGAAGGGTCAGCCAAACAGAACGAAACCAAAACGAAACAAAAAAAAAAACATATACCACAAATGATTTTTGTACAAAAACCCTAAAAAATAAATGCCGCTTGAAGCGTATCCGTTTTGAGGCTTGCAACATAAACAAAAAATCCATGTGAAGTGCAATCGAGTTGAACTCGTAGCAAACGTTTAACTTTAAACGAAATTCTCTGTTGGAAAGCTTAGATGTTGTAGCATAATTTAATTGCAGTGTATGAAGCATGAAAGTAGAGCAATATGTAATTAGCATGCTGCACTTGTTGCACACAAATCAACTTGCCCCACTTATTACAGATACTATTTAACAGAGTTGAAGTTAGAGTACGCGGCTCAAACAGGAAAACAGGAAAGAATTGAATTCAGCTAAAATGTACAATCTATTAATTAATTCAACACTCTCTAATCTCTGCACAGACTTGCTTCATCTGCATCAGAGCAACATGTTAGCCATAATCCAATTATGTACTTCAAACAATTTCAGGCTTTAAATATGGGAGGGGGGGGGGACGCTTAAGGCAAGCCTTTTGGCTATAGCCATTATGAGCGTTATGGCCACCTTAACAATTAAGCGTAATTTGAATAATCAAAAGCCAACAAACAACAACAACAACAACAAAAGCAACAACAGCAACTGACAAATTCCAAGCCACCGTGCAATAAAAACTTTGCCAACCATCGAACCTGACAATAAATTTTCGGTGTGGCAACAACAAGAACAACAAAACCAATAAGAACAACAAGCTCAACTAATGAAAGTAAGTCCAGAGCCAACAGTTTGGGTGGGGCTATTTGTAAGAAACTTAATTGAAATAATTTTGGCTGGCTGGCTGGAGTGGGTTAAGGGTTCAAGGATTCAAGGGTTCGAGGGTTCCTCATAAAGCTCTTGGCCAAAGTTTTTGATACACAAGCAACGCAATCAAAGTGCACACATTTTAGGAATGTTTGGTGGTGGTACGAATGAAAAAGTAACTTACCTATAAAATATGTGAGTGGGATTTTAGCAAAACTATATAGCCTTTCTAGTTTATAGAGAACTGTGAAGGATTTTGAAATGCCCTCGATAGAAAGATATCATGGAAACTCTAGAAGCAGATAATAGATTGATAGATTGATTCTAAAGCAAGATTAAATCACTAATTTATTATATTATATTCTTAATGCAAGAATACTCTCGTCGAGAGAGAGCTCGACTAGCTGATACTCTGAACCTAGCTTGTTATCTATAGACAGATAGATGGCTCTATTTTTGGTGCTGATCAAGAACATATATACTTTATTTTGCCCGTTTACATCCTTTTGCAAGAAATCATTATATCCTTTTTACTCATTTCTAATGTGATGGGCAACAGAGTATATAAAATTCGACAATTATCTTGAAGCTCAAAAATGTATTTTGTAGTCACTTTTAGTGTCTATTAATTTGTAATTGTGATAGAAAAATAGTCTATGGTCCTCAATAACAATACTTTAGTTATCTATAGTGGTTTGTTGCTGACATCAACAAAGAATAATTGGTTAAAGAAAGCGTTTATCCTTCTACTTTTCAGCTCTTCACACTCTCTGAATATCTTTTCGCTTAGGTTCGCTTATTAGCTGTATGAGTTGTCTACTTTAATGCAAATTAACGAGCAAGTGAGTCGAGACTGGCAGACAGACAGATGACTGACTGTCAGTGAGATCTGTGTGGTTAGCTACGTAAAGTAATTGAAAGCTCTTTGCTGGGCACACATGTTCTCCTATCATATCAAGTCATCCTTCAAGAGCAAATGCCGCAAACATTTCAAAGCCACGCAAAACTTTTCTAAATAAAGCGCAAAAAACCCGCTGGCTATTTGTGCGTCAAACTCCGTAAGATATATGTGTATATATAAATATACACTCAGAATAAAAACTATACCTAATTTTCTGAAAATAGCAATTAACTGCAAACTGATCTCAATAATTTCTAAGTGTAAGAATAAAAACGACGTTAATTGAAAATGGTGAGTAGTAAATTTTTTTGAAATATTTTCTATTATGTGAAATGCACATCTACATTAGAAATATAAAATTACTAACGTTAATTGAATATTAAATTTAATAAATAAGCAACAAAAATGCTAATTTTATAGTTATATCAAATGATCAAAATATCATTAAAAGAAAAATCCTGAAATGCAGAAAAGAAAACGCTGGTTTTAGAAATATGCTTTCTGAATAATAACTAGAGTTTGGCTAGATGCCTTAAAATTCAGCTCGATATTTTCTCTTAGTGTATATGTATATATATACATATAAATATACACTTAACTCACCTCAAGATATTTGTACAGATGAAGAAAGTTGAAACGCGTTGAAGCTTGTTGCGTGTTCTAACGAATTGCCGCAAGCGCTTGCCTAAGTTTGAGTGTATCTTTAACTGTATCTGTATCTGTATCTGTATCTGTAGCTGTAGCTGTAGCTGTATCTGTATCTCTTTCAACATGCTCATTAGAATTCATTATAAATTTTCCACAGCACAAACTAAGCAAACAAAGAAGTAGCAGGGGTTGGTGGCTTGAAGTCAGCCAAATAAATAACCAACACCTGTTCGCCGTTTTTGCCATTTGCTGCGGCATTGTCTGGTTGCATGCCACGAAGCAAGGCAGCCAGCGGCTTATATCATATCCGTGGCCATTGACCGGGCGAGCAACGTGAGATAACTGCAACCAGATATTTCTATTAGTGGCAGGCAGCCACTGACTGTGGCAGGCAGTCACCATTCGCGTTATTTATGCGTTGCGATGCAATTTTCTAATTTATGTTGCAGCTTGCAGCCGGTAATTTGTGGCCAGGGTTATTATAACAATTATGATTAGAGTGGCATACAACATACACAATATGCTAATAACAGCGAGCATTAAAGTCGGACTAAATTAGTTGGAGGCAGCAACAGGATGAGGAATAGGACGAAAGGACTCGCCTGGCTTATTTAACTTAAACGCAAGTTAAACAAGCAACAAAAGGAGAAATAAAATACAAACGCACAGAAATACATTCGTCGTTGGCAAAGTAAACGATTAAAATATGCACAACACGAGTAAACATATTTTCAAGAAGTAAATATCCTTGAGGAACAGCAGCAGTATCAGCAGCAGGGCCACATACACTCCGACAAAAATTCTATCTAGAAACTAGACAATTGTTCGGCTTCTTTTTAAAAATTGTTATCTATACGAAAATAAAATTTCTTAAAATTCGAAAGTCCTTTTATTTATTTCTTAGAAGTGTCTTTCTTAATTTAAAAATAAATTTATTAAAAGTAGAAATGTAAATCATTAATTTTAGAATAAATACTTTCTAAAATTGAGAAAGAATTAAGACAATTTCTTATCAGCTTTAACGTCTACAGAATGCACAGTTGATGTCTGTACATTTTCCAATAAAGGACAACATTCTGTACATTCCACATTCGTAGATTATGTTGCGAATGTTAGAAATTCGCCATAAGTATTTTATAATTTTCGTGTTTATCTATCGAATTTAGCAACGACGTTTTTAAAGCATGAAAGCAGCAATGTCAAAACAAACAAAAAGCTCAATTTTTTAAAAAACATTTAAGCGAATATTTTAAACTATAATTACAAATGAATTAATGTGATTTATTTATATATAATTTAGTAATATTGAACGTTTAATTAGACATGAAATCATTTTTAATTCTATATATATTTCTTAACTTAAATTCCTATTAATTGTTTTACAATTTATTTTGCAAGATAAATTAAAAAATTTAAAAATAATATCCTTAGAATTAAAAAAATTAAAATCTCTGGCTTTTAGATGGATATAAACTTTATTTGGGAATTTTCTAAATTTCAGCGTCAGCTCTTTTCGCTGAGTGTACCAAAATTCAGGAGCGCATGAAATGTATTTAAAATATGCCAAGTGGCAGACGTTTTGAGGCAGCCAGCGGAGTTTGGGGCGTGGCCAGGTCTAGGTCTGGTTGTGGACTCAGTTGTTGCACGTAGCAACGGCGACGACAGCAGCAGCTAGCACCAAGTGGCAGGCAGCAGGACGAAGCAAGAACCAGACGAGGACGAAGTGGCAGTCGAAGTCGAA
Source organism: Drosophila setosimentum (assembly GCA_035043505.1). Taxonomy (NCBI): domain Eukaryota; kingdom Metazoa; phylum Arthropoda; class Insecta; order Diptera; family Drosophilidae; genus Drosophila; species Drosophila setosimentum. The sequence goes on along the minus strand of JAWNMY010000076.1, from coordinate 1,234,633 downwards.
GTCGAAGATGCTGCACGTGGGCACAAAAGGCGCAAGGTAAATAAATATTGTAGCACAAAATGCGAAGATGCCGACGAAGACGTTGAATGTTGAAAGGCAAACGGTGTTGTTACCAGTACCTCCCTGCAACCCCCCCCCCCCCCCGCCCACTCCTCATCTATATCCCATTCTATGCCACGCCTGTCGCACACTCTCAAGTTAAGATACTTACAAGGATTAAAGAGTCACTCAAGTTAAATGCATTGAAAATGAAGTAAAAGAAGCGTAAAAATTGTACCGAAAGTTGCTCAAGTGCTCAAAGTGAATTGGCAGAAGAGGGATGCAAAGAGAGGAGGGGGTGGTGTGTGTGTGTGTGTGTGTGTGTGTGTAGGTGTGTACAATGTGTGTGTGTGTGTGTGTGTATTTGTGTGTGCTTGTTAGCTTATTTTTTCTTCCTTTTTTTCTTTGCCTCGGTTACTTTTAATTTTACTCGCAGTTTATTTAATTTTGTGCTTTTTATTCTGGCAACGTCTTCTCGCTGCTGCTTTCTGCTTGTGCTTCTCGCTTCTCGGCGCTGCGGCTCAATATAAAGTGGCAGTTGTTGATTTAGCGGTATTTAAATTGAAGCAACTTAGTTGGATTACGTACAAGCTGCTTGCGGTTAACCACAAATGAGGCGCCACTCAATGTTGCACAGTCGCAGTGCAGTGGAAATGCGATCTAGGCTTGCTTGAATAATTGCTGTGGCTAAGTTAAGAGCTACCAATATTGATGAGTCGTTAAATAAAACTGCTTCTAGTTAAATCAGGTTTTTTTTAAATGGTCCTTGAGCCTTGGTTATTAATTTTTATTATTAGCTGATATTCTTTTATTAATTTTAGTTGATTCAGATACTTTTGATTTTTCATGTTGAGAGTTTGTCCCTTTCCTAAAATATTTCAAGCTAGGAATTATAAATATACATATATATTTGGTTCACTATAGTTAGACAGTAAATTGATTAGGTAAGTGGAAATCATTTGAATAACAAATAAATTTCATTATTTAAATTGTGATAATAAGTCAATTTTGTAAAAATCCAGAAATGATAAATGTCGCAAGCTGAAATAAAAGCGTTCTAATTATTCAGCAACAACTCTATAAAATGATGGAATTTATAGATTTTGCAATTAATTCACACTTATTGTTATATCAATAATTGATTTAAATATAATTTATTTATAGGCGGTTATTTGAATGGTTAAATTTTGACGCAGATGCCAATAATATAAAGAGTCTACAAGGATGTCTCATAGATGATACGGTAATTATTAGAGATCATAAGCTAAATATGAAAGATTAATAGAGTAACCAAGTACAAACATCAAAGAAACAAAAATAAATAAAAACATGGCAACTATGATCCATAATAGTCGACTTGGTCATGTCTGTCCGTCTTTAGCAGACCCTATAACAGCTAGAGACTTCAAATTTGGAATACAACTTCTCGTATACCATTGGCAATTCACGAACTTAAAACTTATTTTCATGATATACAAGCTACAATCAGCAAATTGAATATCCACAAGTCAAACTGTCTCGACTATAAAATTCTTACTTGTTTCTCAATTACCAGTTTTGCACAGAATTTTGACAGACAATTTTTTTTTCCATCTTAAGAAAGTATAAAGTAAAAACAAATTCTGATTACATATCTAATAAATACACATTTGATATTTAAAGTATTATGCAAATCGAAACATTTAATCATTTGTTTTGAGCTTATGCATTTTCTTTCTCTCTCTCTCTCTCTCTCTCTCTCCCACTCTCTCGTGGCTATCTGCAATCTGAGCCATGGCCAACAGAAAGCAACGGATTTTAACGGATTTTTATTGCATTTTCACCGCAACGAGCAATGCATCATTCAAAAAATTTGTCAATAGAGACCGCAGCACATTTAATATACATAAGCCACTGAATGTGGCCAGCCTATCAACAGAGCAGCAGTTTCCACCTCCTGCTCCTGCTCCTTCTCCTGCTCCTGCACCTACTGCTGCTGCTGCTGCTGGCCTTCCCTATAGGTATTTTATTATATATCAGCGGACGGCGATCGACGGCGAAAGAAGCGTCAGAGAGGCCCGCTATTTAATAATATAAAAGCAATATTTTTGTGAGCGAAACAATAAAGTCGGGCTGTCATTGATTTATTTGTCTGCTGCGTGGCCAACAACAATAAACTCAACGCGAAATGCACTCGCACAAAGCACACACACACACACACACAAACACACTCACACACACACACAAGTTGGTACCGGTGCACCACCTCAGTAAGGTGGGGCAATGGGCACCACCGATGAGCACCAGTTTCAGTTCTTCAGTTCCCGTTCCACTTCTCTCACACACACCCTCAAACATAATTCATTTCCGCTTATTGTCAGCGCCGCTTTTGCATTTAAAATAACACACACACTCACACACACCACACACACACAAAAACCACACGGAAAATCTCAAGTGTAAAAATACTTTTATATATATATATATATATTTATAGGAAAAAAAATGCACTGGCAGGACAATGCAGGTAAATTGAGTGCAGATGGCGCTTTAGTCCTTTATCCTTTGTCCTTTGTAATAAAGCTCGGCAACAAATTGACGCGAATGCAAATAAAACTGCACGACTCATTGAACAATTGCCAGACACTGCATACACTCAGAAAAAAAACAAGGGTAGATCAACTTATTATTTAGTATGAATATTTATATAAGGAAAGGTTGTCTGTTTCGAAGAATCAGACTTTATCTCTAATTAATTCTATAAAATATCAAAAAGGGTGTTTAATTTTTGATATGTGTATTTAGTATTTTCATTTTCTCTTTTAATTACTTATCTTTTTATTATTAAACATTAGTATTTGGGAACTCACGAATTTTATATAGCTTATAAAACTAAATGATTTAATTTGATGAAGCTTTTAAATTTACTGATGCAACAGAAAAGTTGAAAAGGCGATTTTTATAACTTCCTTCTTAATTTTAGAAACTATTTTTCCTAGGGAATTTCATATCCCATTTTTTAAAAATTTCTTTCTTAATAATAGAAAACATTTCTTAGAAAAAAATCGAATTAAAGTTCTGCTAATTTGTTTTCGTATATTTAGAAATCATTTCTAAAAGACCATGAAATTTCTAAATTGCATTGCGATAATTTCTCGGAGTTCCTCACAGCAGCAAGGAGGAGCATGGGAAAACTGAGCAGCCGCTGCTGCTACTACTCCAGATCCTTTTGCTACTCCTTCTCCGCTTCATTGAGCACTCAACGGCTGCTGGACTTGAGGATGACATAATTAAATCCATGCACTAATTAAATTTCCCAAAAATGTATGCAAATGCCGGCAAATAAAGCGCTCAACTTTTTGCCAACTACCTTAATTGCATGAGATAAGCCGTTAGACGGGGCGCATACGTAATGCAAATTATTTTCAACATTTCACATTTAATTGCAAGTCGCTCGCCGGACATGTCCACCCCCGTCTTCCCTTCCCCACCCCACAAAGGGACGCACATTCATTAAGCAACCCTTGAGCGGCTTTTGTATGTGTGTGTGTGTGTGTGTGTGTGTGTGCGAGTGCGAGTGTGTGTGTGTGTGTGTGTAGATATTTTGGGCGGTCAAGTATCCGGTGTCCCATGTCCGAAATGCGGCATACATCGCATACCAGCTGGAAATTAAGTTTTCGCATTTTCCACCTTTTTTTTTTTGCTTTTGGTTTTGGCTGCTTTTTTGGTTTTTTCCTCTTACGGCATTTTTGGCCGAGAAGTCCAGTTGATAATCCAGCATAATGCGCTTTTATTTGAAATAATAATGTTGATGCCGACATCGGTCTGGGCTCATTAAATGTGAAAAACCATAGAAAAAACCCAACTCAGTTTTGCCTAGGTGTAAACGTATGTAAGCCACTGAGATGGTTCTTTGTAAATACCCTGTACAAATTAGAATAGCTTAAAAGGGTTGGAAGACAGAGGAAAGCCTCTGTAAGCAGAAAAGACATTTTTCTGATTCATTTCGCTTTCTTATTAGAATATATTAATCAACTAAAGTACATGTCAAAAAACGTTTATAAGATTAATTGTTTAATCATCCCCTTGAACGATTAATTCATAAATCCATAATATATCTAAACCTATCTATTTATGTCCATAGGCCAACACAACTTTTATTTATGTATATCCAATTTTTTATTTATTCTTGCATCGATTGCTTCGATTTAAGCAAAAAAAAACATTGGCAGCCTTTGATTTGTCTAAAGTCCTTTCACTTTTATTGTTTAGAATCGATTTTACAAAACTTGACTAAATAAATTCAATAGCTGCTTGCAGGGTGTTTTCTAGTCGAACTCTTTCTGCTAGCGCCGTCCGCTTGCTTTTTTTGTCCAAGGGTTAGATGCTGAGCTCATTGTCAACCGCAAAATTGTTGCATGAGGTGTCAAAGTTCATATAATATCCCCCTCCTCTGCCCCTCGTCTAGCAGCAGTCGAAATTAATTTCAATGTCCGGCCATATGTGTGTGGAAGTCCGAGTTCATCTGTTGTTAATACTCCACCTCCTCTGTCAGGGTATGAAAACGTATGTTTAATTGCAAGCATTTTCCAGCAAATTAAGTTTGATGCCAGTTTTGGATATAGAACACAGTGAGAGAGATAGAGCGGACCTGAGGACCTTAAAGTTATGCGACGTGGCGACATAAATATTTCTGAGGTGTAAATTGTTCAAATGCCGCTGCAAGATGACTAACGCAGGCGCATAAATTTAACTGACTAAAGGGGGTAGCTGGTGGGGGGGTGGGGGGGGCGGAGTAGAGGGCAGGAGGGCTAGAGGTGTGGATGGGTGTGTGTTGAGAGGGTGGGGGGCTGGCGCGGTTAACCAGAGCCACAATAAATCTCACGAAAAACGATTTAAAATTTGGTGCTTTCACTCGAGACAGATGCACGTGTATATGTATGTATATTCATATACATACACTCATCTATATATAAATGTATATAAATATATACTTAGATATATGCACTCAAAAAAAAAAAACGAAATTTAACATTCGTTTCTAAATATAAGAAAACTGTTTTATCAAAACTACGCTTACCCTAAACCGATAATTCTAGTTTTATGAATAATTTTATTATGAAGAAATGCTTTTCTAAATATGAGACTGCAATCCCTGATTCTTAGAAAGCATAATAATCAAATATCCTCTGTTGACTAGTATTATATTTATTCTACTCGCGAACAAAGTGTCCCAGAATGAAGTCTTCAGATATAGGTATAGTAATTTATTTAAACTAGGTAAAGTGTGTTCCTTTTTATATAATATTAAGTCTTAAAATACTATTGTTTAATATAAATATAAGTAACATAAGTTCCAATTTAGGAACATAGAAAACAACAACACTCCAGAAATTAGACATATTTTTCCAAGTATTACAAAAAATGCACCCTGAAATTAAACAAAGGCAAACTTGAGGAATCCATGACTAATCTATTCTAAAATTCAGAGCAATTGTTTTTCCGAGTGTATTTATATTTATAGTATATAGTTCCATAATCCCTTTGGCCCAACTGCTTTCTTAACTTTCAGCTTTGGCAAGCAAAATTCTTGCGGCGTTGCCTTTTGGTTGCCTCTGAATGTGTCCCGAAAATAATTTATCATTTTCACTTTGAGTTTTGTGTGAAAATTCGAGTGTGTGTGCAAGTGTCTGGGTGTGTGTGTGTGTGTGTGTGTGTGTGTATGTCAGCCAAGCAGTCAACTACCCAACCATGCCCCACTTTGACTTGTCACCACATTTGTGCTACCTTTTTGTGTGGCTTAAAGTTTTGTCAACTGTTTATCGTAATTTAAAGTTGTTGTTTTTATTTCTGGCATCGTTTTCGATTTTAATTTGCATAGTTGAAATACCATTTTGGCCATTTTGCAGTGGTCCCACTCAACTGAAACCGGCAATTCACAACTCACACACCACCTGCCCGGCAGTGAGTGGTTTTTGGTCTGGTGAAATACCTCAACATTAAAATGCCATTAATGCATTTGCGTAATGTTGTGTGTAATATTCGAGGCCAGTTCAGGCCTTGCCACCCGCATTTTGGGCACACCTCATTGAAAGCCCATTAAAGTGACTTATGTGTTGGCCAAAAGCAGCTGTAACGGGAATACCCAGACTCCAATTGGAATTCCATATTGCAATTGGAACTGCATTCTCCATTTGCTCTCCATTCGCATGTAAAAATTGCATTAAAAGCGTGGCGAGAGTTTCTTTTTTTTTTGTTGTCGCTTTTTCGCTGGAGTTTGTCTTATCAGCAGGCTACTGGCATTGCCCGACTCCGCTGCTCCCCTCTATTCCCCCTGTTGGCCAACCTCTCCATTTGCGACACATTTGCCTGACCATAATGAGCGGCAATTACCGCATTGGCCGCAATTTGCATTACACACTGCGAAAATGTTGCAATGCCGTCGAATACGAGTGCTCTCTGAAGGAGGAGGGGAAGAGTGGTGGGAGAGTGTGTGTGCGTGTGTAAACACTGTGCAATCTTTTATCAACAGGAACAACAACAACAGCAACAACAACAACAACATACACAAGAGCAACAGACATGACAATGGCAATAGGAAAGGGCAATATTTAATTGCGCCTACTTAAGCGCTAAAGGGAAATGCAATACAAAAAAAGTTAAAATCTCTCAGGCTACACATGACAAATATATATACATATATATATATCTATGTTGGTATATTTATGTTGCGCGAAACATTTTAAATTACACGTGCCTTATCTTTTATGCAGCGGTAAGTAAATTAAAAGGTGAGTTGAGAGATGAAAAACTGAAAGAGCTGTTTTTAAGCATTCTAATTTTTAAATGTATTTCTTTATATAGGTTAAAAGGTTAGAACCTAATAATGAAGTTGTGCAATTGCAAAAAGCATATTTATTCTTCAATCGGTTTTAAAAATTCCAATCTCAGAGACTTGTTATTTCTTACGAAGTAGTTGAAACATAAATTCGAACTGATTTTATTTCTTTAAATTCTAGCCTAATTCTAGCTACACAGCAGGGGATCAATGCTAACCTATTTAAATCTATATTTATTTCTAGACCTGTTTATATGTTCATCATATTTTCAAGTGGCTGCAGCTATGATTATAGTACATACTAACTAGATACCATTAAGATAAGCTCATTCTTGCGCATGCTATAAGAAGTAAGTACATTACATTTTGAATATAAGTTCTCATCTACCAAAGGCAGATGAATTTTTCGTTTCCATTTGGACCCGTTTCTCGAATATCGAAACAAATTTCCATTTGCAATAAAAGAAGCAATTGTGAAAATATAGCATTCTAATTAACATAAAATATACCCAGACATATTATGTGTAACAATTTCTTTAGGATTGAAAAACAAACACAGATTTTGTTAAATTTATTAAATTGTATGACAGAAAATATCTCTAACGAGCTGTCTTCAAAGTTCATTTGTTCTTTAGCAGCATGTTTAAAAAGTCTATTTTATTTTTATTTAAATTCTGTGATATAATATAGTTAAAAATACTACTTTGGCAGTATCTTATAAAAATAACACAATTGTCATTGAAAAGCTCAAAAAGTTTGTAAAAAGAGAAGCTTAAGTCTAAGTTGCTTAATATTCTCCAATTCAATGGCCTTGATTAATAAATCTTTGCTAACATTTGACGAACTTTAATAAATATTTATTTAACTTTTACGAGTTTTAATGAAGAAAAGGAAATAAACTTCTTTGATTGCACTATTTTACAAATTCAGAATTTGTTGAGAATTTCTCATACTAAGTAGAAAGATTAGCTAAAATTGTTGTTTAATAATCTCAAATTCAATGCACTTGATTACTAAATCCTTCCCTAAATATGCCAAATTTTAATAAATATTTATTTAAATTGTAATTGAATTCAGAGGCGAACACTTCTCTTTAGTTTACTTAAGTTGATATGGGAAAGACACTTTCACTTGTCGCCTGGCAGCGGAAATGGCAACATCTGCCACAGCTGAAGACCAACTTCAACTCCAAGTCCAAATCCAAGTCCAAGTCCAAGTTGAAAAGGCAACAAATAGTTTTTGGGCCCAAGTTGAGGTCTAAACAAACTGAACTCAAACTGAAACTCAATTTTTGCAGAACAATGCGTTCATAATTACTAACTGAGAAACGAAATCGAATCAAATCAGAAACTTTAAATCTTCGGGGCCAAGTCGAAGCAGCAGCAGCTGCAGCTAAACACTGGACTTGCCACTGCCCAGCCCCATCAGATTCCGCTAGCATCCCCGGCCCTGTTGGTGGACACGGGCTCATTCAATCGTCAGTTCCAGCAATTATACGCATTTTGCGCAATTTAAACCAAATGCTAACGACAGCTAACACAACCAGCCGGCAACCGACAACCAACAACCAACAACCGACAAGCGACAAGCGACAACCAACAACCAACAAGCAACAAGCAACCTTTGCTGCACCTTCGACCAGCTGAAGCAAATAAAACAAGTAGGCTTGCTGTTGTCGTCTGACCTCGACTATGAGATACCCTGCAGTCAACTAATTAAGAAATTATAATTCATTTAAATATAAATACAATTAATATACTAAATTAAATAGTTCTAATGTTAATTACTCAATATTGCATTTGATGAGAGATGTTGCATTTGATAAAAAGAGATTATTTTTTAGAAATAGTTCCGCACACCCAAATGTAAGCATGCGTGGATAATAGTAATGAGATTAATATTGCTACCGGAAAACGATAAGTATAGATATATGCAAAATTAAGATAGTTATCGATAAATGTCTACCAGGAATACTCGAGAACTTATAATCCATATTTAAAGACACATGTCTGCATATAGCAGACATGTAGATAGATTTGGGTATATTGACTCTGCTGTTATTATTGATGCTGATCAAGAGTATATTTACTCTGCTTCAATCCGTTACATACTTTGGCACAAAACCATTCTACCCTTCTTATACATTTTCAATGGGTTCACGGTATTAACAGATCAAGGGAGAGGGAGATTGGAAGTTATGGGGGTTGGGTGGTTGGTTAGCAGGCAGTACCAGTACCAGGACCAGGACCAGGACCAGGACGAGGACCAGCCAGGCGTTTGATGAACAAAAAGTAGCATACTGTAAATCAAAAAGTAACTTGCCGTACGGATGTCATTCGTTGCAGATCGTTCGAGCGCAAAATTTAACAATGACACAAACACAAACTTTGAAAACACAACAACAAAAGCTGCGTAGAACATGATGACGCACACAGTGGATACACACACACACACACACGCACACAAGATAATACCTTATACACACCTACAACACACACACACACACACACACACACACACTTACACTTACACACATGGCCAGCCATTGACTTTGGCTTTTGGCATAGGGGCAAAAAGTTGCTCATGCAGAAGCTGTCATGTCCAGCACTCAAATTTCTAATACTGGCCTAAAGGGCTATGCGGGCTATGTATGTGTATGTGTGTGTGTGTGTGTGTGTGTGTGTGTGTGTGCGTGGCAACACTTAAAAGTCACACGGGCGTGGCAAGTTAAATGAAATGCACATTGATGTGGCATTTGTGTGTCCTTTTGCCTGCTGCTGATGCTGATGCTGCAAGTGACAGCGGCAAGAGAAAAGGAGAAAAGAGAACTAAAATTCTTATGGGGTGAGAGAGAGAAGAAGAAGATAGCTGGCGCTAGGCAGGTGTGTAGCAATCCATCTCCTCCTCTCTTCTTCAGCATATAGAGCGAGAGAAGAATGTAGTTAGAATTCATATCAAGAGAGAGAGAGAGAGGGATAAGAAATGTTGCTCTCTTTCACTCTATTTCTCTAAAGTGACAGAAAAATGAGGGATGGAGAAATTAACTAAAATTCTTATGGGGTGAGAGAGAGTAGAAGAAGATAGCTGCCGCTAGGCAGGTGTGTAGCATTCTATCTCCTCGTCTCTCTCTCTCTCTCTCTCTCTCTCTCTCTCTCTCTCTTTCAACAAGACAGAAGAGAGAAGGAGAGAAGGATAAAAAGTGCAGCTAGAACTTGTTTAGATTATACATTTTCTAGGCAGGTGTGTAGCATTCTCTATTTCTCTCTTTTCTCTAAAGTGACAGAAAAAACAAAGATGGAGAAGATAGCTAAAGAGAGAGAGAGAAGGATAAGAGTAGCTAGCATTCAGACAAACTAATTTAGGCAGGTGTGGCGCATTCTCTTCATCTCTCTTTTACTAAAGTAACAGAGAGAGAGAGAGAGAAAGAGAGAAAAAAAAGATAGAAGAAGTGAAGCAAAAATTCATATGTATCTTTTAGTTTATATTCTAATCTGTTTCGTAAGTGTATCTAGAAGAGAGAGAAGGATAGCTGTAGCTTCTTCTAGACAGGTTTATAACACTCTCTCTTTTTATCTGTCTATCTCTCGCTTACTCTCTCATCCCAAGTCACAGCACTCAGAGGAAGGGTAAGCTTGATATTCTTCGTAGGTGTGTAGCTATCTCTCTCTAAAAAACAGATATGTGGAAAGAAAGAAGGATAAACTCGTATTTAATGAGAAAATAATAAATATAGCTACAATTCATATAGCTTACTTGTCCCAGGCAGATACGTAACACTCAATTTCTATCTCTCACTCCTCCTCCGCTCGCTATCTCTGTCTTTCCCTCTGTCTCTTCCTTTGACTAACTTTCGTACAAAGTGATGTAAATGCAATAACGTAACTCCGATTATAAAAAAAATATAAAAAAAGCAGCACAACCTGTGGCAAGCAAATGGCAGCAGCTGGCATGCAACGAAACTCCGCTTGCCACAAGCAAACTCCAAGTAAAAAATTTCAATCAATAACCGTAACGATAACATTGTCAACACAGGAATAAAATAAACTAGGAGGTAATACTCTTTTTAAACTTACCTCGCCTCCTTTTCGTATACACTTCCCAATTGGTCGAGTTAACTATGTGGCAAAATCAAACTACATTCAAAAAAATATATAAATATTGCTATAGAACACATTTAATTTCTAGATTAATCCAACATTTAATTTATGGATGGAGAAAAGCACGGGACAAAACCCAATCAGATCAAAAATAATAAATAGCAACCAAGCACAAATCGATTTCAGCAATATTATTGATCAACTATATAAAGTCATAATAAATTAATATCAGATAAGAATCACAGATTTGTATAAACAAAAATTTATTTTGTTATTGAATAAACTTCTATACATTTTAATTATTTATTTAATGACAACTAAAGTTTAAAAATAATTTTAAATATAATGTAAAACTTAAAAAAAAAACTAAATAACTTAAAGCTCTGGCAAGGCTAAGGGTTTTTGCCTTCTCGTGCCTCTTCTCAAATGTGTTGCATATGTGGCAACAAAGTGGCAAATACCCCAAAAAAAACTGTTTAGGGTAACAAAACGTTGCAACTCTTTGGCTCGCAATTTCAATAAATTTCGCCGCCTGTTGACAAGCCGCAAAGTGTGCTTTAAAAATGGCTTAGCTGCTGTAGCACGTGTGTGTCTCTCTCTGTGTGTGTGTGTGTGTGTGTGTGTGTGTGTGTGTGTGTGTGTGTGTGGCAGACAGAGGACAAGGCGAGGCAAACGCGATTTTTATCGCAATTCAATAGAGTTTCCGTTACATTAGACGACGGGCTTTCGGTTTTGTCTTGGTGCGGAACTAAAAGCGCCATATTTGTATCCGTTCGACGTGTCAACGTGTATTGCTTCCGTTGCTTGTTTGTTGCTGTTGTTGTTGTTATTGTTGTCTATTTGTTTGCTGTTGTTTTCACCAGGCGGTGCACCTTGCCAGGGCCAACAGACAGGCCAACAGACAGGCGACAAGCAGTGGGTTAAAAGCGTTATTGAAATTTTATGTTGTCTGCGATTTTGGGGCTTCGGGATTTGCGTCTTTGCTGGCATCTGATTTATGGCCTGTCTTTCATATCGAGTGTTCACTTTAAGCGGCTCTATCTTAAAGCGCTCCTTGCCTGCTCTAATTATATGCCACCCCCTTAGCTCTTTTCGAGGGGTGTATATAACTGTCAAAGGGTTGTTTTATCTTTGGTCTGGCATTAATATTATATAAATGAAATCCAAAAAATACTTTTCACTGGTTTTATTTTTCTTTCAGCTCAGCAAATTGAATTAACGTGCGCGCTTTGCTCAAATGTCAATTTCTTGACTAGCTAAGGGGGTGGGGGAAGGGGTAACTGGGTTGGGTGGGGATGGTCACACACTCAAAAAAAAGATCAACCTGCATTTGAGAAAGTCAAAGTAGAATAGTTTCTTATTAGCCAACTTGAAATTTTGTATTTGTGAAATATAAAAATGCAAATTTAATTATATGAAAACACATCTTGAAAATTTGACAATTCGGATCGAATTATTTTTGTTTTTTTTTTTTAGTGTATTTACCTTGAGGAAACCAAGCCTCATTAAAATTCCGTTTGGACTTGTCGTCTGTTTTGTTTACCTTTTGAGAAATTAAAAATGCAAAATGTGAAGCAGACGAAAGCAGATGCCACTTTCAACTTTCAACTTTCAACTACTTTCTTGGTGCATGCCACATCGAGTGTGGCAAGGCGAGCGAAGGCAAGGCAAGTCAGCTGAATTATTTATGGCACTTGCCGCATACTGAAAACCGTAACAGCAACAGATTACAAGATTAAATTATTGTAACAAGCGCATTACGTAACTGCTTTGCATAATTTACCGCTAGAAAAGCCAGCCAAAAAAAGAAAAACACACCTAAAAATGAAAACATTCATCTTGAGCTTAAGTCGCTAGGCGACAGCGAGGAGTGGCAAAGGGGGGAGGGGGGCGGGAGGCAGCTATAGGTAGCTGTGTAAATCTTAACCGGGCCTCTATATATATATATATATACATATGTATATATGTATATATATATCTACAGCTGCGGTAGATAAAATAGCATCACAACAATAATCATTCTTTGGCAGCTTTTGAGCAAGAATTTATTACTTTCTGAAATATAAATTTGGAAAATAATCAAATTTAAACTAGAAATGTGTGGAAAAGTAACGAAATTTAAAAGTTCCTTTGAAAATGTAAAGCTGAAGATAAATTTCATTTGTATTACTATTTTTTAAAAATTTAAGTAATTCTTCATTTATCAAAATTTGCATAAAATTCCTAAATGCATTCATTAAGGAAACTTGGAACAATAACAAAAATAATACTGGTTTTCAAAAATTATGAAAAAACTGTTTTTATAGGCATATAGAAATGTATTATGTAGAGTCACTTATGAATTGCCTTCCATGATTTCTGACTTACCACACTAAAAAACTCTTCGTTATTCCAAGCAAATTATGCTGAAACAGTTTCCGAGCCCTTTTTATTTTTTATTTATATAAGCTCCATGTGCAATCATTTTAAAAGTGAATTTGAGTTGAACATTTAAATCGGTATATACCTTACACAAGAACGCCTTACTTTCATTTCAGGTCTTAAGATTTTGATTTTCAAAAGTGAGCCAACTTAATTTCTTTACTCATTAAAGTAAGTTTCTTCCATTCTTATTTATATTTTTTTGGGGATTTCTAATGCTTTCTGATGGCCCTTGACTATTGTAAACGTATCTGTTATGTGTGGGAATTATTAATTATTTTATTTTATTCTTTATTTTTTACTACAAATGTTTTGTTTATGAGTTGCCTTTTGATCTGATCATATTATTACCGAAAATGTTTATAAGACAGGAACAATGCTATTTTTTTGCTTTGTTCATAATAGTGCTATTTGTTTGGCCAGCACCGTATAGATATAGGTGACACTGACAAGTCAAGAGGTCGGTCCCACTGGGCGTATGCGCAACCAGCGGCAACATTTTTGTTTACAACAATTTGTCACTGTTGTTGTTAAGCGGCCGGATTGCAGGCACTGTGTATAAGTATGTGTGTGTGTGTGTGTGCATGGTGTGTTTGTGTGTGTGTGTGTGTGTGTGTGTGTGTCTTTCACGACTGTCTAATTTGCATTTTAATTTAATTTTTTCCATACCGCAAAATGTCAACAGAAGAAAAGGCCGCAGACGCAGCAGCTCGCCAAAGTCAAGTCACTTGCAGACACGTTCTTGCAACGCGGTATGTGGCAGGGGCATGTCTTCCAGTACCTTCAGGTCTTCGGTTTGTTTGTCTACACTTTTTTTTTATTACTTGGCGCACTTTTAATTGAGTCTTGCATATGCATGAGCAACAACAGCAGCAGCAACTTAATTAATACGAACTCTGAACTTCAACTTCAACTTCAACTTTAATTTCAAATTCAATTTCAAATTCAACCTCAACTTTTTTCTGCCATTTTTTTCGTTGCCTTTAAGTTTTGGCCGTCTTTGAACTTTGAGCCGCTGGCAAAATCAATGCGAATGCGTATCGTAAAACTTTCATCGATTGGGCAAAACCATAAAATGACAACGATATCGTCTGCCGCATAAAATTATGACGGCCAGCAGCCGGCAGGCAGCAACTACAAATGGACAGCATACTCGACTAGAAGATGGCCTGTAAATGGGTATCTAATTATTATTTGAAATACTTTATTAACTGATGGAAAAATAACTTATTTATTCCTGATTCAAGTAAAAGAGTTAAGTTTAATTTTAAATAAAGAGTAGAAATTAAATTGGTGCCTGCAGTCAGTTAAAATTTAAATTTAGTATAAGATAAATTGAAATCAGCTCGTAAATAAATAGTAAGCTTTCTGATAGTCGATTTTTCAATATGAAAATACTTTTTGATTACCAAATGCTGCCTAACATAATATATAGGATATAGCAACATCTTCAAATTAAATATTTATTATTGATTTAGGTAAATACGTTAAGAAACCCGCAGTCAAAAATATATTTTTATACAAATTATGTTTAGCAATTATGTTTATCAATTATTTTAATCAAATTTGATATATTTTTACTCCAAAAAAGGTCATACACCAATATCGAATCTGTCATATTTTTTGTTAAATACATAAGCTTAACTTTAATGTTCAATATACCCCAGTTGAAGCACTGATTTGTGTACAGGGTATAATCAGTTCGAATTGTCATAAAATGGCATGCGGTAGACAAAAGAAATGCGGCGACCTTTAAGCAAATACAAAGACCAAATTTACGACGACAACTTGTTGTGGTTGCCTGCCCCTCACTTCTCAGCAGATCCACCCCACCCCCCTTAAGCTGTCTTGCAGCTGTAATAAAGCTCAAAATGATACATATTGCATAATGGACTGGCAGCAAGAAGGGGATTTGGGGAAAAGCGAAAAACTGTCTGGCTTTGCCAGTTGCCAGTTGCCAGTTGCCAGTTGCCAGTTGCCAGTTGCCATTTGCAAACGTTGTAAATTCTAAAAACTGTCAGGCTAACCAATCGTGCAACCGTTATTACCTGTTGGCCAACAACTGCAAAGGTGGCTCTGTTGGCCACTTTTGGCCACCATTTGCTCTGTGCTACGTGCTACGTGCAACGAGTGCGACAGCAATGGACGCACTTCCGCTTGGGCAACGTGGCAGGCAACGTCACGGCTCATAATTCCACGAATTTATGAACTGGAACCGCGAGCTCTCAGTCTGACAATGAGCAGCCAGCTAGCTAGTCATATAAATATATATATATATATATATATTTAGAGAGAGAGATAGAGAGAACTGAACTTTATCAAATGCATATAGGAATAGCTATCAAGCTAAATCATAGTTATGTATATATATATAAATTGCAGTTATCAAAGATATTGCTGAAGTCGCATTTTCTTTGTCATCTGGAAATATTGATTAAGGTAAAGTAAGAATACATTTGTTTTAAACTTAGTTAATGCCTTACCAAAAGTTACGAAATCAATTTAACATGATATCTTATCGATTTATATGTATTTAATGCTGCCAGATTGATTGAGCTAAATATATTGTAATTTATTTATTAAGGTATCCTTTTAAATTTACTTGCTTACTTAGACTAATTTGGATATATATGTTTTAGGCAGAACATTCATTAGCATTTAATTTTGTATTATTGCATATCAAATCAGAGAATCTTTTGTTACTCAGTTTACCAAGTTACCAATGAATAAAGCAAATTCAAAATTGTTATGCATAAAACGAATATTTAATAATATATTACAATTATGTGCCGAATTTTGTAAATAAATAAAAATAAAGGAGATATCTGCTACACCATAAAAATCTGGACAGATACATCCACCTGTTATTGAGTTCTAGTATGTATATCTTTTTGGTTTATCAAGGCATCATGACCAAAACTCACTAATTGTAAAATAAATTTAATGTTAATAATCGATCGGTTTATTTATTAAATGAATAGTACAAATGTATATCTACATCATTGCCCTAATAACATATTGGTAATAAGATATTTCCAAGCTTCTTTGACAAAGCAATTCCCAGTCAGTTAGTCAGCTGTTAAGATATATTAAAGATATTAACAATGTAGTAACTGAATGTAAAATACCAAGTGGGACATCTTCCTTCTTATCAGTTAACAACTAAAGCATATATCTAAAGATTATATGAAACAGGTTGGGTAAGGAAAAACAATGATGTCAAATTTCCATAACAATGAAGTCTTTTTTTCGAAACACACCTCAACAGAAGCTCAAGTTAATTTTAACAACTGCTTCCTGGGCACGTACGCTGATTGAGTTGCCAACGCTTTTTCATGGAGGGGTGCACAGCGCCACCCCCCTTGCATACCACCATACCTCCAGCCCAGCATCCCTCATACCCTCATCTTCTCATCTCCTCAACTCCCAGCCTTCGTCAGTCTCACGCAGCGGCACTCACCTAATTTGAAGACACAACACTTAATCTGCACAATGAGATAAATACCTTTTGTGGTTGGCGCTCAGAGCACACACCAACCCAACCCAACTCAACTGAACTCGACTCAAGTCAGCCCCCTTTGCACCACAGCCCCTGTCTGGAGGAAGCTGTTACCGTTAGCTGTTATCGGTGGCACTTGGCACGCTCCCGAATTGCCACTTGTGGCAAATTGCTCAGGCGCAAAAACTTTCACCGACTTTCGGCACGCAAAACTTAATGACAATGAGCTCAAGCGTTTATTACCTGATATAACCTAATCCTCTTTACTCCCCCCCCCCGCCCCGTCCCCCCTTGCCCAACCGCCTGTTTATCCTCTCCTGCCTTATCTCTACTTGTTAATGCATTAATTTGAATTATATATTTTTATAAGAGGCCTGCCTGCCAGCAAGCAAGCAAAAAATATGTTTGACATGCCAAATTTAGTGGAAAATTGTCGCATGTCATTGGCCAAAATATGCAAGTGAAATGCTACGTGACTCCATTGCCAAAATACACACCCACACACCCACTCACACACACACCCACACACACATTGCAAGTCGTGAACAATGCGACAAATTGGCCAATACCTCACTTTGCCATGCAACACATTTTTTCCACCCTGAACCCATTAAAAATGGCAAAGCGGGTTTGATGAAGTTAAGCAAAATGATGTAACAATCAGAGGAAAGCAACTGCGATCCTTTAAGGAATATATATTCCTGATCAGCATCAGCAAACAGAGTCTTTGAATTGGAAATACAATATATACTCTTTTAGCACACGAAGATTAATTTATTAATATTTAATCGATAGTTGACTCCGTTTAATGGATATAATATTTTATAAAGGAATATATGGAATAAAGCAATATCGAACTCTGAAATGGCAACTTATGCTTTCAAGTTATTCAAACACACGATATCTCTTTAGTTCTATATATTTCAGGGCCTTTATTTTTGGCTGATATTACTTGGTCATTAATCGATGGTCATTAACAAATAGTTTAATACAAAGATTTGCCACAAATGAACCCAATTACGATCTTAAATACATTTTTAAATATATTTGTGTAAATAGTACAGAATATCAACTCTGCCACAATCTCATATTTTCACGTTTAAATAGTATCTCCCCGTCGAGCACTAACGAGTCGAGCATGTTATTTGCAGGTCTGTTGAAAATTTAAAAAACAAATCACACACCTACAAGAAGCACTCAAACCCCCAAGACAAGTTTCCGACATATAACGTTTCTTCTGTTTGTTTTTTTTTCTTTTTTTTTTGGGTCGGAAGTGCACACAAGTTTGCGCCGTCTCAAAGGACACGGGAAACGGGACACAGGACTCCGGACTCGAGACACTTTTGCCGGTAATGGAGTGGACTTTATTTGTGTTTGTTGCAACGCATCAGTGGACTGGACCAGGGCTGCCCCAAGTGCCTCATACCTTGTGGCACGCTTCGCCGAGCCGCACATTTGTCAACCCGTGGCGGAGTACAGTGAGTCCTCGCATGTGTGCCTGGCATACAAATTGTATTCGTAGTTGGCATTGGAATTTCCTGTCATTTTGTTTCCTTTGCATTTTTTTTTTTAATACAAAGTCGATTTGTGTTTGTCAGTCTGAGAATTGTTAGCAGAAATCAAACAAAAAATTCACAAAAAAAAGAAATTTATTGCATTCAAACTAATTGGCAAGTGAACTCGCCATTATGGATTACATGCTCAAAATGGCCGACGAGATTGATCAACAGTGGGCGGACCTGGATCAAGTGCAGCATCAGCAGCAGCAGGAGATTCATTCCGATGGCTATAAATCCATTTTTACCATAAATGGCAAATGCATTTTGTCACCCTTGGTAAGCCACTGATAAGAACGCATACACTTAACGAAAACAATAGCAATGAATATAAGAGAAAATTAGAAAATATCGAAGAAATAATTTGCAATTATTAATAAACTTCTAAAACTAAAAGAAAATTAGTAATTAAAACACTTATTTAAAAAAAAATTAAACATTCTTTCGAGAATTCATTAACAAATAATGAAATTTAATAGCTGTGCTTTTAAATTAGAGTATAGCTGTCGTCAATTAATGTTAAAATTATTTAAATTAAAAAACTATTTAAAATGTTTCTCAATCTGAATGAAATACGAATGCTGTTTAATAAAATAAGCAATAAGCCAAGCATATCAAATTAAATATACTTTTCTAGCTTATATATATATATATATATATATTTATTTATGAGTTTACCTGTTTATGTATATACCTATCTGTATCTGTATCTGTATCTGTATCTGTATCTGTACCTCTTCAGATGACACCTGAGCGACGTGTGGAGATGCAGAAGTATCGCCAGACCGCCATGGCCATTGAGCGGCAACAGGTGTCGCAGCTGTCCAGGAGGCTGCCGGGGCGCCTCAAGCTGTTGCAGCCGGTGCAATTTGTGGATGCCAGCACCAATACGGAGGGGGAGACAAAGAAGCACAAGTTGCAGCTCTCGGAGACGCTGATCTATGACAATCGATGCAATGCCATCATCAAGTACACCAAGACAAGCCTAATCCAGGCAGTGGGTTGGCTCTGTCCACAGCTGCAGCCACAGTATGCGGTGACTAAAGAGGCCCTGCCACAGTTTGCGAGGCGCTTGGAGCAAACTCCATTCAAGGGGGAATCAAAGAGAAGCGAGCAGGAGTTGTTGCAACGTGCCTCAACGAGCCCCTTGCTGCAATCGCCAAAGGTTGCCCATGATGGGCAGGTTGAGGAGTGGCTGCACTCGCAGCTGTGGAAACGTTATCACTCCTATCCACTTGGCTACAAATTGACGACGCCAAATCGTGTGGCAAGCAGCAAACCAGGCACAGCTTTAATCTGCCCCAGCAGCCAGATACACATAAAAGAAAAGCAACTCTCGCAGCCCAAGCCGAGTGGCAGTAAATCCAGCAAATCGAAATCACGGCTCAGCTACAGCTCGGCGGCACACGCCCATTCCCATGCCCAGGCGGAGCACAGCAGCCCCAGGATGAGCTGCACCCAGCGGCGGCTCAGCTACGATCCGCGTGCCACACAGCGCAAGAGGAAGGTGGCGCCTGCCACACTCAGCAGCAGCGCGGAGCAGCAGCAACAGCACCAGCAGAAGGCCCTTCTCAAGGACATGGAACAGGAGCAGCGACAACGTTTCCAGTTGCTCGTCACGCAGCAGGCAGCGGAACAGCAGCGACTCCAGGCCGAGTTTCTTGCCCAGCAGCAGCTGCTCCTCGATCAGCTGCTCGATGAGAAGGATGCCCAATCGGAGTCCAGTTCGAGTGCATCGCTGCCGCAGAGTCGCCACGAACAGGATATCGATAATCCAGATGCGGACATTTGAAATTAAATCAATTATTTATATATCAGATTATTAAATGAGTGCGCAGTGTGCACTGAAAAAAAAAACACATCGTCTTGAAAACTGGCAACATGTTCTGGTTTTTTTTAGAAATAGTTTACATGTTTATGAATAATTTTTCTTAGAATTACAACTGCGTTTTTAATTAAATTAGATATATTTTTTATTTTAAAGAAATGAATTGCCAACAACAACAAAATTACTGGATGATCCTTTTCAAGTTTCTAGAAAAGTTTTATGCCTCTAAGAAATATATTTCTAAAAAGTAAATTGATATAATTTAATTTGAAAAAGCTTCCTTAATTTTACATTTTATTTCCTATGATTAATTCCCATTTTCTATTTTTTATTTATATGCAAATATTTAATTATAGTTAAAAGTAAAGAAAAACTTTGATTTTAGAAAGATGCAAGCATATCTTTTAAATATAAAGATTACTCTTAAGGAGTTAGCTTTTCAAAATAAGCGGTCTACTTTATTTTGCTGAGTGTATTCCGTGCGCGTTTTCCTAATTCACACATCACCCAAGTGCAATAAATCCGACTGGGAATGTGAATCCAAATTTAGACAACTCATTGCTGGCGCACCGTTTTCTAATTATGCTCACCGTCTGCTGCCATGCCACACAAGTTGCAACGCACACACACACACACACACACACACACATACACTCGCATATACCCATAGGGCAGCAGGGAAACTTGCAGCTCACGTTGATGTCTCTATAGACAAGCATAGCGAGATTTTGCACGCCATAACTCGCCGTGTTATTAAGTGTATGAAATTAAAATTTCATAAATTGTTACGCTTTATTTAAAGCAACGCTACACTCAGAAAAACAAATTGGTGCCAATGGTAACACAATTTGGTTTATTCCATTCTGAATTTGAGAAATATGCTTTCTAAAAGTTTACATATTTATTTTCACGTTTTAGAAATGTATTTCTTAATAAAAGAAAGCATTTATTTGAAGCAGAAAAAAAACTATCTGGTTATAAGAATTTATTTTTTTACTTTCTACTTTTTCTGAATTTTATACAGTATTCTGAATTTTATAAAGAATATTTGACATGTTTTTATAACCACTATTTAATAAAGTTTAATTTCTACATTTAACAGTTTATTTTATAATAATGAAAAAACGTATCTGACAAAAAATACAAACAAGCGTTTTCAATTTGAGGAAATAGTTTTTCGTGTATTTTGAAACTATTTCTAAAAAGCAAAACATTTTGCCAGATTTCGAGGTGGTTTTCATTAGTGGGCAATTTTCTGAAATTTCAGGGCGATTTATTTTCTGAGTGTGGTCGGCCAGCTCTGCTATTAATTGACCGCATGAAGGCAGGCTGTAGATGGCGTTGCCAGATATACATATATATCTGCATCAGAGTATATATGAACATATTAGCTTCTCTGATTTGCGTTATTCGGGAACTTACAATATTTGATTTAAAGTGGACGTGGACATAATTAAAAGCACTTAAGACGCACGTCCGTCTGTCTCTGACTTCAGTGGCTGCCCCATTGCCCCTGCGCACACTCGCCCCCCCCCCCCCCCTGCTTATCATGTTGTTGGAGCACCGCCAAGTTGAGCCAAATTGGCAGATGCACTTGTGGATTGCAGTCTTGGCTATTTGAATTAAGCATTTTTTTTTTTAATTTTCGTATGCAGCCCCCGATTTTAATCGGGCCAATTGCTGGCAATCATTTCAAATCAAAAGCGGACTTTCTTTTTGCGGAAAATAAAAAGTCCCAAAAATAACTCAGATAATGAGCATAATTACGGAGCGATTAACTACGGGAATTAGACTGTCTGGTAGCGAGAATTTGTCTCGTGTTTCCTTAAGTGGATAGCTTTGTGGATTTATTGAATGAATTGTTTGAATGTAGCTAGTCTACAAACAATTAAGTGGTCTACTTGAAATAAATAAGCCACGCTGAAATTATACCACATATTTGAATATGTCTTATAATACATATAATTCTAGCATAGAATAATGTATTTATTTCATTTCACCAAGTTGATTTCGCTTACTTAACTTAAGTTATTTTCCATTTGTTGTACATTAATTTGAACAAGTAAGAGTGCTGTAATCGAGTGAACTCGACTACGATATACCCTGAACACAATTATTAAATATATTCTCGAATTATCCGCAAATTTCAATTTAAAAAGTTTTGCTACAAAATGTGAACAGCTCTGCAAGCGCCCTCTGCCAACGAACACGTCAATATTCATACATACAGTGGCTCAGACCTTATTTGGACCAGTGCCTGGCAACATTTTTAATTGCCTGCCATAAAGTAATTATACATTATTTTTCAAATTTTTTTTTCCCAGATTTAAATATTATTGAAAATTTGTAGGTTCTGCTGGAAAATAACATCCGGCATCACAGCATATCCAGCAAACAGGATCTCAAAAGTGGTCTGCTGGATGAGTGGAGCAAGATCAGTCCAGAAACTACCCGGAAGCTAGTATCTTCCATGAATAATAGGTTTAGGGAAGTTGTTAAGGCTAAAGGATATCATACTAAGTATTAACATCCTTACTTAAGTTTTTATACGTCAAACATGTTACTTTTTTAAGACTGGTCCAAATAAGCTTTGACTTTTTTTTGGATATGTTTTTAGTTTCTGACTAATTTTAATTAATTAACTAATATTTTAATATAAACTAAAGTTTTTTTCTGAAACGTGATACAGCATTAAACAGACTGGCATTTAAACATTTTCAGTTTGTTTCTTTGTTTAAAATTTATAGCACTTTAAATTTTTTGCTAAACACTGGTCCAAATAAGCTCTGAGACACCGTACATACATACACACATACATACATACACACATATATATATATATATATATATATATATACATACATGCATGCAAAAATACGTACACACAATTGTAGGTAATGGGGCTCTGCAGAAAACACACATACAAACACATTGATGCTCGCTTCGATTATAATGCCATCTCTTTCTCACACATGCGCTCGCATATATATAATGGGTTCCATTAAAAATGGGTAAAAAGGGTATACTGGTTTTGTGCAAATGTATGTAACAGGCAGAAGGAAGCATCTCCGACCCCACAAAGTATATATATTCCTGATCAGGATCAATAATCGCGTCGATATAGCCATGTCCGTCCGTCCGTCCGTCCGTCTGTATGAACACGCAGATCTCAGGAACTGTAAGAGCCAGAGACTTCAAATTTGGAATATAGGTTCTCGTATAATTGTTCCGTTCTCGCTCCAGGCTAATAGTTTTCTGTACCACCCGCTTCGGCCCTGGCTGGATTTCGCTGATGCAGCAGACTCGCGAGCAGCGGCACTTGCCCCCTACAATTAGAAATACGCTGATGCGACATTTGTCAAGAGCAACGAAGCCAGCGTTGATTTGATATTGTTGTACAATATCCGCTGAGTAAGTTGAGCGCCTGCGCCTCCGACAGTTGCTGCTTATGTTGCAGTTTTCGGGATCAGAAGAGAAGTCGCGAGGTTTCTTGATATTCATCTTTTACTTAGTAATAATAAAGTTGGGGACTCATTTGTGTTTCGATTCAATCGAATCAACTTATGCTTAATTGCGCTTCATTCCGATCAGATATCGATACTTTGCCAATATCGCTTCTGACTCGATTAATTGCTTTCAATAGTATCGATTGCCACACAGCTCCTTGGTTGCTTATCTCTTAAATCTGACATCGAAAAGCATCGATTGCAATACAAATCAAGCTTTCGATCCCTGGTTCTCTGTACCTCAACAGAATATTTCATTTCATCATAACCAGTTGAGCGAAACAGGCAAAAATAAATTTGTATTTTCATAAAGATTTCAACAAGTTTCAAAAACCAAATAAAATGTCATCTGTAAAAGGGAATCCAAAAGAGACTCCGACTCGAGACTCAAAAGCAGGCGACATATTTGATTCCAGTGTGGGCAGCCATGGAGACACCTTATTGAGGCGAATGCAACACTTTGTGGACAGCCAGCAGCTGTGCGATGTGGTTCTCATCGCTGGCATTGATGGCAAACGGGTGTCCGCTCATCGCCTGGTGCTCTCAGCATCGAGTGAATACTTTTTGGCAATGTTCACCGGGTCGCTGCGCGAGAGCAAGGAGCATGAGGTGACCCTTGGCGAGGTGCATGGCGATGCGTTGCAGCTGCTCGTCCAGCACTGTTACACCGGACGCATTGAGCTGCACGAGGACACTGTCGAGACGATGCTGGCCACCGCCAACATGCTGCAGTTCACATCTGTGGTAAAGGCATGCTCCAATTTTATGGCTCGCCAGCTGCACCCATCCAATTGTTTGGGAGTCGCATTATTGGCGGATCAGCAGAGCTGCAAAGAGCTGCTGCGAGTGGCGCAGGCGTGCACCAACCAGCACTTTATGGAGGTTCGCCAGCATAAGGAGTTCTTACAATTAAATGCCAATCAGCTGGGCAAGCTGCTGTCCCGCGATGAGCTAAATGTGCCAGCCGAGGAGGCTGTCTTCCACTCTATGATGTCGTGGGTGCGCCACGATGCAGCAACTCGTGAGAAGCACATTGCCGAGCTGCTCGCCAAGGTGCGTCTGCCCCTGTTGCAGCCATCATTTTTAGTGGATCACGTGGAGAACGTGTGCAGTGCCAGCATCGAGTGCCTCCAACAGCTGCTTGAGGCCTTCAAATGGCATTCAATGCCCCTCGAGCGCCGTTTGCTCATTGCTGCCACCGAACGAACCAAGCCTCGCAAATCCACTTTCGACCGATTGCTGGTTGTGGGTGGCAGGGATTGTGACAACAGATGCCTCACATCCATTGAGAGCTACTGTCGGCATCTGAACAAGTGGACGACTTGGGAGCACACGATCAACCCCCGTTATGATTTTGGTGCCGCTGTCATGGAGAACAAACTGATTTTGGTAGGCGGATGCGATGAAAGTGCCAAAATATTGAACTCTGTGGAGAGCATTGACCTTAACACGATGGCCTGCGTGCCACTCAATCCAATGGGAACGCCACGTTGGGGCCTAGGCGTTGCTGTTCTGGATGGATACCTTTATGCGGTCGGTGGCTGCGGTATTAACTGGCTGGAAACGGTTGAACGCTTTGATCCCATTGCGCGCACCTGGAGCAATGTGGCGCCGATGTCCGAGAAACGTGCGAATGTTCGTGTTGCGGTGTTGGGCGGTCATCTCTATGCTGTTGGCGGAATCACTCATAGCTCAGTCGAAAGCTATGATCCCAAAACAAACAAATGGAGCCTTCGGGCGTCAATGAATCGAGGTAGAAGTCGAGTTGGTGTCAGTGTTGCAAATGGATTCCTCTTTGCCTTGGGGGGCTGGTCCCAGAATAGAAGGACTGACACCGTGGAACGTTATGATCCAACTACCGATAAGTGGACATTTATTTGCTCGCTAGGAGAGAGTCGGTTTGGGATTGGTTGTGCTCAGCTTGGAGATCGTTTGATTGCCGTTGGCGGCTCAAATGACGATAATGAGATCAACAATGTCGAGGAGTACGATCCGGTGAACAATGTCTGGACTGAACTGGCGCCAATGTCTGTTGCACGTAGCAGCGCCTGTGTTGTTGCCATACCGAACATAATATTATCAGCAGCAGATGGATCCAAACCAGCTTAAGCTTAAGCTTATTACTATCGCTATAATAATAATAATAAATATAACAAGTCGAGTGAACTCGACTACGATATACCCTGAATCCAGTTATAAAATATATTCTATTATATGGCAAATTCCCCGTTAAAAAGCAGCTCTGTAAGCGCCCTCTGCCGACAAATACGTGAAACACGCAATACACACAGAAAACAAATTGACGCTCACTTCGATGATCATGCCATCTCTTTCTCACACATGCGCTCGCATATTTATATTTTTTGCATACAGAAAATGCTGATAGAAATGAGATCAATATGAGAATATATTTTAGATTATAACTTGGGTGTTTCTCATCCGATCTTGATGAAATTTAGGCAGTTGATTGATAATATGCATGTATTGAAAGATTCTGCCTCTAAAAGTGTAGCATTTATTGCTATCGGAAATTTAATCTGCGCTTGGTATACGAGAACCTGTATTCCAAATTTAAAGTCCCTAGCTCCTATAGTCGCTGAGATTTCCGTGTACAGACAGACATGGCTATATCGACTCAGCTGTTGACTCTGATCAAAATACTTCCTTCTGATTGTTACATACAGTGTCTCAGAGCTTATTTCGAGCAGAGTCCAGCAAAAATTTTAAGTTAAACAAATTAAACATTATTTTTTGAAAATTCCAAAGACCTATGGCAGGTACATATATTAACCACCAAAATGAATAAATGACCCTAATAAACCGGTGTTTCCCCACCTGCTGTAAAAAAGTACCTCAATTTATAGTCAAAGCTTATTTCAAGCAGTTACATTGTGGACAACTGGGTGCCATAAAACCCGGATTTTTTACGTCAGGTTGATTGTTTTTGATATAAATAGACCAATCCTTCGTAGTCAGTTTAGTTATATCTTGCATCTCAGGTGCAACCAGCCAGCAAGGACTGTGGGCAAACGGACTACTACTACTACTTCCAAATGGGATATTCACATCGCCAAATAGCTGGAATAGTCAACCTAAGCAAGTCAACTGTATACAACATCATTCTGAGCTTCGTTGACGAAAATCGGATAGAGGACAAGGGCAGAATGGCACCAAACCAGATTTTCACCGAACAGGAGGAGTGGAGGATCATCAGGAAAATAAAAGGAAACCGTAAGCTATCGGCTCCAAAACTGACCAACAGGTGCAGGATGAAATGGTCCAAAAGTGGAGTGTACAAATTGTGAGCCTGGTTCTGCGCAACCAAGACTTTAATGCCCGAGAATCACGGAGGAAGCGTTTTTTAAGCGCAAAAAATCAGGGGGCCAGGATTTGGAGTTCTGGAACACAGTCATATTCGAAGATGAGTCCAAATTCAGTATTTTTGGCTCAAACGGACGGAAATATGGGTGGCGACAATCCAATACTGAGCTGAATCCCAAAAACGTAAGGACAACAGTCAAGCACGGAGGAGGAAGTGACATGGTGTGGGCATGTATCTCGGCAGCCGCCGTCGGAAATTTGGTGTTTATTGGAACAACAATGGACTGGAATGTGTTCGTCAATATATTAAAGGAAAATTTACTCGAAAGAGCCGAGAAGCTAGGAATCCGACGTACTTTCCGGCTCTACCACGACAATGACCCCAAGCATAAGTCCGGTTTAGAACAGTCCTGGCCTATCTGAAACTGCCCCCACATGATAATTCCACCGGCCCAGACTCAAGATTTAAATGTTATTGAAAATTTGTGGGCTCTGCTGGAAAACAACATCCGGAATCACAGCATAGACATGCTAGACACTGGTCCAAATAAGCTCTGAGACACCGTATTTAAATGAAAAGTTTGTGTGCACAAAAGAGCAAGCTAAAAGTAACATTTATACATAATTTATGGTTACTTTAAGTCTTTGGAGTAGACCACCTTTCACCTCACCTTACTACCATAAAATTGTGCCATAATAATTTCTATGACGATGCTAATGAAGTTGTGAATAGTTTTGCCTAATCTCATGTTTTTTCACTTGGTTAATCACACAAAAGTTGCGTAAGGAGCAAAAATTAAGTGAAAATAATTTCGCGCTTCGCGAGAGAAAGAAAGAGAAAGAGAGAGAGAGAGAGAGAGAGAGAGAGAGAGTGAGATGGGGAGAGTTTATTAAATGAACGAGAAGTGCACATGAAAATGGAATTAGGATATTCATGACTAAAATAAACATAATCAAAGTAATAACTGCCTCACAGCTCAACTCTAAGAAAACCAAGATATGCCCCACCTCCCAGCACCCTCCCCCTCCCCTGAGCACATGTGAAATTAATCTTGTTTATGTTTGTCTGCAGTCTGAAAGGAGGAGTTTCCAAGGACTCGTGTGAAAAGTTGGCGCCCCAAACTTTTGCTTGCCCTTTTGCAAAACTTTCATTTCATTCAGATAGACTAAATAAAATCGAGTCTTTTCACATTTATATTATTAGAATTGGTTTTATTTTTTTTTTTTGTTTATTGGGATAGTTTTCTGCGTGCTCCTTGAACTGTTAACTGTAAGCATTTAATTAAAATATACAAAAGTAATAAAAATAAAACACGCGAGAAATGCACACAAATTTGATATGTATCTATATATATGCAAATAGCTGGTTTTATTTGTGGGGTGTGTGTGTGTGTGGTGTGTGTGTGGGGTGTGTGTTCGTGCTGTAGGTGTTCAATAGACAAGGCGCAACCCTTGTTTAGCTTATCCTCAGCAACGTTTTCACATAATCTGCTTATTTTGCACACATAAGTGAAAAGTTCTGTCAACAAAATCAAAATCACGACAAAAATTTGTTTGCCATTTAAATTCGATTTTGATCCTATTTATCCTGTAAATTGCAGCAATTGAAAGGATTTACTGTTGAGAAGCGGCGACAGCAAACCGATAGCTACCTACACACCCCCACCCCTACACCTACCCCTCTTGCACTTGAATAGACTTACCTCCCCCACAATGTATCATTTTTTTTATTTTATTTTTTCTTTTGGTGAGTGTTTGATTTTGAAATTACCTTTTATTGGTGTACGCGTGTGTGTATGTGTATGGGTGTGTGGGTGTGAGTGTGACGTATGATGTGTGTGACGGTGTGTGAGTGTGTAACTGTGAACAGTTGTAACGGTATTAGCATGCAGAACAGCATTATTTCAAGCCACGACATGCTTTAACAGATAGAGAGAGCGAGAGAGAGAGGCACATAAAGAGAGTGGGAGAGGGAGAAAGCTATAGCTGACCCAGCCAGTTGATATTGAATTTCAATATCTACATAAAGAGAAATAGAAAAAATAAGTGAGCATGTTGCAGTGGGGCGTAAACGACAGAGGAATACACTGGTAAATATCTTATAAATATCTTACAAATTTTGTTTATCATTTAAATTTAAATTTAAAGTATTTTTTCTATAATAAAAAAAGAAATAAGAGTACAATACAAACTGATAAAACACCTTGGGGGGAATTTATCATGTTTCTTATTTATTTATTTATTATATGTCAATTAAAATCAAAAATAAAACTATAAAACTATTCATATATATATATATATATGCATAATATATACGCCTATTTTTACTTTCATTGCGGATACAAAGTATCTTCTACTTAAACACATATGCGAGCAGTGCATCATTCTTACACTTTGAATAATTTAAGTGTTTATGTTCAATATCGATTTCCTAGCTGTACAATTTCTCAACTTTGCCTGGTGACTGCCTCAAACCAATACACCCCTACCACCTAGGCTAACAGAGTATAACAAGAAAGAAATCACTTCATAGACGAGCGGCGACAAAGCTGTAGACAAAGTAGCAGCAAGCAAATACAAAGGAAAAACATGAAATGGAAATTGGCGACGACTCCGATGACGATGGCGATGGCGATGGCGATGGCTGCGAATGGAAATCCCCAAGTGCGGGTCAAAGAAAATAAAACTTTATGCAAATGCGCCACTTTGGCCGTAAAATGAAATAGTCCCCGGCCAAATTATACCTGATGCCTGATGAGCTAGCTGACTTCCAATTGCCGTGAATTGAAACAAAAGGGACCAATACCATACCCACCCCATCCCCCTCCCTCTGAAACTCGTAAACTTTTCCATGGGGTCTGGGTTTTGGGACAATTGTGTGTATAGTTTGGGAACCAGCGCAGGTGACTTTAATTTTAAGTTGCCAACTTTTGCATTTTACCTATTTTATTTATTTTTTCTATTTTTGTAGCAAGTTTTTAGTGAGCGACTCCTGCAGCATATTCCCCAGCCGGAAGTTGTTACGGACACGTTTTGTCGGATGTGCGGATGTGTTAGATGTGGCCTCGCATAAATATTTTTGTCCACGATTCTCATTACTATTATTATTATTATTATTATGATTATGATTATGCTCTGAATGTCGAAGGTAATCGTGTATATTGGCCGCTAAAGTTAGATAATTGAAACTTGTTTTAATTGGGGACTGAGAAATCGATAACATCGATAAGTGCAAATCGATCGAAACACATTTAAACCACAATCAAATAAAGATAGTCACTATTCGATGCACTGAATGCGAAAATTTGTAATATTTTAGAATTGCGATGTTAAGTGTTAGGAAACCGATAAGATCGATAAGAAAAAATCGATTAATCCATACATCTCTCACAAATTTAGCGCTAGAATCCATAATAATAGAGGTTATACATCTGGAGACTTTCTTCAAAGATCGACATATAAGAATTCCGGCTTCCCCAAACTTAGAGAAAGTAGAGTTATCAAAATTTTATTAGATGATCGTCCACATTTTAAAGCTTAAGTTGCCAAGCCTGAAATGTTGATTGGTAGCAAACTCCTCCTTAGATTGTAAATAAATCAGACACCCAAACATCGTGAAGACTTTATTAGTTTAATAGTTTAATATCTAAAGTTAGCAAACATGGAAGGTTGAGTATTAAATTAATTTTTTTTAATATTGGTAAAGGAGTTTTCTGACCCGGCAAACTTGCACAATTTTAAAGCTTAGCTATCGAAACTTGATTATATTGATTATATATAATTATTACTAATTATATACATATATATATATATCTAGTAAAACCATTCAAAGGGGTAAATATATTTCTATTATTATACTGTTAACAGAGTACTCCACGGTCGCTTAAACCTTTTTCCTTCCTTTTTATTGTTATAGCTCGTATAATTTAGCATTATGTCGTCGCCATTTTCCACGCTCATTTTTGACCGGAAACGGAAGCCTGTTATTAATTTGCATGTCCGGCGGCGGCAACAAAGGACGGACAACAGAGTCCAGCTGAGTCCAGGTGGTAAGCAACTCATGCTCTCTCACTCTCAGTTTTGCTAACTCTCTCTCTCTCTCTCTCTCTCTCTTTGTGTGTATATTTTAGTCATTGTGTTGTGTTGCTAATTAAATTTGCCACTTTATTTGCGCTGTGCATCAGGATTCGCACATCCATGCCACACGCCACACCCGTTCCCATCCGCCTCCTTGCCACTGCTCTTCCTCTCGTTTCGTTCTTAATTGTGTTTTGTGCTACTCTATTTCAGTCGGCACACTCAAAGACAACTCACATTTTTTTTCTTCTCATCTCATCCTCCACCGCACTTGAAATAAGACCAAGCCATTTAGCTCTGATCCTGGTTGCTGCCACTCCTGCTGCCACTGCTGCCACTGCTGCCACTGCTGCCACTGCTGCTGATGCAGGGAGCGTCTTAGGTGCTGTTTGCGCTAAAATAATTGAATTAATAATTGCTGCGTGTGGTTTTCATGCTTTTCCAGCTAAGAAAAACCCCCGCAAAGTGGAAAATACACACTGTGAAAAAAGCGACCTGTAATTAAGAGAATCAACTTACTTTTGAAGCAACTTACAGACTTGTACATTTTATTCCTTGCCAAACAAATGTTAAATAAAGTAAAGACAAAAAACTAATTTCCAGACTGCTGTTTTCTTTTTTGTGGCTTAACATTTCCCATACATAAACAAATCTTATCATTCTAAAAGAAATAAATTAAAATGATTATAATTCTTTCTGAATTTTAGAAAATATGTTTCTAGAAATAAAGTTTTTCTCTGTAGATCTATTATTATAATTATTTTCTATTATAAAAATTATATTTTAATAACGAAAAAAGTTTCTAAAAATATATACAACAAATACCTATCTATATATATCTATATTAAGAATTATTTATGGGTTTATTTAGATTATTTCGATGCTTTTCTTTTTCGTTCGTTTATTTATTAATTGTTGCAAAGATTCTCAACATTTTTCTACTTTTCAGATTGATTTTCATTTGAACACCATTTCCAACATTTTAAGTAGATTTTTTGTCCGAGTGTAGCTATGCTTAAGCCTTAGCCTCGGCATTCTTCGAGTCGTGTGAAACTTTTATCTTTGCCACTGGCAGCTACAACCACATTCTCCGCTCCCTTTTACATAGCCCCCTCTTTGAGCTAGTCTCGTTTACTTACACACTGATTTAATAAATTAACGTTAATTAGCTGTTGTGGTCGGTCGGGTGGTGCTGCCACTAGTGCTACTCATGCTGTCTTAGCTTAAAAGACAATAACGCTAAAATCCAACACGCAACGTGGCAACTTTTGCCGCTGGTACGTGATTTCCAGCGTTCCTTCAAGATTTGCCGTTCGATATATGAATTATGAGCTTATGAAAAGGCAGCCAGGACGGCAACCACACACAGCGAGGCAACTCCACATAACGGTATCTCATGCCCCACCGATAATTCATAATTTTGTGAGCACTCTTTTTTCCTTGTTTGTTCATCCCAATTCAATTAGCCAAATGAACAACTACAAATTCCTTGCCAGCATCTTTGCTTCGATTGCCAAATCCAAATTGATCCAAAGTTCGCCACATTTACAATTATTTTATATAGTTTGAAGGCTGCTTCAAAATTTGCATTAAAGAAAGTGCTTTTTAAACAATAATGTTAGCTTAATTGTTGCTTATTTGTATACCATTAGGCGATTAAAAGTAACACTATTATTGAAAAATTAATAAAAATGTTAAAGCATTTATTACTTAATTATGCAGTCCACAAAAGATTCCAATTTAAAAAGTAAACTATGAAAATTAAAAATATCTACTTAACACAAATGATAGTATTGTGTTAATGGCCCTTGTTAATAACACATAAATAAATAAATTAAAATGTTGTATCGAAAATATAATCATTAAAAGACTCTTTAATGACAAACCACCAAGAAATTATGCAAGAAAATTAAGAAGCATATTAAAAGGAGAGTTTAATCTAAGGCCAAAAAACAAAACTCTTTTTTTTTTTACTTTTTTTACAACTTTAATCAGAGTATTTTATTAGTGTATTCATTTATTCATTCATTTAGTTCCTAATTAAATGCACAATACTCGTTTGTATAAATAAATGAATACATTTCGACCAGCAAAAGTATTCAAATGGCCACTGGTCATTTGTGTCAGAATCTAATTAAAGTCTGTGTCGGTGGCAAGACGGAAGTGCAACTGTTGCAAGACTCGAACTCCAACAGTCACCAAAGGTCTGTAACAAGTTTGCTCGCATCTTGAGACAGCTGGTGTGGCAAGTTCGCTGGCGCAACAAAGAGGCAATGGCAATGGCAAAGGCAAAGGCAAATGCAAAAGGCAAAAGGCCAAAACGCTTGCAGCTAAGGACGTCGTGTGTGGCACAATTGAGTGAAATGAAGAAGCAGCATATGAAGAAGTTGCAGCTGCAAAGCATTTAAATTGAAATTAACATCCTGTTGGTCGCCACATGGCCTGTGCCGGAAGCACTTCAGCAATATTGAGCCACAAAGAAAAAACGAATGAAACGAACTGCTCCAATTATGGCATCAGAAAAGTCAAACTCAAAGACGCAAAAACGCAAAAACGCAAAACTTGCCAACTTGTATGCGTGGCATGTGGCATGTTGTGGGCCCAACAAGTGGCGCGATTGCTAAGCAAAAGTGTCAGGCAAACATCAGACAGTTGTCGCCCTAGACAAACACTCACAAAGCACACAAACACACACACACACACACACACACACACACACGCACACACAGACACACACACACACACACACATAGAGAGAGATAGAAGACAAAGCGGCAGTCAGCACACACGTAATTAAGAGGCCATTGTTGTTTTCGCTGACAAAAGTGAAAGATGTCTTGATGGATAACGTGCCAGCCAGTTCACACTTCAAAGTGTGTGCAAGTGTGTGTGCGAGTGTGTGTGTCTCTGTCTTATATACACTCAGAAAGAAATCTGCCTGAATTTAAGAAAATCGCCATACTTGGCAGTCAAGCGTAACTCAGCTAATTATTTAGAAAGCAAATTTCTAAAAATCAGCGATTTCTTTTCACTATTTCAGCGCATATTTTTCTAAAATTTAGATAAAATATGTCAAATTATTAGAGTATTTTTTTTTATTTATGTACAACAAAGCAACTTTAGTTATTAGTAGATTGTATTTATTAGTATTCTAATAATTTCATATAAAAACCATTTAGGTAGTTTTTATAATCATAATTTTAATTAAAATAAATAACTTATGATTCTTTATGTTTAAATATGTTTTTACAAGCAACTCTTAACTCATTTTTCGTTGCTCAAATATTAGTTATTATTAGTATTTTAAGATTATAAGATTTGACGTATAAAGAACGTTTTGGATAGTTTGTAAATTAATATAAAGCAGATAACAACTAAACAGAGCCAGTAAATTCCATTTTTTGTTTCATTTTATGGCGATATTCGAAAATGCATATGGTTTTTTTTCTGAGCGATTTTTCTGCTTGATTTTATGTCGATTTCCTAAAATCGAAATCACTTTTTTTCTGAGTGTAATCAATCTTTTGATGTAATCAGCTTGCAGCACTCAGCACATTATGCTCAATCCTGCAATTATTCTTACCTCAGCCTTTGAAGATAGCAATTAAAACGATTCTCACACACACACACACACTCACACGCACAATTCATCTCATGTGTGTGTGTGTGTGTGTGTGTGTGTATTTGCTGATGTATGCATAAATATTTAATGTGTTTGCCTTGTTAGTGGCTGGCGGTATCACTTTATTTTGCGGAAGGATTAAATTAATGCCAAACGTGTGCTGCTCTCTGTTGTTTTGTTGTTTTAGGTAACAGACACACACACACACACACACATTCACAACAGACACACATACATAGAGTGGCTGGTGTGTAGACAAACAACGTGTGTGACAAAACCGCTACTTACACTAGTTAGCTAATAAAATTAGTTTTATTAACACGTACTACGACAAGTGCCAACAGCAGCTAAACATACACACTATGTGTAATAATGTGTGTGTGTGTGTGTGTCAATTGGCTTTAAGTGTTAATTGCATGTAAAACTGTTAAATGCCTGACTGCCTATGAAAGTGTCAGCAGAATATGTTTAAAGATGTAGCAGACCAAAACTGTTGCCTACATTTGGGCGCAGCTGAGAGGGACAAATTCGAAAAGCAGTAATAATTATGAATGTTATATTAGAAAATAATTGAGTTTCATATTTGAATTAATAGGTAAATATAGTAATATAGTGTGCATATTATTTAAAACTCACTTTCACATTGGTTTTGAGCACAACTTAGTAAGCAAAGTTATAATGAAAATGCTGCAAGTAAACAACAAATTGGATTCAAGTAATATAAATAGGATGATATTCGTCACTAAGGAATAGTAAGGAAGCTCCTCCTTTACCAAAATCGAAAAATATTCCCTTATTTAAATGGCCTTTGCATAACTCATGTTAGGGGAAAAACAAAACAATGGCTGTGGAGAGTTTCACTCATCTCAACGGCCAGGAAAATCTAAATGCAGCCAGTATTTATTTTCCTAATGATCATCTGGAAAAATTGGAAAAATTGGAAAAATTGGAAAATACCTAAGACGAGTGTGCTTATGAATAGCTTAAGACTTGGGTTCACTGAATTTATTTATTTTCTATTTATTTACTTAGCGTCAACTAAAGTCAGTCGAAGTAAAGATATAAAAAATGTATTACATTAAATTAAAAAAAATTATATTTCAAACTACATATAAATTAAAATATATTAAATATTTATACATTACTTTGCTGTACTAATATTCATAAATTCATAAATGCAGCAATAATTCAATTCCCATAACATAAAGCTTAAATATTTCTAACAGAAGCGAACAATATATATTTTCAGCTAGATAAACTGCTCCCCAAACTGCATACCTTTTCATTCACGAGTCCAGTTAATATATCCTGGTTTAATACATCCCCTTGTGCTGTCATCGAGTGTTAAAAAAAAAGTATATATATATACAAATATATATATATAGCCAGTTAATTGGAGCGCTGACATCAGCAAATCGGAGTCAAACCACAATGAAATTCGATGACAATACCAACTAGTAAGATGAGCACACACGCACACACACACACACACACGGACAGAGCTGACCACCATAATTAATGTTAATAAATAATAAATTTACATATATATAAAGCCAAAATGG
Organism: Drosophila setosimentum; assembly: GCA_035043505.1. NCBI lineage: Eukaryota > Metazoa > Arthropoda > Insecta > Diptera > Drosophilidae > Drosophila > Drosophila setosimentum. The sequence continues at coordinate 1,198,288 of JAWNMY010000076.1, read as the reverse complement.
GGGTGGCAGGGGTAAATCATGTAATACAAGACAAGTTGGCCGAGAAAGTGAAAGTCCGTAACGGCATACAAATCTGTGTAATTAAAACCAGCATTCAATGAGTGCCGACAGGGAGAGGGGTAGGTGGGGGAGGGGGTGTGGGGGTGTGTGGGTTACAGCGATGCCAATGCAGTGATAACATCATGCAAAAACTTTTGTGGCCAGCAAAACGTTTAATTAACTTGTTTGTTTCATCATCAAGCCAGGCAGCCGGGCCACAATTCATATGCGAAACGTGGCCTGCAATTAAAAATGGCCCAAAGAAGCAGCAAATTGAAAGTGAGCAGTGAGCAGTGAGCTGATTTCATAAATGGAAACAGGAAGCAAAACTGGCCCTTTTTTCTAATGTGTGACATGTGCGAGGGAGAAAGGAAAAGAGTGACAGATACCGAGAGAGAGAGAGAGACAGAGAGAAGGCAAATCAGTTAGATAGAAGCATAATAGGATAAGATTTCATATATGAGTCCGGAAACAAAACTGTCGCTCTAATGTACAAAATGAAGAGAGAGAGAGAGAGAGAGAGAGAGAGATAGGGAGTGAAAGAGAGAGAATGAGAGGGAGAAAGATAGAGCAGATAGTGACAGATAAGAAACAAGGACAAGAAACGCGAAAAGACAAAGAAGCGAGTGAGGAAGACAGGGAAGACACAGATAAGTTAAGGACACAAGGATAATAAAAATACATAAGTGTGAGCAGCAAAAGAGTATTCGCGATAGAGGGAGAGGAAGGGAGAGAGATAGAAGAGAGAAGACTGATTAATTACAGACAATAGACAATAGACAAATCTAAGAGAAGCAGCCAATTTTATTAAAAGTGAAATAGATTTAATAAATGGAATTCAGAACCAAAACATTCCTTCTAATGTGTGTGTGTGTGAAAGAGATAGAAAATATATATGAGAGAGAGAGTGAGAGAGAGAGAGAGGACAGATCAGTTACAGACACACTTTATCAAGAACATGTTTAGGCAATTGAAAAATGAATATTTTTCTCATTTCTGTTGCAAAACTTTATTTTAGTCTTATATATTTGCTTATTTTCAAAAATGAGCAAAATACATTATTTGTTCATTTTTAAAATTTAAAAACCAACAATTATTAATATTTTTGGCTTAGAATTCACAAGTAAAAAGAATTGAACAATTTAACAATTTAACATTAAGCTTTGCACGTTTAACATCACTTTTCAGTATGAATTTTGGAATTCGATCGGAGAACGATTTATATCGATAGTTGCGTAACGGAGGCAGTTATCGATAAAAATTAAATAAATTTGATCGGTGCGAGGTATACGAAAATCTGTATTCCAAATTTGAAGTCTCTAGCACTTATCATCTCTGAGATGTGCTTGGCTAAATCAACTCGACTTTTTATGCTGATCAAGAATATGGGTTTCAAGAGACTTTCCCACTTACCCACTTTTAATTGGCTCATGTGGTGAAAAAACTTGCCAAAAATGTCCATTTGGCAAAATGTTGAAGAAAACTTTCAACGGAATTAACCGCAACTCAAAGCAAAAACAAAAGCGAAGTCAAAACCAAGTCGACAAAACATATCAAGTTACATTTATTGAATTGAATTGTTTCATGTGTGTTTGATATCTATTTGGACTTACTGGCTATCTCCGTATGTGTGTGTGTGTGTGTGTGTGTGTGTGTGTGTTTGACTTAGTTTGAATTCAAGTTTGGCAATTTGCACTTGAAGACAGTTGCTCAGTTTTACAGCAAAGTTTTTCAATTAGAGTTGGCAGCAGTCGAAGCGGAATTTCCCCGCCTGACACTAAAAGGGTTGTTATCCTTTTCCTTTTCCATTTCACTTGCAATTTTCAATTTGATTTTCATTCTGATTTTCATTCTGATTTTGATTTTGATTTTCATTTACTAGCATCCATCACCAATATCATCGTCTAATCAATGGTCAGCTCAATCGACGAGGGACGCTGAATTCCTGTCAAGCGTAAAGATAACCAGCAGCGAGCAGATGAAGAAGAAAATGTAAGCGTTTCGTCCAGCTTAAAGTAACAAATTAATTAGCATTCATTGCCGCCCAATTGAGCTTGTAAATATTTAATTAATCGACGATTTGTGCAAGCGCCCCCCAAAAATGCCAAAAGTAAAATAAATTCAGTCACGTTGAAAACGCTGGCAATCAATTAAAAGCCTTGATAAATGGCCCCTTGCAGCCTTTTCTTGAGCAGGGCATTAGTTCAAAGAGTAAGCAAAAAGTGCTCCATGAGTGAGTAAGTGTTCAACTTCAAGTTGACCTCCGCAGCGAAGAATAAGTAAGAGTGCTGTAGTCGAGAGAGCTCGACTAAAAATTACCCTGAGCACAAGTCTTTAATTGTCCACAATATGAAAGATAATCCAAACCAAAGTCTTCGCTTATTCCTTAAGCGTACAGAATTATATATATGCAAATCAGCACCTATTATTGGCAACAAAGACCTGTTGGAAAAATATATATATAAATAATTAACATTAATCTAAAATTCAAATAGAGCTATAAAATTAACAATTTTTATAAGATTAGAAATACTAAGAACGACACTAAAGATAGTTCAAATATAAATACAGCCATACTCTAAACTTGTTGTTACATTTTTTATATAAACTAGTCAGAGTGATGTAGTCGAGTAAGCTCGACTTCGATATACCCTGAACCCAGTTGTTAAATATATTCTAAAATTATTCGGAGACTTCCCTTTTAAAAGTTTTGCTACAAAATGTGAACAGCTCTGCAAGCGCCCTCTGCCGACGAACACGTGAAACACGCAATCGCTGGTAGCGCGGTTCTGCTGAATACACACACAAAAACATATTGACGCTCGCTTCGATTATGCTGCCATCTCTTTCTCACACATGCGCTCTCATATTTATATTTTTTGCATACAGAAAATGCTGATAGAAATGAGATCAATATGAGAATATATTATCGACTATAACTTGGGTGTTTCTTATCCGATCTTAATGAAATTTGGGCAGTTAATTAATAATATGCATATGCATATTATGTATTAATTAGAATTAGATTCTGCCTTTAAAATTGGAAATTTGATCTGCGCTTGGCATACGATATATATATATATTTAAAATTTTAAGTCTCTAGCTCTTAAAGTCTCTGAGATCTGCGTGTTCATACAGACAGACGGATAGACGGATAGACGGACATGGCTATATCGACTCAGCTATTGACCCTGATCAAGTAACTGTTTCTCCTGGCATATGCCGATCCCTGGAGAACATTGCCAATAGGACCGACCAGAATTGCGTAATTCATAAGTGCAACTGGACGGATCATTCCCTGACCTAACCACACACTGCCACAGAGATGGAATATGTGTCAGCAACGGTCTAACCTAACCTAACCTAACCCAACTGCAAATAATAATAATATATTAAGGCTGTATCACTTCTGTTCTTCTTCTTTATTTCGCAATAAATTCTGCACTCGAGAAAGTTCGACTTGAAAATACACTGAACGGAAATTTCATTTACAGTTTGCCGCTGCATTTGGCAACGTGTAATTTATTATTATTATATTTATCATTATTATTATACTGATAGTTATAAACTTAAGCTTAAGCTGGTTTGGATCCATCTGCTGCTGATAATATTATGTTCGGTATGGCAACAACACAGGCGCTGACACGTGCAATAGACATTGGCGCCAGTTCAGTCCAGACATTGTTCACCGGATCGTACTCCTCGACATTGTTGACCGGCTTTTTGTTACAGGAGTTGCCGCCAACGGCAATCAAACGATCTCCAAGCTGAGCACAACCAATCCCACGGCGTCTCTCTCCCAGCGAGCAAATAATTGTCCACTTATCGGTAGTTGGATCATAACGTTCCACGGTTTCAGTGCTTTCTTCCTGGCCCACGCCCCCCAAGGCGAAGATGAATCCATTTGCAACACTGACACCAACTCGTGTTCTACATTGATTCATTGACGCCCGAAGGCTCCATTCGTTTGTTTTCGGATCGTAGCTTTCGACTGAGCAATGAACGATGCGCTCGTCATTTCCGCCAACAGCATAGAGATGACCGCCCAACACCGCAACACCACAACACGCACGCTCCTCGGACATCGGCGACACATTGCTCCAGGTGCGCGCAATGGGATCAAAGCGTTCAACCGTTTTCAGGTAGCCTCTATCAAAGTATCCACCGACCGCATAAAGGTATCCATCCAGAACAGCAACGCCTAGGCCCATACGTGGCGTTCCCATTGGATTGAGTGGCACGCAGGCCATCGTGTTAAGGTCCATGCTCTCCACAGAGTTAAAAATTTTGTTACTTTCATCGCATCCGCCTACCAAAATCAGTTTGTTCTCCATGACAGCGGCACCAAAATCATAACGGTATTTGATCGTGTGCTCCCAAGTCGTCCACTTGTTCAAATGTCGACAGTAGCTCTCAATGGATATGAGGCGTCTCCCCTTACAATCCCTGCCACCCACAACCAGCAATCGGTCGAAAGTGGATTTGCGAGGCTTGGTTCGTTCGGTGGCAGCAATGAGCAAACGGCGCTCGAGGGGCATTGAATGCCATTTGAAGGCCTCAAGCAGCTGTTGGAGGCACTCGATGCTGGCACTGCACACTTTCTCCACGTGATCCATTAAAAATGATGGCTGCAACAGGGGCAGACGCACCTTAGCGAGCAGCTCGGCAATGTGCTGCTCACGAGTTGCTGCATCGTGGCGCACCCACGACATCATAGAGTGGAAGACAGCCTCCTCGGTTGGCACATTCAGCTCATCGCGGGACAGCAGCTTGCCCAGCTGGTTGGCGTTTAATTGTAAGAACTCCTTATGCTGGCGAACCTCCATAAATTGCTGGTTGGTGCACGCCTGCGCCACTCGCAGCAGCTCTTTGCAGCTCTGCTGATCCGCCAATAATGCGAATCCCAAACAATTGGATGGGTGCAGCTGGCGAGCGAGAAAATTGGAGCATGCCTTCACCACAGATGTGAACTGCAGCATCTTAGCGGTGGCCAGCATCGTCTCGACAGTGTCCTCGTGCAGCTCAATGCGTCCGGTGTAACAGTGCTGGACGAGCAGCTGCAACACATCGCCAAGCACCTCGCCAAGGGTCACCTCATGCTCCTTGCTCTCGCGCAGCGACCCGGTGAACATTGCCAAAAAGTATTCACTCGATGCTGAGAGCACCAGGCGATGAGCGGACACCCGTTTGCCATCAATGCCAGCGATGAGAACCACATCGCACAGCTGCTGGCTGTCCACAAAGTGTTGCATTCGCCTCAATAAGGTGTCTCCATGGTTGCCCACACTGGAATCAAATATGTCGCCTGCTTTTGAGTCTCGAGTCGGAGTCTCTTCTTGGTTCCCTTTGACAGATGACATTTTATTTGGTTTTTGAAACTTGTTGAAATCTTTATGAAAATACAAATTTACTTCGTAAATTCGAGATAAGCTACAAAGAAGCTGTGAAAGCTATCTGGCAACCGATACTATTGAAAGCAATTAATCGAGTCAGTGGCGATATTCGTATCGATATCTGATCGGAATGAAGCGCAATCAAGCATAAGTTGATTCGATTGAATCGAAACACAACTGAGTCCCACCAACTTTATTATTACTAAGTACAAGATGAATATCAAGAAACCTCGCCACTTCTCTTCTGATCCCGAAAACTGCAACATAAGCAGCAACTGTCGGAGGCGCAGGCGCTCAACTTACTCAGCGGATATTGTACAACAATATCAAATCAACGCTGGCTTCGTTGCTCTTGACAAATGTCGCATCAGCGTATTTCTAATTGTAGGGGCCAAGTGCCGCTGCTCGCGAGTCTGCTGCATCAGCGAATTCCAGCCAGGGCCGAAGCGGGTGGTACGGAAAACTATTAGCCTGGAGCGAGAACGGAACAATTAATTTAGCTAACTAAGAAAGTGGCGCAATGGAAACCACGTAATACAAAATCGTGACCTTGATAAATCTTTTTTTTGTTTATGTATATTTTGTTTATATTCTTTTTGTAAGAAAAAATTAGCCAATTTAAAAATAAATTGTATTTACATTTCTCAAAGATTGTTTGGATTTCTTTAAATCAATATTCAAAGTTTCGAGTCTTTACTTGTTCTAACTTCGGTATCAGACATAATCACAATAATAATCACAATAGTGCATGTTACACGCTAATTTAAATACTAATTGAATACAAGTCAGTCTGATGGAATTTATCGAATAACGAGGAGGATTTTTCGAAGGACTCACTTTGAACATTTACTCTAATTTATTTAAATCGTTAGTTGTGTGAAATAATGAAATATAGGTTTTTAGCAAACTTTACAGTCTAAGCCAACTTTCCAAACACCAATTTCTATGTAGGTAAAAATTATCCCATCTACTTACAATTTACCATCATTTGCTTAAATTATTTGCTTAAAGGTATTTAACAGCAATCAGCATTTTTGCTCATAGTACTTAAAAATAAATAAAAATGCCTCAAACGATCTGCTAAACTCATTGAGCTAAGAGAGGCTTTAAACCGTTCGCAAACATTAACTGGAATGCTCCCCAGACAGCTGCCGTGTGTGTGTGTGTGTGTGTGTGGATGTGTGTATGTGTGTGGATGTGTGTGTGTGATAGCCAACATCAACATTCAGCTAGCTGGCTGCTGCCTGCTGTCCCCAAACTCCCCAAGGACTTGAGCTAAAACAAACACACAACAACCCAAGTACACACACACACACACACACACACACAGCTGGACACACACATATGAGTGAAGTTTTAATTTGCTGGCTCTCTCATTTGTGAAAACAAAGTCAGTTCGACACTCCACAACAAAAGATGCCAATTTAATCTAGTTCCAGCCCTGGCCACATGGGACACTTAAAACCACTGTGCTAAAGGACACTTGGACAACGGCCGGCCAGGAAATGACTTCAGTGCCTGTGTCCCAGCTGTGCGGGTGTGTCTGTGTGCGGGGTTGTGTGTGTGTGTGTGTGTGTGTGTGTGAGACTGGCGCCAGCAGGTAACTTCCGGCATAGTCAAATTGAAAATGACATCGACATACCGCAGCAGCCAACACCAGAAAAAAAACACACACCAGGAAAAAAAGAATCAACCTGTAAATTAGAAAATCAACTTAAAAAAAATATCACCCAGAATAGTTGATAATCCATACATAATACAATAAATACATAATAACAAAGACTCTCCTTCTACTGTTTGTAATGTTTTAGAATTCATAAATAAATTCCATTTAGAACATCGCCCTTAAATCGAGAAAAATCGTTTTACTTTTAGAAATAACTTCAAAATGTACAAATAAAAGTTTTCAAAAATTAGAAAGTAAATTAGGTATTTATTATTAAGAAATAAATATTAATTTAGAATATCGTCATGGTTTTTAAAAATAATTTCTACATATTTATTCAATTAGAAATGAATTTTTTCCTTTGTTTTTCTATCTATAAATATAAATGATTAGATAATATAATTATGCAACTTACTAAAAAGCAGAAAAATACCTTCTAAAATTACGAAGAAAAAACTTTTCTAGTTTAGATTTAAGGTGATGTCTGCCTTAGTTTGACTTAAGTTTTCAAGGTTTTTAAAACTAAATTAATCTAATTAATAAACTAAATGTATATAATTAATATATGCGGAATCTTAAATTCCTAATGCTTAATAAAAAATATAAGTAACGAACACAAACTAAATGCCATAAATTATATTTGTCAAATTAAAGAAAAATCGAAACCTAAAATTAAGAAAAGATAGACTCAATCCACCCTTTTGGAAATATACTCGCTGCATAATAACCTGAGCTGTTCATGTCCCCAAATATTTGACAATTTTCCAAATTTCAGAACGATTTTTTTCAGAGTGCATCCAAACAACCCAACTTGGACAGCTGCTCTACTTTTGTGGCTAATGTGTAAAGCTGAGCGACTTTTGCGGGTTGCTGGTGTTGAGTTGTTGTCTAAAAGTTCTGCACTCGACTCGGAAAGTGTGACAAATTGAATTAATGCCAAAGACAAAGGCACTTCTACGCATCCCACCACTATTTCAACTGTAATTGCTTAATACGCACTCCTAATTAAGGCAAAGGTTTAGATAAAAGTTAGCCAAAGCTAAGCTTTAACCTCAATAGTCCAAGTCCAAAACTGGCACGTGAACTGTGAACCAGCACTTGACTTATGCCACATGAGAGCAGACACAAATCTCTCTATGTCTGTGTGTGTGTGGTTAAGTAAGAAAAACTACAGTTTCCACTTAAGGCCGCAAAAGCCACGTGCAACACACACACACACACACACACAATACACAATACACAGTTGAGTAGACGCCAAGTTGAAGGCGCTGCAAATGGCAACTGCGAGTGGACATTGACAAAAAAAAGCGCAGAACTGACGCATTGTTGGAGCCATAACTCAGAGCAGTGCTGACAACAAGCTGCAAGAATCCTCCACTCGAGAGTGCTCGACTAACAAATACCACGCATCCAACTATGGCTTGCTTGCTGATTGTAGTTTGTTCAATATGACAAGAGGTTTTCTTCCACATTTATTTATTTAATATATACTGCATTTAGTCTCATTAAGATACAATTTTGAAAATCAAGAATTTAAGAGATTAAAAATAAAATACATTAATTGCAAATAACATATAAAATAAATTTAAAATAAATGGTTAAAAATTAAACGAAATGTTTAAGTTGAAATTTATATTGCATCAAATAATACAAAAATAAAGAATATAAAATATATACTATAATAAGATTACAAATTAAAAATTAAACATTTATTTTTAAAGTAATTTGCTTAACATGAAGTTTCAATGTAATATGTAACTTATGGTATAAAATATTTCATTTCTTATATTTAATGATGACTAAAGCAATCCATGAATTTAAAAAGATAGATAGAAAAGATAAATAAAATACAAATTTAAAATTAAATTAAAATATCATAAAAACTAAACCAAAAATTGTGAATGATTAGAGCCAAGTAAAAAAAGGCAAGAACTTTTGAAATTTAATTTCTAATTTAATTGAATATATTTTCGTATATTTTGGTGTCTACTGACCTTAGTTGATCTTAAATAAATAAAGAAAAAGAGGCATCCAAAGCTTCGTTTCTTAAAATTTAAAGTTGATCAACAATTTGTCGGCTATCGTTAATCGATATATATCGCTTTTCGCGAAACGGCACAGTTATCGGTTAAATGAAATTAAGTTTCACAACGCTTGGTAAATGAGAACTTATATTCAAAATTTCTGCTTATCTTGATCAGGAATATATATGTACTTTATGTGCTTGCAGCTGCCTCCCTTTGGCTGTTACATACTTTTGCACAACTTCATTATACCCTTATTATCCATTTTGAATGGGTTCAGGGTATAGAAACGCAAACCTGTGCAGCGAGTTGCGAATCTTAAAGATAAATAAGCGAAACAGGACGAGGCGGGGCAAAGCGAGTGTCAACGTGGCTGAACTTTGACCCCAAAAGCGGCAAAACCGCAAAGGGCAAAAAGAAAAGCAAAAAAAAAAAAAAAAAACTCTGGCTAAAATGGACGACAAGGCGAACAACGATTATGACGCTCTCTGTCCGGACACGCAACGAAGCGCAACTGATGAAGCCCACTTAGACGGGCGGGGGCTGGGGCAGAAGACGACGCAGAAGCAGAAGAGATGCGGAGGGAAGTAGGACGATGATGATGACGACGACGAGGACGACGAGGACGACGAGGTGTCCCCAACTGGACAGCGGTCAGCGCAACATTTGCCATTGACAGAGGCACAAGCCAAAGAAAGAAATAAAGACTGTTCGCACAAGAAGAAGAAGATGAAAATAAAAAAGACACTCTCTGTGTGTGAGTGTGTGTGTGTGTGTGTGTGTACTACTTGGGGTTGTCTGGACAAACATTGGCGGACCGGACATGACCAAATGAAAATGTGTGTATGCCCTGCCTCAAGCCCCGTGGCATCTCAGCCTCTGACTGCGAATACACACAGAATAAAAGTAGTCAACATTTTTGGGATTTCAGAAATAAAAATTAAAAAAATATACAAAAAAAAAGTAATTTCGGAAAATTAGAAATAATATTTTTGTTTTTTTTTAGAAATGTTTTCTATTATTAAAAGCTTGACTCCACTAACAACATTTCTGACTATCTCAAATCTCCACATTTATCCATAAGGCACAACATCCTCAACACTCAACAGTCGTAAGGTATATCGAGAATGTTAGAAATTCAAATCAAACCAATCTGGCTATCAAAAGATAATACCCAGAGATTTAATTTTTAATTTCCAGAGTTGACTTATCTAAAATTTAGAGAAATAATGACATGTTTTCAGTGTGTTTTTTGCTCAAATGTGATTATTAAACATTGAGAATTAAAGATTTAACACGTAAAACCACATTTTAGATAGTTTGTAAATCAATTTAATAAAAAATCACATTTCTGCGATATAAAAATTTATTTCTGAATAATCGAAAATATTTCGGAAAATATACAAATTTCTGATTTTATGAAGTTTTGTGTCGTATATTAGAATTTATATCTAGAAACAGAAAAATTTTTCTAGAGTTTCGGGTAATTTTCCATATTTCACTTTTCTGTTCATTTAGAAATTTGATTTTATATAATAGAAAACATTTATGATAAATAGAAAAATGCTCTTCTAATTTTAAGAATATTTTTTTGTATGCTTAGATTTCTTTTTTGATTTCAAATTTGAGCTAGATTTTTATTCTGAGTGTGAGCAGCACAATTATTATTTCAACTTTTCATGTCTGGAGGTACACACCAGGATTGCAGGATGCTCTCTGCCTCTGCCACAGTTCTTGCCTCATTCCGTGCCTCTCTTTGGCGTAGTTTGTAATTTCGCATGCTGCGTCTCATTTTTCATATTTGGCGCACTTTGAGTGCCATTTGGCAACGGGCAACGGGCAACGGGCAACTGCAACAAGGCAACAAGGTAAACAGACAATTTCTCAAGCGACTAATGCTCTGAGTTATTGTTCAACTTCTCCTGGCTGATGAATGCATTTGGCTCCCCCCCCCCCTCAAGTGTCTATCGTGGAGAGGGGTGGGGGAGGAGGGCTAAGTGCGCCATTAAACAGTGGCAATGGCAATGCCTTGGCTCAAACTCCACTTTCAACACGGGTTCTCCACATGCCAACTACTTACATGACTTATGATTGTAGCAAAGCAAAAGAATTTATTAAACCAGACTCGACTCGACTTTAAGATGGATCAATTAAAGCATTGGCTTCAAATTTAAGGCTTCAAACTGGGGAATTCGTTTCCAAGTCAGTTGGAGACGATTTGTTAATACGTTAACACTTTTATGGGACTATTAGGAATATATATATATATAGATATATGGAAAGGGAAACACTTCCAAAATAGTGAGTGATATACAAATATAGATAAATATTCATAATATGATTACAGAATGTTGCACATATTCCTTCAATGTTTAGAAGAAGATTTAAACGATTCCATCTAGAAATACTTCTTCACTTTCTACTCTTCCCAGACAACCACCCAATTCCCCACTTCTCTTACAAGGTACTCAAGTACGAACTACTCACATATTTAAACTAGATTATGATCTATATATATTATAATATTATATTTAAATAATTCACTTTACATTTATATAATTAAATATGCTATACAATATTATAGTTAAGTGATAACAGTACTTGCTACAACGGCCTAAAAACTTTTTGGCTATTCAATAAGCATAGTTAAAAACTAACCTGTAAATTACAGAAATCGATTTAAAATTAGAAATTAAATATAGACTGCCAAGTTGGGAAGTATCTTGTTTCTGCTGTACTTATTTAATTAAGTAAGTTTAATCGTCTCAAGGTCATTTCATTAAGATGCAGCATATATTTAAGATGAAATTACGCAATGCTTTGATTAATGATACTGTTTTAATTAAGTTTCATTAACTTTACACAGTTTGCAAACTAAATTGTAAAATGTATCTTGTTTAAGACTTCGTAGTGTTTATTGCAGTATAAAACTAATTAAGAACTGAGGAACATTTCAAGCAAAACAATCTGTGCCAGCGAAATATAAAAGATATTAAGTAAAGCATGACGGTTATTAAAATGACTTTAAGTTTATCAACTATAACCCGATGGAACTGCATTAAGTGCCATAAAACTTAAAATACCAAATACATCAAAATGTGGTTAAAAAGATGTAAAGTTTGAGTCTGAGTAAATCTAAATAAATCATAAAACTATAATACTTTACGCATATAATACTTTAAAGAGCACATTAAAAATTATTTCAAAGTGGGTGGCAGATTAAAGCACTAATTATAATTGCTACAATTTAGTAATAAAATATAAAGAGTATTCAAATTAATATTTCACGATGCAGAAATTGTAAAATAATTTAAAGAAAGATGTTAAAGATTATATTTAATGTGGTCTAAAGTACAGCTACAGTTTTTTAAATTGTTTTAAATAAATAAATATTTTAAATTAGATATAAAGTTGAAATTACGAATTAAATTAGGAAAAAATAAAAGAAGGGAAAATTATAATACAAATTTAAAATGAATAAATGAATGAATGAAAAAATATAGAATAAAATAAATAAATCTGAAGAAAATTATGCTATATTTTAATATATTTGCTTCACAAAAAAAATTCTCAAAGTACATTTTTAAAACATTGGGAAAAGTTCATTGACAGCCTCAGGCTCAATGTCAAAATTGCTGACCTCTTGCAAAGTATCCAAAAGAAAAATAAAATCGTTGCAAATATCACACATACGACCTGTTGAAAAGACGCTAAAATAGCGCAGAAATGCAAGCCAAATAAAGCCAAACAAAAACCGCCTACAAGCGAAAATAGAAACAGAAATTGACAAGAAAATAAATGAAAAGAAAGGCAAAGAAAAGCGCCTAGTTGAAAAACACGCACACAAATAAAAATAAAATATATACATACAATTTATATACATATATATATATATATATATATATATATATATATATATTATTCATTCGCATCTATGCCATGAAGGTCATATTAAATTGCTATAAAATTGTATTGATTTTTATTTGCAACAAAAGAAAATGCGCTGCGCACAAGCAACACGAGGACAACGACACCACAACAACAACAACAATAAGAAGCAGCAAAAGAGGAGCCAGCTGGCAACATTATGAGGCAAGTGAGGCAAGCGTGGCAAGCGCCTGAAAAGGGGCCACAAAAATCCATAAAGAGGCGAAGCTTGTTTTCTTTTTTCACTCTATTTTTTGCCTGCTCTTGCAACGTTGGCTAATTAGAAAAGTTTCAGTCAGCCGCAACTGTAGTAGGGGTTGTAGTAGGGCGCCTACACTCAGCATAAAAAATCAACAAACATTTTAAATTTTTTACTAAACATGATTATTATTAAGTGTATTTAATAAATAAGAGAAAGTACATTTCTAAAATTAATAAAACATTTTACTTGGTATGTAAATTTATTCATTTTATTTGAAAGAACTTAAACTCTAATATAAAAGTGGAGCCAATAAATTTCTTTACTTGGATTTTTAACTTTTTAGAAATGAAATTCTTAATAATGAAAACTATTACTAAAAAATAATTCGATTTTTGGAATTTGTGGCTAGCCTTTCTAATTTGTAGAAATACTTTTTCTTATGTTCAAAAATTATTTGTAAAAAGCTAGAAAACTTTGTATTTCTTGGGCGATTTACTAAAATGTAGGTGGATTTTTTTTCTGAGTGTAGGAGTGGGGGATTAGGGAGTTGGGGGTAGGGGTAGTTAGGGACAGCTGCTGCTGCACGCTCATAGGTGCGCTGGCAACGCCATTTTCAAGAAGGTGAACGCTGCTGGCCAACTAATGTGACACCGTTCGGAGAGAGAAGGAGAGAGAGAGAGACGCAACGATTGGCTGGCATAAATCACGTAGACGTCGTCGCGCACCTACAAAGCAAGAGCGAGACACACCTTCCAGGCAGCCAAACACTCACTGGCTGGGCGGGTTAGCTGGCACCTGATGCTTGCTCTCTCTCTCTCTCACACACACACGCAGGCAGGCAGGCAGCATTTGTATTTACCTAAAGACGCAGCAGTGGAAATAAAAAGCGAACAACGGGTGATGGAGAAGGAGAAGAAGGAGCAGTGGGTGGGGTGGAGAGAGGTGGGGAGGACAGAGATACATGCACGACGACAACTAACGAGCGACACGAAGCTGAAAGCTATGAGAAAAAAAAACAGCTTGCGACAAGGAGAGCAAATCCTCACACAGTCACACACACACACATAGACAGAGGTGAGGTGAGGTGAATATGCCGAAAGTGAGACGATGACGCAGCTAAAATTAAAAAATATATATACTAATAATATTGTATAAAATATATACATACAAATGCCAGCAACTAAAAATAATAAAATAAATAAATACAAAGCAAGAAATTAATATTCAACAAGCCATAAATCACTTGCCGACGGTAAACAGGCCAACAAAAAAAAGCAGTCTCTAAATCAAACTCAACATTTGCTCAACACTTGCTCAACACTTGCTCAACACTTGCTCAACCTTAGCTCAACGTTAGCGCAACGTTTGCTCGCAGTGAGCAAGCGAAAAAGGTGCTCGGCTTTGGTTGGCTGCCAACATTTCACACACCTTAACGGTAACGGTAAGTGTGCGAGCGAGCCAGCAAGCAATAACCTGTCTAACTTACATACATAAGTATGTGTGTACGTGTGTGTGCGTGTGGCGAGAGAGAGCGAGAGTGAGCGAGAACGCAAACGCACGAACGCAACGAATGAGCAAAGTTAGATGTTGTGGGGTAGGGGGGAGGTAACTTGCAAGCGAACACTGCAAATAAAAGCAAAACAACTGCCACTTGCGGTTAGGTGCCCAGTCAGGAGCAGCCGAAGCAGCAGCAGCAGCGAAACCAGCAATGAAAGCAGCAACAGCAGCAGCGACGTCAGCAGAGGCAGCAGCTGCTATATAAAGCAGTAGAAGAAGAAGACTCAAGCTGAAGCTGAAGCCTCAATGATGAGCAGGACCATCTAGCGAGGGGGTTCGCCGCCACACGGCAGGTGGCGCTGTGCTAAGCTAGTGCGAGCAAGCGAGATAGAGAGAGAGAGAGGGCACCTACAAAACGCTCGCTCGCTCGCTCGTTCTCATTGACAAGCAAGCCTAACAAACGACGATGCTAAAGACGACGACGACGACGAAGACCAACACCTAGAACAGGTACACACACACACACAGAGACACGAAGAGAGTAGCTTTTGTATGTGTGCGTATGCTATATATGAGGAGGGGGTGGGGGCGCAGCAGACGTCGCTTTGCGCAGGTAGATTGGTGGATGCGTAAGGTATATTATATACACACACACTAGCACACACATGGACGCACGACACGTGGCCAGTGGCTGAGGTGTGAGGCCGAAACATGCGCAGTGAGCGAGAGAGCGAGAGCTAAAATATAACTTCAAATATTAGCTGTAAGCTAACGTGACATTAACAGTGGCAGGCAATGTTAAAGCGCAGGGGAAATAATGCTGTTAATAAAGGCGCTGCTAAGTTAACAGCCACAATGTCAAAATAACAGCTGTTAACGCATTTATACATAAATAAAATTAAGTGTTGACAATAAAATCAGAATGTAAATATATATACATTAATGTGTGTGTGTGTGTGTGTGTGTGTGTGAGTGTGCGTGTGAATATGTACTTAATGTTGCATTCATTTGCAAGTCCATTGCACGTTGCACTGACCCATAAGCGAATTAACATAATTGTTGATTCCCGCATTTTATTTTGTGTTCGAAGAAAAATTCAATTTAAGTGAATTTAAATGCGAAAGCTTAAAAATGACAACGAAATAAATTACTTTAAATAGCAAAGAGTGAAAGGGATCTTTAAGAAAACTTTAAATAAATATATAAACAAGGAATAATATTTTTGGTTTATATAAAGATAATTTTCGAGCATGAATTGCATTATTAACTTGAAAAGTAGTTTTCAACTAGAGTTGGAATCATGAATTACAAAAACTCGTCTTCATAAATCGTCTGTTTTGACAAAATTATTGCCTTAGAGAGATTTGGCCCAGCGGAAATCGCAATATCAACTTTAAATGTAGGATTATTCTGGAGATCAAAAAACGATTAAGAAGACCCGTCTTTGTATATTATTTCATCTACAGGTTAAAACATGATTAAGAAGACCTAGTTTTAATAAATCCTTTTGTCAAAGATATGTCTTTAAAAAATATTGACTTGTTAGGCTATAATTTTGAGATTTAAATCAACTTTCAATCTAGAAGTCAAATCCTGATTTGTAAAACCTGAGCGATTTTAGAATAGAAATAAGATCAGAATCTGGATTTAAGAAATGAAAGTAGTAATAATCCAAGAAGACTTAATTTTTTTAATTTGATGAGTTTTCGATTTTATAGGAAAGAATCTTAACATTTAATCGATTTTCTAACTTTAAATGCAGTTTTAATCAAACCCTGATTAAAAAGCTAAGGAGCTAAAAGATATGATGAGTTATGGCGAAGTCTTGGCTGTGGGAAGACGCTTCTTTCAAAATCTCTTTCATAAATTATTAGATTATTCTCTAAATTATTAATGTTGTTTTTATTTTATTTTATTTTTTTGCCAGCACTTTATATTTATTTTTATTCATTTAAAGACAACTAAAGTCAGTCGACTAAATATATATAATAACTATATTAAAAATAAATTAAACCAAGCAATGCTTTAAATAAATAAAAATGATTTATTAAATTGAACTCAGTAACAGAAAGATTTATAATAAATAAAATACGAGGGAAAAAGTAGACAAATTCTGTGATTAGCTGCCATTAAAAATCGCACAGCTAAAATGAAAATTCAACAAGCAAAAATGAAGTTAATAAAAGAAGAGCTCAAAAAAAAAAAGGAAAATGAAGCGAGCAGAAAAAAGAAGCGTAAATGATTTAAGCGCTTATCGGACAAAAATAAGAAAATAAAAAAACTGAGCTGGAAAACAGTCGCGTGAAGCAGTTTAAATCAAAATGTTTGTGGCTGATTATGCAGCATAATTTATGCAGAGAGGCAACAACACAGCGCCTCCTCGCTGCCAGCTTGCCAGCTTGCCGCCACACACAGAATGCCCCCGACAAGAGGAAGACAAACAGGTCCAAGTGGCAGCAACAATGGACGACAACAAAATGTGGCAAGGCGACCTGCGCAACTGAAACTGATTTAATTAAGCAGGTGATTAAAGTTGATGCCGCTTATTTGTAGCAGCCAAAGAACAACAACTTGCAACAAGGACTCCTCGCTGTCGCTGTCCTTTGCTACTTCCGCTTTGCTGCCGGAAGTCAGCGTGTAAACTGCGCGCAAAAACTTTCGACTCGCTTTTTTGGACAACAAAAAAACAACAAAGAAAGAACAAAAAAAAGGTCAACTTTAAATTTTGATGCTACAATGCAAATGAACCTGGAACAGGGGCGTAGTCTGCCTCTAAATTAGAGGGGCTGGAAAAGGGAACCGGTTGCATGTAAAAGTTTATTTACAAAACTATTCAAATTTATTCAGTTTAAATTAATATTGTTTAAAAATTTGGTATGTTCTCGATTTATTATATCTCTTATTATTTTACTTCACTTAAATTTTTTGTCATTTTAAATTTGTATTATTTAATTTGTAACTTTCATTTCAAATTGTTCTTTTTAAATGATTAATACAAATATATTTGAATGAATAAAGAACTAAAATAAACTAAATGTAAATCAGTGAAAATATAATAATTACAATAAATCTGTTGAGACTCTGATTTGAGTTGATTTAAAGTTATGACTACGTCCCTGCCTCTGTACTCTAAACTCCAGTTCCTGGACCGAGTTCCGAGTCCTGAGTCCTGAGTCCTGAGTTGTGGCGAAATGTTTGCGAGTTCAACTTTAGCCACTTTTTTGCATATTTTGCTGTTAATTGAATAATGCAGCTTTTGTTGTTGTTTGCCAAAGGTCGAAAAGTGAAATCAACGGTAATTAAAATTCAATTAGAACAAAAACGACAACAACAACAACAGCTGTTGACTATAACATAAACTATTTGCAACAGAAAAAAAAGTTAGCACAACAGAAAAATACATCCATAATTTGTGGCAACAATTAGAATCGGGCTTAGTTAATTGGCAGAGGCTCTGTTTGAGCCGTGTTAATGTAATGGCCAACAATTTACGTCAACTTAATGTCCATTTTCGCTTGGAGTGTGGGCTCTGCGAGTGTTCCAGTGTCTGTGTGTGTGTGTGTGTGTGTGTAGTGTGTATGTGTAGTGTGTGTGGTGTGTGAGTGGTTGATTCATTTATTGCTCCATTGCTCGCACCACTTTTGCTTAAGGTAAGATTTATGTGATATGATGGCTCAGAGTGGGCAGTTCTCGCCTCTCCCTTTCTCTCTCTCTCTCTCTCTCTCTCTTTTGAGATGCGGTGTCAATCGCTGCTACACTCAAAAAAAAAATTGATCTTCATCTTAGCAAATAAATAGAAGCAAATTTCGAAAATTATCGATTGTTGCTTGCTTAAAACCAGACTTTAATTTGTTCATTTTGATTTCATTGTGGAATTTTTTAAATTTTCAATAAAATATGTGTAATTTTCAGGTGTGTGTGTGTGTAAATGGAATATTTCTTTTGTTAACTATTTCATTACTTATATTTGTTAGTACAAATTTTTATTGAAATATTTCACATTTACACAAGCATTTTACAGTTTACAAATATTTACAATTTTCTGAATCTTTGCGTTTTCATATCTACTAATTACAAAAAATTTGAAGAAAAAAAATTGCTATATATTTGGTATTATCGATTTGAAGAAAGAAATTATTTCCAATAACAAGAAAAACTTTCTAATTTTTATGGTGATTTCAATTTTGGGGCGACTTACTAAAATGTGGGTCGATTTATTTCTGAGTGTAAATGCCTCAAGTGTGCAACGCAATTTAGTGAAAATATCAAATTTCCTACTCACACACACAGCACACACACAAAACACACACAGAGAACACACTTCATTCAACTGCTATTTTTTTTTTTTTTTTTTTTTTGTTACTGGACGTAGAAAAGTAAACAGAAGGTTAATGGATTTGACACACGGTTCAACATCAGGGGCAACATCAGGGGCAGCCACATCTACGGCACTTGTGCGTGAAATGGATATGCTTTCAGGCCATACACGCACACCAACACTTACACACACGCGTGCAGCTTCAACAAACGGTAAAAGGCGCCACATTTGCCACACTCAGGTTTCCAATTTGTACGAGATATTTTTTTGTGGCATACCACAAACGCTTTAACCAGCAGTAGTCACAGAGGTAAGTTGAGCGTTTTATCTCAGTCTCAGATTTGACTACCAGTTAACACTAACTAAGTTAGCAAAAAGGTGTTCAACTTCAGGCTTAGTCAGATTTGACTACAATTTAAACTTAACACGAGGTGATAGAATTCAAGCCTTGGCTTTGTTTAACGGATTTGACTGCCAGTTAAACTTAGCAGGAGTTGTTGGGAGGTCCTCACGCTAAACGAGAGCCAGGCTAATAACATATAAATTTGATGGGAGAAATTGAAATTCAGAATCGGAATCAGAAATAAATATTTTTTTAAATATTTTAAATCATATTATTATAGCCGAAGAAAGACTAAGGAGACCGTTGAAACTCCCCTTTTCCCGCTCTAAATGTTTCTATATCACTAATCAATTTAAATCTCATCTGTCCATGTTACAAATCAACTGAACAAACATATATATTATATATAAACATACTTTGTAACGGAATGCATTAATCTACATCGAATCTGAATCTGACTGGACAAGAGTCTAAAGACTGAAGACTTCCCCTCTGTTCCTCTGTTAGACTCTGTTCTAATCACTTTCATGTCCCAATTCTTCTACTATTCAATCCAGTAAATATATAATTATTATATTATTGATTCAGGCTATATATAATCTCGACACATTATCTAAAACCAAAGCTGTCAGTTTGAATGTCAAATTATTAATCATAATAATTTTAAATTAAATAGCCAAGTGTAAATATAGAAAGAGAACCTTACAACAATTTGGCAGCTATCATCAATGTTTGGATATATATATATATATATATATATGTATATCTGTATAGATATTCAGTTTTGACTGCAGTATCTGGCTGGCTTTTGTTTAAACTTGCAACGCACGTTCGCGACGCGTTGTGGCAAGGGCCAAGCTAAAAAGGCAAGTTCCAATCAGACACCGAAAGTCGTCTGGCTCTGACTGACAATTGGCCAGGATCAAGGAGGAAGGACGAATGGGGGCAGCAGCCAACACACCCGCAGGCAACGACGAGAGGAGTGGGGGGAGGGGTGAAGCTGGTAGGAAACACACACAAATAAAGAAACTGCAACTGTTTACAAATGTGTTTTCTTTTTTGGCTTTGGAAGTTGCATCCACGGAAGGAGTGCCGCATAAATCATGTGTGGAAGGTGAAGCTGGAGGTGTCCTTTACCTACCACAGGCAGGCAGGCAAGCGGGCAGGCAGACAAGGCGAGGCGTGGCGAGGCGAGGCGAGGCAAGGCAAGCCAATCTGCACCACTGACAGTTTTAATGCCGCATGAAGTCCATGCGGCTGTTTTGCAGCCAAACTTTTATGATTTCCTCCGGTGAATCTGCCACAGACTTCTGCTTCGTGCCCCGGTCTCCTTGTGCTCGCTACACTTACACAAAAAATCGCCCTAAAATGAAAATTGCCATAAATAATATAAAGATTTTCTAGTTCTTGGAAATAATTTCCAAATATAAGAAAATATTTTCCTAACAAAATGCACGGCTTGTCCTAAATAAACAATCCCAAAAATATGGCGATTTTTTCTATATTTTTAGAAGGGTTTTTCAATGGACTCAATCATTTTCAGATATTTATAGAAATTAAATTTACTTCCTCAGCTTTAATATTCCTTTTATGTTTATATTCAAATTATAAGCTATGTGAAATATTTTTATATGTGAATTCTTAAACTGCAAAAGTCTATCAACAACATAAACATAATAAGAAAAAACCGAATATAAGAATTCTACTCAGGTACACATAAAAAAAAACGCTGAAAATTAGACATATTCTTTTATAAAATTGAAAAGAAAAAAACAATGTCAGCCTGAAATTAAGAAATGCAAACACTGCTTTTCTAGAAAGGCACAGCTAGAAAAATATAATAAGAATAGGTTGATTTTTTCCTGAGTGTATGTGCGTGACTCCTGAGTGGTGACTCCTCTGCACGCGGCACTCGGCACTTGGCACTTGTGGCATATGTGTGACGTTTCAATATCCTGTTGCGTGATTTTTATTTTCATATATTTTTTTGAATGTTGATTTTGCCAGCGCGTGTTGCAAGGTGGTAGGCATGATGATGTGGGGGCGTGGCAAGCGCCCAGCTACGTGTAGAGTCGCAAGTCACAAATCACAAAATATGCCTTCCATTATTTTTTTTTTTTGTTGTTGTTGTTGTGAATATTTTTGCTTCGTTTTGTTCGTGTTTTTTGTTGTTTTGGTTTTGGCTACGTTTAGGCCTTTGAGCCTGTCTACTTAGCCACGTAGAATGTCGGGGGGCGTGGGTGGGCAAGGGGGAGGGGGTATTGGGGCTGAGTTGAGTCTAGAGAACAGCCAATAAATCAAAGCATGTAATTTCTCCCTGCTTTGGTCATAACTTGATTTTTATGCCATTTTGTGTTAGTTGTTGATTTTGTAATTTATGTCACGGTGTATTTTTGTGGTTAGGGGAAAAAACAGCTAAGAGTAGTTGAAGACTATGTGGAGGATATATAAAAATACAGTTGTGGCCACAATGATAGTCGTGCTCTATTTGATAAAAATTTGAATAATTTTATTGTGAAAATCACGAATCAGTTCTGCGAAACAACAAATATTTGTAGTTTATCATCTGGCAATGTTTTAAAATACAAATGCTTCAAATTCGTTTAAAGAATACATTGGTTTTGTTCAATTCGTAGAGTCACCAAATTATTCCTTTTTTTTAGATTCTCGTTACATAAAAAATAGCATCAATCATAAAATTAAGACGCTCATCGAAATGGCTGCATTTAAATTTATGACTTTCTCCATATTTACATATGGCATAGCTATGTAGTTTAATATTAATTGAATAGTTGGGAACACAGTTAGAAATGGATTATTATTAAATCTCTCATGGACATCAATCAAATACTTTCACTTGCTAAACACAAATATTAAACGATTTCACACAGATTAAACAGAAGCTAAGCCAAAGTTTTGCCAACCAACCTCCTCCAGCGAAACTATAAACTTCTCCAGGCTAAACTAGAACCTTCTCCTAATCAGTAAACAATGAATCTGTAATTGAAATTGCTCAAAATGTAAATATTTTACATATTATCAGCTGCTGCTTTGATTATACCTTATAATTATAATGTCGTCCTATAAAAATAACTATTTTTAATTAAATTATTGCAGCTAATAATATAAAATAATTCTTTGGTTTTTTTATATATTTTTTTTTTTAATCTATTGTACAATATAAACTTTATAAATGCAATGATAATTTCGCTGCCAAGCTGTGACTAAAAGGACCTGCTCCTTTTTAGGATACAAACATGATTATTTGAATTTCAAGTCGTGAATAAACTCGCTTCATATTCTATTATTTGGCAAGTGGCACTTTCAGTTAGCATCGGCATAAACCAAAGTAATACCTTAAATCCGCTCAACTAAACAAGTTGTTAAGGCAACTGTAAGTTGTGCCTTTATGCCAAAAAGACAGGCCATGTCAATATTTTGCAATATCCATTGCTGCAAAAGTTTTCCAATACCATTTACCATAATTCCACTTTGCACTGCATTGACACCTAACCAAAAGTCATTCAAAAAGTGGCAAGACAAGAGCCAGCTGAGCATATCTCTCTATATATGTATATATACATATATATATATATATATATATATAGCTGTAGTAAAAAATTGTGAAAAGCACTCGCAAATGTTCAAACTACACTTCTGGACATGGACATGGACATGGACACTTAACTGACAATGTCTGACCTTTTCAGCAACTGCGAGACGAGGATGAAGACCAGTAGAAAAATGCGAAAAGTAAAAGCAAAAATTTGCTCGAACAACAACAACAACAAAAAACTAAACAAACTAAAAATACAAAAATGCCAAAATGCCAAAAGAAATAACTAAAAATTGATGTATGCATGCAGAAATTTGTTGGAGAGGTCTCCAAAAAAATGCTTACGTGATGTTTAAGTTGCAAGTTGGGTGTGTCTTGTGTGTGTTGTGTGTTTTGTGTGTGTGAAGGTCGCTAGCAGGGCAGTAAAAATATGTATATAGAGAGAGACATGAAAAAATCAAGTTGAGACATCTCGACTGAAACTTTTCTGTCATTTATTTGTATTCTTATTATTATTTTTAATTTTATTTTCAATAATATTATTAGTTTCCTTTTTGTTCTTTTTAATTATATATATAAATAAATATTGAAATATTCATTTGCATTCTTATTATTATTATTTAAAATACTACTCTTAATTTCTTCTCAAATCATCTTTTATAATTCAAAATAAGTCAATTTGGAATCAGTTTAAATGAATTAAATTTAATATTAATCTCGAGTTGAAACCATAAACTTCAACTATTCTGTTATCAATCAGATTGTTAAATTAATTAATTACTTGACAAGAAATGATTTGTTGCACTAACAAGTCACAAGAAACAGAGATCTCCAGCAAGCAAAGATGCATCTTAATACCCTGGAAATATATAACAAAATTGTTTATATTTTTATTATTTAATGTCGATACAACAATATACAAAAAGTAGAAATTCAATTAAATTAAATAGAAAAGCGATTAACAAATAAAACAAAATGTAATATTTTAAATTAAATTATAAATAAATATTAACAAGACTTATAATGAGATATGTGTTGAGAAAAGAAGAAGATATCTTCATAGCAAAATAAAATCAGTCAATCAGTCACTATATATATATATATATATATATCTATATCTGTACTAAATTGTTGCATAATTTTCTGAATTTTAGCATACCTTTTTAGCCAACTGAGAAGACTGGAAGTTCTTGCGTTTTTCACAAGTTGCCAGTCACCACACACAAGAAACATACGCACAACAAAGTCACACTCACAGCACACACACACACACACACACACACACAGCCACACTCACAACACAATACAAAACGATTGTCTAACTTTAAGATTGTCAAAAGTTACATGCACCGTCTGCCCACTTGTTATACTCAACTCCCAAACTCCTACTCCCCCTTTCCACCCCCACCCCCCCCCCCTCCACCTAGCTACGTGCTTTTGCTGTCAACAGCTGCAGAGACACGCGCCAGTTCAATATTGATGCCAACTTTTGAGTCAACTCAGTCAACGTTTAAAAGCGCATTTAATGGCAACAACAACAGCAAGAAGAAGAAGCTGGCCCCCCAAAAACCGCAAGCTGCAGCAGTCGCACACACACACAGCACACACACACACACCTCCATCCCTTATACACCCATTCACCCCTCACCTTTGTCCAGGCTCACAAATTGCCCCCAAATGAGAGGCAAGTCTGCTAAAATAAACTGCAACAGCAGCAGCAACATACACATGTGTGTGTGTGTGTGTGTGTGTGTGTGTGTGTGTGCACCGGTTGTTGCGTGTTTACGCAACGTAACCAAAGTCAAAACCTCGATTAGGATTCAATCTGCTGCTGCTGCTGCTGCTGCTGTTGCTGCTGCGAGGCCAAACAAAACACGCTTTGGCCTCTTTATCCTGCTCGATGTCCTTGTTATCCTTGTTGTTGCCATTGTTGTTGTTGTTGCGCCGCAGGTCAGCTACAAAGTCAAACCGATTAAAACGCACAAATCCACACACACACACACACATGTCTGCTTTGCTGTCTCTCCGTACACTAAGAAAAATATGTGAATGCTTTTAGTGCCAAGAGCAGCTCAACTTATTTTTTCAGAGAGTGCTTTTCATGCCCCAACGTGGCATGGCAATGCATTGTTAAGCTATCCCACTGGGAAAGCAGGCAGGTTTATTGCCTCTGCTGAATCTTTTTCAAATTAGAATTGTGTCTGAACTCAGCTTTAATATTACCAGTGTTGGAAAAGGCTTGTGTGCTTGTGTAAGACGAACATCCAAACCAGAAACATGCCTCCCAAATCATCCATAAAATAATGATGATTTTCTTATTATGAAGCGGGTCCGATTAGTTGGGTAAAAACACTCATCGATCAACATATTCACAGTGAAATATTGAAAATTAGGCAGATATGTGTCTTATTATAATACCTAAGACTATAAGCAAACCAGCAATAAGACTCTAAAGTGCTTTAAGGATGTTTCATGAAATCTATTGCACGATCATCAGATTCTTTTCCTCAAAAGTGTGTTGAAAGACTGCCATTGAATCATTGATCTCAAACTATAAGTCTTTAAAATATACTTTTGTGTTAAAATGTGTTAAACATTTCTTGCTGGAAATCTAATTACAATAATGCTTCATAGATCCATCAATCTTGCGCTCACCTAAATATTACGTATCCTTGTAGAACCGCATTGAAATTTCCATCAAATGCATATCGATATAAATAAAAAGAAAAAAAAGGGGCAAAAAAAGGAAACAAATTGTTCCTATTAATGCTATATGCAGCTTTAAAAAAAATGTGAACAATTTGAAAAACTTGTCAACACATCGAACATTGAGTAAGTTTGCGTCGAGTAAAAATGATTTTAATACAAGAACTAATTTTTGCACAGATTGTTTCTAAGACAGTTGTAATACTAAAGATTCTTGTTTGCAGTTTGTTTAGTTTGATGGTCTTGTTAAATAAATACGAACTCATCTTTCGACAGATCGTTCCTACAGCAGCTATGTGATATAGTGATCCGATATATCAAGTTTCATCAAGATAGCTATAAGACTAAGGAACTTGTTTGAATGGGAAAAGACGAACTTGGCTATATTTATGATTATATATATAATATATATAATAAATGTATAGCATTATATATGCCATGAATATCTATATATATATATTTTTATATATTTCGCCATTTCATTATGATATATATATATTTTGATATATATTTAAATATTTGTGTTCAAAATTTAAATGAAGAATTTGGAAATTTTGAATTAAATTAAATTAAATTAATTAAATTTTGAATTAATTGGGGAACGTGCAAAGTGTGTGTTAAAAGAAAACAACACTCAAATTAAAATCAGAGTTGCACAAAATAAACTAAAAACAACAAATGACAGCTGTCAATGAAAGAAAAAAAAAATGGAAAACTCGAGCGTGACAAGCAAAATATAATTGTGAAAAACTATAGAAAATATCGAAAAGAAAAGATTCCGGATTTAATTGCATTAAAAATGGTAAGTTTGATTAGTGAAAACAGCTCAAAATGAATCAATTCAAATTGTGCCGTTTGTCATTAGTCAATGCAGAAGCCGCTGTTGCTGAAGTTGCAGCTGCCGAATCGTGTGCAACCCGAGGTGCGACCCCGAGGCGCCACACCAGGGCGACACACAAATAAATTGGAATATTTACGCAACAATTTGCTCGATAAATTGGCAACCAAAGAATTTGGTTTGGCATTTATGAAACCCGTCGATGCCATTGCCCTGAATATACCCAATTATTATATGATAATCAGTAAGCCGATGGACATTGGGACGATGCTGAAACGTGTCGAGAACTGCTACTATCGAGGCGTGGATGAGTTGATCTTGGACTTTAGGCAAATGTTAAGCAATTGTTATTGTTTCAATAAGCCAATTGATTTGGTCTATCGACATGGCCAGCAGCTGGAGAAATATTTCAATAAAGTCTTGGCCAAAATGCCAATCGGCGACGAAGTGCAACTGCAAGAGCAGACTGCTGCTGGTGGTGCAGGTGTCGCAGGTGGTGCAGCAGTTGCCACAACCGTGGAGCAGCATAAAGTGGAGCAAGCGTGCCGGCAGCAGCTAAAGAAATTAAAATTACACACAACGGATCAAGTGAGAGACGTCTTCAGACCAAAGTGGCGAGCTGTGGCACAAAAAATCAACGAACATAAATTTGAGCATATTGAAGAATTTCGCACACATGTGCAACAAAAATTGGAGCATTTGTTGTGTGCCACAAAAGGCGTATATGCAAGTGTGTGGCACGAATCCCTGGATGACATCGCCGGGCAGATGCAACACATTGAGTTCGGGCAACTTTTAAATGCTGTGGGTAATTGCAGCAGGCGACGAGATTGCTGTGCAGATCAGCTGACCAAGCGCCTCGATGGCAAAGTGTCTGGCTTAAAGAAGAGTTTACAAAATGCCCGACTCAGTGACAAGACGAGAGCGGAGCAAAGGGGCAGAAAGAAGCAGAAGTTTCACCGCAAAATCAACTGTAATTCAAATCAATGCCAGGACTCGCAATTGCAGGATGAGATCAGTTTGGAGGAGCGTCGTGAATTGCGTGCAGAGTTTGCCATGTTGCCGTGCAGAACCCAAAATGAGATCATGCAACTGATCAATGAGTGCAGCAGCAGCAGCAGCAGCGGCAGCAGCAGCGGCAGCGGCAGCGGCAGCGGCAATAACAGCCACAATCCTCGCCAGGACTATCAATGGTTTGACATTATGAGTTTCAGCAGCCGCATCATTAATTTGATTAAACGTGAAATGCATCCGGAAACTAAGATCAATTTGCGTCACATGAAACCGGATGAGAAGGTGATCTTGCAACGCAGCTTGGAGCGTCGCTTGGAGAACATCAATCAGGCGTTGGGTGGCACTAGCAGGAAGTACACCAGACGCAACTCGGATATACGTCATCCCATTGCGAAGCGACATCTTTTATATAGTCCAGGCGGTGGAGGAGGAGCAGGAGGAGGAGGAGGAGGAGTTGGCGGAGCTAAGCGAAAGTGTAGAACAAAGTTGAGATCGCCAAATTTCGATTCGAGTGGCAGCAGCAGCAGCAGCAGCTCCTCATCCTCATCCTCATCCTCATCGTCATCCTCTTCGAGCAGCAGCTGCAGCTCTCCTTCAAGCAGCAGTTCCTCGGGCAGTGAAACTTCCACTAGTCAAGAGTCTCAAACTGCTCCTCATTTCACTCCTCATACTCCTCTTCCCCCCAATCCCAGCAATAACTGGAATGAGTCCAACTATCAGGAATTAAAATAACATCTAAGCTAGAACAAACAGACTTGGCTTTATTAAATATTGAATAACATATTCGCCTGTCTTTTCATTAAATCTGAGACGTGTACGAATAATTTTTGGGCTAGAAAATTGTGTTATTTTGCTTATAATTAATATTTTTATAATATAATATTATATAATATGTAAATTATATCATATATATAATGTATAGTTAATATATACTTTATGAAGTTGCTTTCTACTGTTTGTGAAGAATTTTTAGAAGCTGAATTCCAATTTTTTTGAATTAATTTTTTTCAGTGTAGTCGCACAATGTGTGGCGTATTCTTCAAGGGGCAATTAACTGCGACGCGCTCGAAAGTGTGCGACTAAAAAAGTGAGTGGCGAAAAAAAATAGTGCCCAAATGCGAGTGTGTGTTGATGTTGTGCGAGGCTAGCATAGATTAGATTTGGGTCCCCTTCACCCGCTCCCCATCCCCCGATTGACTGACTGACAAAATATTTGCAGCAGCTGCCGAAGGGACCGCAACGCTTTGGCCATAAAACAGCCATTAACGCCAGGAGTCCTCAGCCAGTTTTAGCTTCAATTTTTTTTAAAGCGCTTTAATTTCTATATTGAGAGAGAGAGAGAGAGAGAGAGAGAGAGAGAGAGAGAGAGAGAGTTGCTGCTTGTTCTTCTTCTTGTGCTATGGGGCTACTTGGCTGTCAGCAACATGCGCATCCAATTGCAATTAGCCAAGGTGCAAGAAAACGCCAAGAAAAATGAAAACAGGCTAAGTGAAAAAGCAGCCACAAGTGGGCAATGCGAACATGAAACCAATTTAAACTAGAGGCAAAAAAAAACCGGCGAAGAAAGTGTAGTTTAGAGAGGGAGAGCGCGCGAGATAGAGAGAGTGAATGACTAGGAGATACCCTGTACGCTGATATTAATTTATACTCGTAGTAACTTTGTGTAAATCTCTCAAATTATGTGTTCTTCAATTGGAAAATAAATTGATTGTTAGTTATCTGAACTCTGCTTTAATATTTTCAGTGTTGGGAAAGGCCATTGTGCTTATGTGAGGAGACCAAATTATTAAAATGATTATTATTTTCTTATTATGAAGTGTGGTCCGATAAATTGGATAAAAATACCTATCGATCAACATATTTTCAATAAAAATTTGAGAGTTTTAATATGCTCTTAGATAGATAAAAAAAAAGTGATCTTTCAACAGTACAAAAAGAGCCTAGGCATACCAGCAATGAGGGTCTAAAGTGATTTGAGAACTTTTTATGGAATCTTCCTCACATTCATCTATCAAGAATCTTCGGACTTACGCATCAAAAAACAAGACTTGCAAAACAAAAAACGAGTCGACAACTTAGTTTATTATTTAAAAAAAAAAAAATACAGTTGTTTTCTACAAGAGTTGAAATCTCAATATTGAGTAGCATTCTTTTATATAATATTTTTATATATAATATTTTTTTTTTTAATATGTTTAGTTGACGTTAAATAAATAATTAAATCTAGCTCTTAATTTATAGGCAATAATTATTATTTTGTTTTTATTATATTATATTATATTACTTGGTTTTTTGGTTCTACTTTTTAATTGTAATTTGAATTAATTATATATTATTAAATTACGTATATTGCTTTTATCGATATCAGTTTGGGCTGCTCGAGGCTGTTTTAATATTGAATACTTTCAACTGCACTCAAAATACCATTTAGAAAGTCATATTAATGGGTATACATAATAATAATATAATCAAGGCGTGCCACGCCCAGCTAAACTCAAGTCGCCTCGGCGTCTGCCACAAATTAATTTGCCGAGTGTCTTTTGCAGCAGTCCGCGAACATGGGCAAAGTGCTGCTGCGTTGAAGGTGTGATTAGGAGTGGGGCACATACATATATCTGCGGCAAGTATCTCTGTGGCATTACAATTTCAATCTGAGCAGCAAACACACACAATTCATTTAGTGGGATACTTTGCAAAAGTATCTCAATCTCGGCCATCATATTCCTGTTTAAATAAAAAAAGAAAAAAAACGCAGAATATCAAATTACGCAAACAGAGCCTGATGACAAAGTGCGTGGCATGTGGCATGTGGCAGGGGTTGTTGTGGCAAGGTGTAGCAGTCAGCTACTTGATAAGTGCTCCGGGGGGGTGGCATGTGGAATGGGGAGTGGGTTGGTGGGAGTGGTTTAGGTTTGCGGTTGACAGTCGCCGTTGAAAAATTGTTGCCAATTTTTTAGCAGTGACAGCTTGAAAAGTTATCCGAGAATATCTAAAGTGAAAATGCTCGGCGTTTTAATTTTATTAGACGCAGCCAAAAGAAGGTAGATAAAGATAGAAGCAGTGAACTGAGGCATGCCACGCATCGCTAAAAGCCGTGCAACAAGATGCAAACAAATGATTGTCAAGCGAGTCTCAACTTGATTTCAGTGCTTTGCATATAAATTATATTGTCCGTTGTAAAGATAAAAAAAAAATATTCAGTTTCCTTTATTAATTTCAACATTTGTTGAGCGCAGTTAAGGCATAGTTAACATAAGAATATAAATAAAAAAAATAATTGGTAGAAAAATACCTATAAATACAATCAATTTATGGACTTTTATTTTGTTTTGTTAGTAAACTTTAAAGCGATACCAACTATTAATGTTTACATATCTTCAGAGTTGATTGAATGTGTTTATATCGAATTTTCATAATCTTTGTGCTGTATTCTATTTGATTATAATCATATATTATTAAAGACGCGAAAGTTTGGCTGGGAAATACCCTGATTTGCTGATGGTAGATTTATTCAATATAAACAAGTAAGAGTGCTGTAGTCGAGTAAACTCGACTACAATATACCCTGAACCCAGTTATTTAATACATTATATTATTATTGGCAAATTCCCCTTTAAAATGATTTGCACTAAAAGGCGAGCAGTTCTGCAAGCCCTCTGCCGACACACAAAAGCATATTGAGGCTCGCGTCAATTATCATGCCATCTCTTTCTCACACATGCGAAAAAATAACGCAAACTTATTCTGCGCCTGGTATACGAGAACCTATATTTCAAATTTGAAGTCTCTAGCTCTTATAGTCTCTGAGATCTGCGTGTTCATACAGACGGACGGGCGGACGGACGGACATAGCTATATCGACTCGACTGTTGATCCTGATCAAGAATATATATACTTTGTGGGGTCAGAGATGCTTCCTTCTGCCTGTTACATAAATACCCTTTTTACCCATTTTTAATGGGTTCAGTGTATAAAAATGCTGGCAGATGGAAGCAGCTTCGACCAATTAAAGTTTATATATTCTTGATCAGCAGCAAAAGACAAGTCGATTAAGTCATGTCCGTATCTCTGTGAATACACAGCTACACAGCAAGATAAGCCAGGAAATATGTTCATGTGTCTTATTTCCAGAGATCTGTGAAAGCGTGATTAGATGTAAATACACTCCTCGTCACTTGAATAGGTCTTTTAGGCATTTATCTATTTCTGTTGCACACTGCTCCCAAGACAAATATGCCAGAAAAGTAATTTTTATATGGAGCTAATTTGGTTGCAAATTTGATAAGGCGAGGCGTGTAGGTGTGAGAAGCGATCAGCATGATAAGCGAAGCGAAGCGATCATAAATATGTGTGTATGTCTGTATATTCTGTATTTATCCAGTTATCCTTTGGAGAGCTGAAATCACGCAAGTAGAAATAGATAGAAATTCATAAATTTTTATTATTTGGAAATTCATGTAATCAAATTTACAATTCATGTTACATTTAAATCATTTTTTATCTCTGCTGGGCGTATAAGCATTTTAGCATTTTTGACTGCACCATGCCAATATATACCATCATATTTCCATTCATCATAATTGTCATAGTACTTTCCATTTAAATTCCTGTAGAAGAAAATATGAAAACAGATAAATATTTGAGAGATGAAAAAGAGAGTCATTTGCTTACACAGCTCCACATTTGCTATACCACCATCCACCAGAGTTTCTTTCTGCACAATTGCCACCACTCCAATTATCATTATCACGATTAAATGTGGTAAATTTCTGATTATTGTTATCAGATGACATCACATCAGTTGCGTTGCCAGTGAATCCTTCTAAACGCAGCCGGTATCTATGGTTTCCGCAATCAATGGCAAATTTATCATATTTTGCATATTCTATTTGTCCATTAAAGCGTTCCAGATATATATATAGTATATGGGGTTTGGTGCTCGTCAAGAGATAGATCTTCCGCAATCCCAAGAAGAAGTCGCCATCAAAGGAGCCAAATCCGCTACGATATATTCCCCAAATCCGGTTGAATCTTTCATTACCATTGATTCGCTGCTGGATAACTGTCCATCCAGGACCTGCTGTCTCCGAGTCACATAAGACATCAAAGGAATAATTGGAGAAACTCATTTGATAAACACCCGGAGCATCGCCAACGGAAAAGCATCCACTTATTAAGCGTTTCTTATTGAGAACTTTTGAGTTCTGCTCACATTTGCTTAATTCGTTTTGTAATTTGGATATTTCTTGGTTCCTTTGGTCAATGGTTTTCTTATGTTCGTCTAACTGTGTCTCAAACTCTTTCGGCTTAATGGCATCGCTATTAATTTGACTGTTCAACTTGGATATTTCTTGGTTCTTTTGGTCAATATTTTTTGGAAACTCTTTCGATTTGATCGCATCGCTATTAATTTGACTGTTTAATTTGGATAGTTCTTGGTTCTTTTGGTCAATATATTTCTTATATTCTTCCAACTGTTTCTTAAACTCCTGCAATTTGATTGTATCGCTATCGATTTGCCGTTGTTGTGTGAAATTAAGATTATTCAAATCATTCTTGAGTAATTGCGAATAGCTGGTTTGCGTATCATTGTTCTTCTTATATAGATCTATCTGATCTCTCAATTCCTTGATTATTGCTAAATTTATTTTCTGATCGACTAACAGTTCGCGAAGTTCTGCAATTTCCCTATTCTTAATGGATGTTCGATTATCATTGTTCTCCACTTCTTTCCTCATCAATTCTAAATAAATAAGCACTGGTTTCATAGCCTTATAGGCATATGATCCGCACTGTGCCTCCTCTCTTCTTGATGCTTGGCAGATCTGATATAATTTAGAATTAGAATAAATCGCTTGTCAAATATAATTAATTCTTCTTTGCTTACCTCATTGTCGATTTGTTGAGTTGTGAAGGACGATTCGCCTTTGATCAGGATCAGGCTTATGCATAAAGTAAACACAATCCAATTTAAGTCCATCTTTTTCTGCTGTGTCCAATTGGTCTCAATAGAATCAGATGCAGACTGAATATTCAGAGTCGGACACACGACATTTTATAGCACTGACCAGAGACACAGACACAGATCTGAGGCTGTTAGAAAAGCATTGACCGATGCTGTTATCAAGTAGCACTGATAATAGATCACGTCAATGCCCTTAGGGGCACTATTGGATCAGGTTTTAATATAGAACATTTTGCGTGAATTTAATCGTAGACAGACATGTCACACGTGTGAGTACAATGCACCTATATTTATTTCGAAGTGAGATTAAAACAACATAGCATTGAACAAAAACATATTGAATATATAATTATTATCAGCTGAGCTGTGGCTGATTTGAGAAACGATTGAACTTAGTTAGATGAAGAATATCTGCCAATTGAGCAACTTTTGACGTTGTTGATCTGTGTTTAAAATGTACATTTCAATAATAAACAATTAAGAGTGCTTTAGTCGAGTGAACTCGACTACGATATACCCTGAACCCAGTTATTAAATATATTCTATTATTATTGGCAAATTCCCCTTTCAAAAGATTTACACTAACACGTGAAACACGGAATCGTAAGTAGCGGGGCTCATGCCATCTCTTTCTCACACATGCGCTCGCATAATTATGCATGCAGAAAATGCTTGCGGCTGCTGATAGAAATGAGATCAATATGAGCATATATGTTCGACTATAACTTGGGTGTTTCTTATCCGATCTTGACGAAATTTGGGCATTTGATCAAGAGTATGCATATGTATATCATATATTAATTCTGCCTTTAAAATTGTGGCATTTATTGCTATCGGGAATTTAATTTATCGATAATTGACAAACGAAGGCAGTTATCGAAAAAATAACGCAAACTTGTACTGCGCCTGGTATACGAGAACCTATATTCCAAATTTGAAGTCTCTAGCTCTTACAGTTCCTGAGATCTGCGTGTTCATACAGACGGACGGGCGGACGGACGGACATAGCTATATCGACTCGACTGTTGATCCTGATCAAGAATATATATACTTTGTGGGGTCGGAGATGCTTCCTTCTGCCTGTTACATACATTTGCACAAAAACATTATACCCTTTTTACCCATTTTTAATGGGTTAAGGGTATAAAAATACAAAAATCTGTTCAAATGTTAAAGAAGCTGTTAAAAGTTATGTTAATTAACATTCAATGCATAAATGCAACCCTGCATATGTTTAAGACGCTCATTAATACAGACCAATACTCTTATCGAACTGCACGAATAATATTTTGGCTGACTACACAAAACAGTACTTTTATTTGATCCTAAAATTCGTTTTAGTTTTTACTGTTTAATTGCCAAATGATCGCTCAACTGCAGTTTTAATTACATGTTTATTTATGCCACATTCCAAGTTGCAAAAGAAGTACAATTAAATGTTTTTCCTTTTTGCCCTTTTCCTTTTGCCCGTATTTGCATTTCTTTGCCACATTTGTCGCCCACACAAACTCACGCACACATTTGCAAGCACCTGCAAGAGAAGCAGAAACAACTGTTCTTTATTATCTTGTAAAGCAACCACATCTCCCCGTCCCCCTTCAAACGACATCCACACTGCAATCTAAGCAGCCACAGAAAAAAGTGTTGCCAGCATACACACAGATGATATTTTTGCACACCAATACACAGACAGACAGGCAGACAGAGTCGGCAACAGACAGTTGAACGCAGTTGAACGACTTGAGGGATTTTACTGAAATGACATTTGGCTCCACATGTGACAGGCAGCAACAACAACAATAACAGCAAATGACTGCAGCCGTTGGCATTGAAAAAAAGCAATTTAAGTCAAGCACAGATATTCGCACACACACGGACTACACGTATGCGTGCATACGCCATATGCAATCACGCACACACACACGCATGTCAATTTGCTATTGTGGCAATGCCTGTCTATCTCTCTCTCTCTCTCTCTCTCTTTTCTCTATCACTCTGCCGAGTGTACTCATTTTGATAAATTACCGTTGTTACCTTTCTAAGAGCAAACAGATGTTTAACGTGTGTGTGTGTGTAACTTAAATTGAGAAAAGCTGAAATCAAGACAAATACAATAGCAAAATATGTATGAATGATATTTAGATAACATAGAAACGAATGCCATTTTCCATTAGTTAAGCTTTAAGCTTAAGAAATACAGTAAATAGTTGGTTAATAAAGTGCCAACGATACGCAAAAGTTCATAGCAGGCAGCTTCACACCGCTGTCAGTTTATGCAGAAGAGGCGATAGAAAAATGAAATTCAACTAAAGTACAATAGCAAATACATACAGAATGATATTCAGATAAAAGGCAAGCGAATGCTAGTGTTAATTAGTCTAACTTTAAGCTCTCGCTTTAAGTTTCAATAACTAGGTAAATTAAATTTGTATACATGTAGAAAAGAATGGCAGGCAGCTAGCTTTCGTTAAGCTTTAAAGTATCAATATGTATAGCAGGCAGCTTTATAGCATTTAGAGAGTTCGCTTAGAGTTGCCAGATTACGCAAAAGATGCGATCAGTAGTGATGCATTTCAATGTTACGAATCTAAACTTTTGCATCTACATAATTTCATTGAAAATCGAAATTGATGTCAAAGAGGAGAAAACACTTCGCCAGGCAATCGACAAGCCGACAAACAAAAACGATAAATCTATGAAATTATTAGCAGCGAACTCGTAGTGAAAACTTCGCTGCAGCTGCAGGAGTTGATGCTGGATTGGGAGCGAGCAGCTGGGGGCAAGACGATACCAGCCGATGCGAGTCGCTAGTGATAAATGAGCAAGGCGAATGAATGAATGTATATGTGTATTGTGGGCTGTGGGTTGTGGGGTTAATTGAATTTAATTACCCACTTATCGGGGCAATGAGCAGATGAGTGCAAAGCAGAAGCATAGGAAAGGAAAAGCAAAACAATTGTGTGTGTGCAACTTGACCAACACAGGACTGCTCTAGGTGAGAAAGACAAACTCGCAGATACCCTGTAATCCGATTTAATTTAATGTCATTTCCTGGCTATTCCCATTTTAAACAAATGCAGTGTGTAGTAAAACATAAATATAATTGTTTAAAGAGAAAAATACAAATTTCACTCTTTTTTCGTTTTTCCCACATTTCACTTCGATAAAACAAAACATTAAAACAAAATTCTATTAGAAGAGATATTTAAAGAATTCTCTCCACGAACCAAAACTAGTCTGGCTCTGTTTTATTGTTGGTTGTTGGAAACTCATTCCTCGTTATGCATAAGCTTGATGATGACTGCAAAGAAGAACAAAAATTGGAGTTAGTAAATTGGAAATGTGCTGGGGGAAAATGGTAAATGGAAAACAGGTTACCTAGTCTCTTGCCCAGCACATTGGGGCATTCTGTGATCCGAGAGTAGCTGTCATTGTCTCGAGATTGAGCATTGTGATTCCACCACCCAGCTCCACATCGTTGAGCTACAAATATATGCAGAGCAGATGAGATGAGTTTTTTGTTAAGAGCACCTAATTCGGAGCTATATTTGAGACTTACAAAGATGATGACCTTGGCTCGGACAGCGATGAAATCAAATTCCTTGAACTACAGCGGTTAGAAAAAGAACAGATTGTTCATAGTCATAATTATAAATTGATCTGTTAAGATTGATCCAGTCGAGCGAGAGTTCGACTGGTAGTTGCCATGTAATCAAAACAAAACATTAAAACAAAATTCTATTGGAAGAGATATGCATTATTTTACAGATATTCTCTTGAATAATTTTTTTTGCGTACATCGGAATGTTCCATGGCGATCAGTTATCGATACTTTGCGGAGATCGCTATTGACTTGACTACTTGCTCTCAACAGCAACGGGAATATGGCAACAAGGTTGCCAGATAGCTTTTGACAGCTCCTTGGTTGCTTATCGCTTAAATCTGACATCGAAAAGCATCGATTGCAATACAAATCAAGCTTTCGATCCCTGGTTCTCTGTACCTCAACAGAATATTTCATTTCATCATAACCAGTTGAGCGAAACAGGCAAAAATAAATTTGTATTTTCATAAAGATTTCAACAAGTTTCAAAAACCAAATAAAATGTCATCTGTGAATGGGAACCAAGAAGAGACTCCGACTCGAGACTCAGAAGCAGGCGACATATTTGATTCCAGTGTGGGCAGCCATGGAGACACCTTATTGAGGCGAATGCAACACTTTGTGGACAGCCAGCAGCTGTGCGATGTGGTTCTCATCGCTGGCATTGATGGCAAACGGGTGTCCGCTCATCGCCTGGTGCTCTCAGCATCGAGTGAATACTTTTTGGCAATGTTCACCGGGTCGCTGCGCGAGAGCAAGGAGCATGAGGTGACCCTTGGCGAGGTGCATGGCGATGCGTTGCAGCTGCTCGTCCAGCACTGTTACACCGGACGCATTGAGCTGCACGAGGACACTGTCGAGACGATGCTGGCCACCGCCAACATGCTGCAGTTCACATCTGTGGTAAAGGCATGCTCCAATTTTCTCGCTCGCCAGCTGCACCCATCCAATTGTTTGGGAGTCGCATTATTGGCGGATCAGCAGAGCTGCAAAGAGCTGCTGCGAGTGGCGCAGGCGTACACCAACCTGCACTTTATGGAGGTTCGCCAGCATAAGGAGTTCTTACAATTAAATGCCAATCAGCTGGGCAAGCTGCTGTCCAGCGATGAGCTAAATGTGCCAACCGAGGAGGATGTCTTCCACTCTATGATGTCGTGGGTGCGCCACGATGCAGCAACTCGTGAGAAGCACATTGCCGCACTGCTCGCTAAGGTGCGTCTGCCGCTGTTGCAGCCATCATTTTTAGTGGATCACGTGGAGAACGTGTGCAGTGCCAGCAACGAGTGCCTCCAACAGCTGTTTGAGGCCTTCAAATGGCATTCAATGCCCCTCGAGCGCCGTTCGCTCATTGCTGCCACCGAACGAACCAAGCCTCGCAAATCCACTTTCGACCGATTGCTGGTTGTGGGTGGCACGGATTGTGGCAACAGATGCCTCACATCCATTGAGAGCTACTGTCGGCATCTGAACAAGTGGACGACTTGGGAGCACACGATCAAACACCGTTCTTCTTTTGGTGCCGCTGTCATGGAGAACAAACTGATTTTGGTAGGCGGATGCGATTATGGAAGTACCGAAGTATTTAACTCTGTGGAGAGCATTGACCTTAACACGATGGCCTGCGTGCCACTCAATCCAATGGGAACGCCACGTAGGGGCCTAGGCGTTGCTGTTCTGGATGGATACCTTTATGCGGTCGGTGGATACTCTGGTAGAAGCTGGCTGGAAACGGTTGAACGCTTTGATCCCATTGCGCGCACCTGGAGCAATGTGGCGCCGATGTCCGAGAAACGTGCGTGTTTTGGTGTTGCGGTGTTGGGCGGTCATCTCTATGCTGTTGGCGGAAATGACGAGCGCACCACTTATTGCTCAGTCGAAAGCTACGATCCGAAAACAAACGAATGGAGCCTTCGGGCGTCAATGAATCAATGTAGAACACGAGTTGGTGTCAGTGTTGCAAATGGATTCATCTTTGCCTTGGGGGGCGTGGGGCCAGGAAGGAAGCACTGAAACCGTGGAACGTTATGATCCAACTACCGATAAGTGGACATTTATTTGCTCGCTGGGAAAGAGCGCTCATGGGATTGGTTGTGCTCAGCTTGGAGATCGTTTGATTGCCGTTGGCGGCAACTTCTGTAACAAATATCCGATCAACAATGTCGAGGAGTACGATCCGGTGAACAATGTCTGGACTGAACTGGCGCCAATGTCTGTTGCACGTGGCAGCGCCTGTGTTGTTGCCATACCGAACATAATACCATCAGCAGCAGATGGATCCAAACCAGCTTAAGCTTAAGTTTATAACTATCGCTATAATAATAATGATAAATATAATAATAATAAATTACACGTTGCCAAATGCAGCGGCAAACTGTAAATGAAATTTCCGTTCAGTGTATTTTCAAGTCAAACTTTCTCGAGTGCAGAATTTATTGCGAAATAAAGAAGAAGAACAGAAGTGAAACAGCCTTAATATATTATTATTATTTGCAGTTGGGTTAGGTTAGGTTAGGTTAGACCGTTGCTGACACATATTCCATCTCTGTGGCAGTGTGTGGTTAGGTCAGGGAATGACCCACCCAGTTGCACTTATGAATTACGCAATTCTGGTCGGTCCTATTGGCAATGTTCTCCAGGGATCGGCATATGCCAGGAGAAACAGTTACTTGATCAGGGTCAATAGCTGAGTCGATATAGCCATGTCCGTCTATCCGTCTATCCGTCTGTCTGTATGAACACGCAGATCTCAGAGACTTTAAGAGCTAGAGACCTAAAATTTGAAATATATATATATATCGTATGCCAAGCGCAGATCAAATTTCCAATTTTAAAGGCAGAATCATTAATTCTAATTAATACATGATATGCATATGCATATTATTAATTAACTGCCCAAATTTCATTAAGATCGGATAAGAAACACCCAAGTTATAGTCGATAATATATTCTCATATTGATCTCATTTCTATCAGCATTTTCTGTATGCAAAAAATATAAATATGCGAGCGCATGTGTGAGAAAGAGATGGCAGCATAATCGAAGCGAGCGTCAATTTGTTTGGATGTGTGTATTCTGTGTATGTATGTATGTGTGTATGAATATTGATGTGTTTGTCGGCAGAGGGCGCTTGCAGAGTTGCAGTTGACATTTTGTAGCAAAACTTTTAAAAGGGAAATTTACGCATAATTAATACTCGAAGTATTTAATAACTGGGTTCAGGGTATATCGTAGTCGAGTTCACTCGATTACAGCACTCTTACGTGTTTCATTTTGGGCAACTGAACTGATAATAATTAATTGTTAGATAACATTGCTTACGTGTTTCCTTCTGAACAATAAAGAATTCGAATAATTTAACTGTTTGCTCATAGTTGACAGTAGTTAATTTGTTTGTTTAGCTGTTTTAACTAAACTTTGAAATTTGAAAAGAAAGATATTTCGCATAAATAAACAAGTGAGGCAAAAAGTGTAATATTCTACAGAGCTATTTTATTATTGTTAAAACGTAAATTTCTATTAAATACTTTTGGGTTGTTTTATTCAAATTGATTTTCATTATGGAATGAAAACAATTATTTTAAATTAATCATAATTATGGAAACAATTAATAAATATGCAAAATATTACAGCCCCAAATTGAATATTTTCATAAATTATACTTGCCTTCTGCGTGTAAATCAGTTGAGGACTGAGCTGATTAGAAATTGGTTTTAAGACAAGGTCTAGTAAAAAGCTGAGCACGTTCATGTATCCACTTAGTCATTGCTATTAAGAGAAAGTCAGATTAGTTAATAAAATTTGTATATGACTGGCTAATAATTACCCCACTTGGAGCCGACGAGAACTGGACAGCCTCCATGGAGGGTTCTCTTGTCGCCAGTTCCATTGTCCAGCAGATTATACCAGAAGAGAGCCATTCCACTCTCTGGATTGACAGCTTGTTTCAGATTTGGGAACACTGTGGCGCCTCCCTGCTCCACATCAGACAGCTGTGCATTAAACAAAAATACATTTAAATGAGTTGCTCTTATTATAATAATAAGCTAACATTTACATACATAGAACAGCACAGTTGCAATGCGATCACCTGTTTCACTTGTACCTGTACACTAAGAAAAAAATCACACTGAATTTTAGAAATTCGCCATACTTTCGCTAACCAGCTTAGCCTATTACTTAGAGAGTATATATATAGTATATATATAAAACCAGAGATTTCATTTAAATTTATAAATACTTAATCTAATATTCAGACTGTTTTTTGTTCTGCCGTGTAACAATCAAAGTTGTTACTTATATTACTAAATTATATTATTAAATTATTAGTAACATTTTAGATAGCTAATACATTCATATAATATATATTTAATTTGAAATATTTACATCTAAAACAGACAACAGCTAAACTTCGAAATAAAAGCAGAGTTACTCAATTCCATTACTTTTATCTAACAGTGCCAGAAACGTTCTGCGGCATGGGAAGGCACACAATACGACGGCAACTTAGGAACGAAGAGAGACTGAGACAGAGGCGACACCGAGTTGGGCAGAGACAGATGTCTTTTGGGGGCTCTGATCAGAAACGATTTAAGCAAGTGATAACCATGGGGAAGAAAAGACTTGGGATACTCATCACTCTATTGACACAGGACACTGATAACTAAGTCACTAAGTCACCGAACTAAACTATGTATTTCTAGTAACGGACTATGCAACCGAGGAAGAATCCTCAATGCACATCCTAGCAGAGGGTGTTGCCTTAACCAGGAAAAGATGCGGCATCCTAGGGATGCATGTAATGAGCTTTAAAGATATAGTAGAACTCAATCCAATAAAGATTTTAACATTTGTGCAGGCTCAGAAGGGGGCACAATAGATACGCACGTATATACCTCAATTATAATTATTATCCAAATTCAAGAAAGAATATTCTCCTAAAATGTGTATAATAATAGAAAATATTTCTCAAATATAAGAAATAAACAGCATATTTTTGGCCATGCTAAATTATTGCTATCTTATTTTGAGAAAATTGTTTTTGTTTTTGTTTTTGCTAGTCTCCAAGGCGATTGTCTAAAATGCAAAGTGATCTTTTTTTTTTAGAGACACCCACCTTTGTGGTATTAAAGAAATCGTAGTGAGCCGCATAGTGTCCACCCAAGCCATAGTTCATAATATTGAATGGCTCAGAGCCCTGCATGCTTAACTCAGTCATGTGCAGAACTCGTCTTTCGACGCGCCTCGTCAGATTGTTGAGATCCCTTGCCAGCCAGGCCCCTTTCGAGGTTCGCACTCTTCTCGAAACATATTTGCCATCCACATGGACAGTTGTCCGCTCCAGCAGTGGTCGGGCAAGATTCTGGAGATCATCGATTTCCTGGGGAGACAATGCATCATGGAACACAACTATAAATGGATTAAGCAGAACAATTTCCATCTTGAGGGGTGCCAGTCGCAGGAATGCCGAAGTCTTCATTTTATATTCGCAGTGTAGATTTGATTGTGGCACAAATTGACCCGCACAATACAATTGACCCTCGAGAATATGATGTAATATTCCCTTGGGCACCAGGCTTTAATTTGGGCTCATTTGTGGCCATTTTGTGGACATAAGTTCTCAAATTGAATACTCGAGTTTTCTTTGTTTGATTTCCCAACGTCAGAGCATGATTCAAAATGGGAATAGCAATCGAATCGAATAATACTCTATAATACACAAAAAAACAAACGAGGTCGCTGCATAAACTCAAGTGGAATTCACTCACTATTTTTAGCAAATGCACTTGCCAAGAAATACATCAATCTCTGAGGCTCAGCTCCCAATAGAGTTGGAGTTGTCTGATTGGAAATTAGCCATTTGCCAGTCTCGGCAAACCATTGCCTGGCCAAATGTGGTTTTCTGTGCTGATGCTGGAATTGGCCAATCCTAAAAGTGTCCATTGCATTTAGAGTTGATCTGCAGGTGGCATTAATATGGGTTTTTCTGAGGAGTGTGGCACAAATATCACTCGTACTCACTCGTACTGCTTTCCGTTGAGCAATCCCTTGACCATGTCCCCAATTCTCAAATTGTACACATCGCTCAAGCGTTGAATTGCCTCACAAGCCTCCCTCAGATCGGTCGGACTCGGCAGCTCTGATTTGTGCTGGGCGAGATAGTAGATGTGCGACCAACCCACGGGCTCCTCAATGAACACCTTCCAATCAATCCAATCCTCATGCATGCGACGTATTAGTGAAAAGGCATTCAAAGGATTCGAAATATAATCTTCCATCTGGGCCATGCCCTTATCGCTCTCTGCTCGCAATCGTGGAACAACACTAAAAATACTACGATTTTTAGTTTCAAATAGATCAAGTTAGACTTGGCCACTTACCTTTTCAGTATATTCAACTTTCTCTCCAACTCATCCGCATAGCTGTTGAGATTTTCGATTAGTTTGGCCTCCAGCAGGAGCAGCTTAACCATTCCCGAGACTGATGTGGAATGACTTTGCTCCAACGATTCATTTCCATTCGTTAAGATTATGGCAATGGCAGTGCAGAAAAATATCAATTTTAGTGAATCCATTTCAGATTGTTCAAATCTGACAACTCCTACAATGTTATTGCAGTTCCTAACTGACCTCAATTAAATGTATATTCTCAAATTAAGTTTGGATTATAGTGAAAGGAAAAGACGCTTGAATTTGATTGCTGTTTGCTGTATTACGTGGCAATTAGCCAAATTGAGTGCATATTTTATTTCGAATTTTTCACATTTCTCATAAGTCCAAAGTTAATGAGGATCGGACCTCCACGCCTCCAACCCCTCCGTTTTCCTCCATGTCCCCACTTCGGGGGTTCAGGGGGGTTATCTTCTGGGGTATCTGTATAATACGGGGGTTCAGGCGTGCCTTCACCTGGGGGATAATAAGACGTGGTTTCATCCCCATAATACGGGGGATAAGCCGTGGGTTCTTCCCCATAATACGGTGGATCAACCGGGGGTTGAGGTTCTGAAATAGACTGTCCTTCGGTGGACTTTACATAGCAGATGGCTAAGACGGCACAGCTTAGGATCAACG
This sequence comes from Drosophila setosimentum, assembly GCA_035043505.1. Lineage (NCBI taxonomy): Eukaryota > Metazoa > Arthropoda > Insecta > Diptera > Drosophilidae > Drosophila > Drosophila setosimentum. Next base: position 1,154,129 of record JAWNMY010000076.1, on the reverse strand, counting down.
ATTGGATTCTCATTGCGATGTTTGTGGAATTCTTCTGAATGCTGATCTGTGTGAGGAGACCAAGAGCTATTTATATCAATTTCAATTTGGGTATTGTTTACCCAACTATCGCAGCTGTGTCAATCATAGAACTGAATTGTGTACTTTCCTAATATGACTTATTATTTTCTGCACGAATAAACAGTGTGGATTTTGAACAACTGTTTATACCCTGAACCCAAAAGAAATGGGTAAAATGGGTATAATGGTTTTGTGCAAATGTGTATAACAGGCAGAAGGAAGCATCTCCGACCCCATAAAGTATGCGTATATATTCTTGATCAGGGTCAACAGTCGAGTTGATATAGCCATGTCCGTCCGTCCGTCCGTCCGTCTGTATGAACACGCAGATCTAAGAGGCTATTAAAGCTGGGGACTTCAAATTTGGAATATATGTTCACGTACACCAGGCGCAGATCAAGTTTGCGTTATTTTATCGATACATGCCGCCGTTTATCGAATGCCGATACATTTAAATTTTCGATAGCAATAAATGCCACAATCTTAAAGGCAGAATCGAATTCGAATTAATACATAATATGCATATGCATACTATTGATCAGCTGCCTAAATTTCATTAAGATCGGATAAGAAACACCCAAGTTATAGTCGATAATATATTCTCATATTGATCTCATTTCACGTGTTTGTCGGCAGAGGGCGCTTGCAGAGCTACTCGCATTTTGGTGCAAATCATTGTAAAGGAGAATTTGCAAATAATAATATAATATATTTAATAACTGTAACTGTACAGTTTCGCACTCACTGCTCAGCCCTTCTGCAACAGTTTTGGCTACACTTTGAAGTCCATGCAAGCAGCACACTGCTTGCTGTTACTGTAAGTATATTCATCGAACATTTACCTAGATTCATATCCGCTGGCAGTTTGGCATGTACTGTGTTTCTGAACTGTTAAGTTGACGCAAGCAGTGCACTGCTTGCAAAAGCAATATTCGAAAACAAAATAAAAGTCGAATCTTAAGCGCGAAATTTGAATTTATTTCTTAAGGGTCTTTTATTTTTATTTATTTCTTAAAAGTCTTGATTAAAATTATTTACAAAATTGTTAAGTTAAATATTTCAACTTATTAGTGATAAAATACCACATCTTAATATATACAATAAATATATATATTATTATGAGTTAATTGTGGCAGCAATTTCATCAGCGGCGTGTTTCGCCAGCAGCAAATATTGTGCAAAGCACAACAAACATTGACAATATTCAGCACAAACTTGGGATCATAATAAAAGACGCGTTGCTGTGATATTGCCTCTTTCATTACAGTTCTTGCCTCAGCATGTTTCTGATTGCATTTTTTATTTTTTTTTGCATTATTTTACAGATATTCTCTTGAATAATTTTTTTTGCGTACATCGGAATGTTCCATGGCGATCAGTTATCGATACTTTGCGGAGATCGCTATTGACTTGACTACTTGCTCTCAACAGCAACGGGAATATGGCAACAAGGTTGCCAGATAGCTTTTGACAGCTCCTTGGTTGCTTATCGCTTAAATCTGACATCGAAAAGCATCGATTGCAATACAAATCAAGCTTTCGATCCCTGGTTCTCTGTACCTCAACAGAATATTTCATTTCATCATAACCAGTTGAGCGAAACAGGCAAAAATAAATTTGTATTTTCATAAAGATTTCAACAAGTTTCAAAAACCAAATAAAATGTCATCTGTGAAAGGGAACCAAGAAGAGACTCCGACTCGAGACTCAAAAGCAGGCGACATATTTGATTCCAGTGTGGGCAGCCATGGAGACACCTTATTGAGGCGAATGCAACACTTTGTGGACAGCCAGCAGCTGTGCGATGTGGTTCTCATCGCTGGCATTGATGGCAAACGGGTGTCCGCTCATCGCCTGGTGCTCTCAGCATCGAGTGAATACTTTTTGGCAATGTTCACCGGGTCGCTGCGCGAGAGCAAGGAGCATGAGGTGACCCTTGGCGAGGTGCATGGCGATGCGTTGCAGCTGCTCGTCCAGCACTGTTACACCGGACGCATTGAGCTGCACGAGGACACTGTCGAGACGATGCTGGCCACCGCCAACATGCTGCAGTTCACATCTGTGGTGAAGGCATGCTCCAATTTTATGGCTCGCCAGCTGCACCCATCCAATTGTTTGGGAGTCGCATTATTGGCGGATCAGCAGAGCTGCAAAGAGCTGCTGCGAGTGGCGCAGGCGTACACCTACCTGCACTTTATGGAGGTTCGCCAGCATAAGGAGTTCTTACAATTAAATGCCAATCAGCTGGGCAAGCTGTTGTCAAGCGATGAGCTAAATGTGCCAACCGAGGAGGCTGTCTTCCACTCTATGATGTCGTGGGTGCGCCACGATGCAGCAACTCGTGAGCAGCACATTGCCGGACTGCTCGCCAAGGTGCGTCTGCCCCTGTTGCAGCCATCATTTTTAGTGGATCACGTGGAGAACGTGTGCAGTGCCAGCAACGAGTGCCTCCAACAGCTGCTTGAGGCCTTCAAATGGCATTCAATGCCCCTCGAGCGCCGTTCGCTCATTGCTGCCACCGAACGAACCAAGCCTCGCAAATCCACTTTCGACCGATTGCTGGTTGTGGGTGGCACGGGTTGTGACAGGAGATGCCTCACATCCATTGAGAGCTACTGTCGGCATCTGAACAAGTGGACGACTTGGGAGCACACGATCAACCCCCGTTATGAATTTGGTGCCGCTGTCATGGAGAACAAACTGATTTTGGTAGGCGGATGCGATGGAAGTAGCGAAGCTATTTAACTCTGTGGAGAGCATTGACCTTAACACGATGGCCTGCGTGCCACTCAATCCAATGGGAACGCCACGTAGGGGCCTAGGCGTTGCTGTTCTGGATGGATACCTTTATGCGGTCGGTGGAAACACTGGTAGAAGAATGCTGGAAACGGTTGAACGCTTTGATCCCATTGCGCGCACCTGGAGCAAAGTGGCGCCGATGTCCGAGAAACGTTCGGGTTTTGGTGTTGCGGTGTTGGGCGGTCATCTCTATGCTGTTGGCGGAAATGACGAGGCATCATCATTGCTCAGTCGAAAGCTACGATCCGAAAACAAACAAATGGAGCCTTCGGGCGTCAATGAATCAATGTAGAAGACGAGTTGGTGTCAGTGTTGCAAATGGATTCCTCTTTGCCTTGGGGGGCTGGGGCCAGAATGGAATCACTGAAACCGTGGAACGTTATGATCCAACTACCGATAAGTGGACATTTATTTGCTCGCTGGGAAAGTTACGCCATGGGATTGGTTGTGCTCAGCTTGGAGATCGTTTGATTGCCGTTGGCGGCAACTTCTGTAACGATAATCCGGTCAACAATGTCGAGGAGTACGATCCGGTGAACAATGTCTGGAATGAACTGGCGCCAATGTCTGTTGCACGTAGCAGCGCCCGTGTTGTTGCCATACCGAACATAATATTATCAGCAGCAGATGGATCCAAACCAGCTTAAGCTTAAGCTTATAACTATCGGTATAATAATAATAAATATAATAATAATAATAAATATAATAATAATAATAAATATAATAATAATAATAAATATAATAATAATAATAAATATAATAATAATAATAAATATAATAATAATAATAAATATAATAATAATAATAAATATAATAATAATAATAAATATAATAATAATAATAAATAGAATAATAATAATAAATATAATAATAATAAATTACACGTTGCCAAATGCAGCGGCAAACTGTAAATGAAATTTCCGTTCAGTGTATTTTCAAGTCGAACTTTCTCGAGTGCAGAATTTATTGCGAAATAAAGAAGAAGAACAGAAGTGATACAGCCTTAATATATTATTATTATTTGCAGTTGGGTTAGGTTAGGTTAGGTTAGACCGTTGCTGACACATATTCCATCTCTGTGGCAGTGTGTGGTTAGGTCAGGGAATGACCCACCCAGTTGCACTTATGAATTACGCAATTCTGGTCGGTCCTATTGGCAATGTTCTCCAAGGATCGGCATATGCCAGGAGAAACAGTTACTTGATCAGGGTCAATAGCTGAGTCGATATAGCCATGTCCGTCTATCCGTCTATCCGTCTGTCTGTATGAACACGCAGATCTCAGAGACTTTAAGAGCTAGAGACCTAAAATTTGAAATATATATATATATCGTATGCCAAGCGCAGATCAAATTTCCAATTTTAAAGGCAGAATCTAATTCTAATTAATACATGATATGCATATGCATATTATTAATTAACTGCCCAAATTTCATTAAGATCGGATAAGAAACACCCAAGTTATAGTCGATAATATATTCTCATATTGATCTCATTTCTATCAGCATTTTCTGTATGCAAAAAATATAAATATGCGAGCGCATGTGTGAGAAAGAGATGGCAGCATAATCGAAGCGAGCGTCAATTTGTTTGGATGTGTGTATTCTGTGTATGTATGTATGTGTGTATGAATATTGATGTGTTTGTCGGCAGAGGGCGCTTGCAGAGTTGCAGTTGACATTTTGTAGCAAAACTTTTAAAAGGGAAATTTACGCATAATTAATACTCGAAGTATTTAATAACTGGGTTCAGGGTATATCGTAGTCGAGTTCACTCGATTACAGCACTCTTACGTGTTTCATTTTGGGCAACTGAACTGATAATAATTAATTGTTAGATAACATTGCTTACGTGTTTCCTTCTGAACAATAAAGAATTCGAATAATTTAACTGTTTGCTCATAGTTGACAGTAGTTAATTTGTTTGTTTAGCTGTTTTAACTAAACTTTGAAATTTGAAAAGAAAGATATTTCGCATAAATAAACAAGTGAGGCAAAAAGTGTAATATTCTACAGAGCTATTTTATTATTGTTAAAACGTAAATTTCTATTAAATACTTTTGGGTTGTTTTATTCAAATTGATTTTCATTATGGAATGAAAACAATTATTTTAAATTAATCATAATTATGGAAACAATTAATAAATATGCAAAATATTACAGCCCCAAATTGAATATTTTCATAAATTATACTTGCCTTCTGCGTGTAAATCAGTTGAGGACTGAGCTGATTAGAAATTGGTTTTAAGACAAGGTCTAGTAAAAAGCTGAGCACGTTCATGTATCCACTTAGTCATTGCTATTAAGAGAAAGTCAGATTAGTTAATAAAATTTGTATATGACTGGCTAATAATTACCCCACTTGGAGCCGACGAGAACTGGACAGCCTCCATGGAGGGTTCTCTTGTCGCCAGTTCCATTGTCCAGCAGATTATACCAGAAGAGAGCCATTCCACTCTCTGGATTGACAGCTTGTTTCAGATTTGGGAACACTGTGGCGCCTCCCTGCTCCACATCAGACAGCTGTGCATTAAACAAAAATACATTTAAATGAGTTGCTCTTATTATAATAATAAGCTAACATTTGCATACATAGAACAGCACAGTTGCAATGCGATTGCCATCTTCTTCTAAGTCGAGCTGGAGGTGATATATTTAAATTTCGTCGACTGCATTAGTCTTAAGTGAAAACTTACCGTTCTGTCGAAGTAGTCGAAATGAACATTGTAGTGTCCACCCAAGCCATAGTTCATAATATTGAATGCCTCAGAGCCCTGCATGCTTAACTCAGTCATGTGCAGAACTCGTCTTTCGATGCGCCTCGTCAGATTGTTGAGATCCCTTGCCAGCCAGGCCCCTTTCGAGGTTCGTGTCTTTCGCACCACATACTTTCCATGGCCGTAAGCCTTATTCCGCTTCAGCAGAGGCCGGGAGAGTTCCTGCAGCTCGTTAATTTCACGTGGCGACAGCACATCGTAGTATCTCACTATATATGGATCCACATGCAGAATCTCCTTTTTGAGTGGTGCCAAGCGGAGAAATGCGGATTTTTTGAACTTGTATTCGCAGTAGAGAGTTGATTGGATTGCAAACTGGCCGCGACAACCCATAGAGTAAGCAGTGATGTTCATGGGTTTGGTGTTTATTTCGGGCTCAGCTGGCGCAAGTTTCTCGATTTCAACCCTCTTTTCCAGTAGTTTGTTCGTTTTGTTTTCCATCATCAGTGCATGATCCAAAATTGGCAGAGCAAGCGAGTATTGCTCTAAGTAAAGCAAACTTTATTATTATTTTTAATGCGGCTGGGTATACACTCAGAAAAAATCGTACATAATTTGAGATATTTGCCAAGGTTTCCTCACCTTATTATTTAGAATGCATATTTCTATAACATGGATTTGCATTTGTAAAAAGATAGTTAAATTTTCTACAAATTATAAAATGTCAAATTTCTACAGGGTGTTTTTCTGTTTACTACTACATCTTACATTAGGTTTTTTTTTTATAATATTGCATTTTTTTTGTTTTGGAAATATTTTCTAAGGCATTTTTTTTGACAGATTTCAAAGCGATTTTTTTCAGAGTGTACGATTTGCTCACTGTAGTTACTCAACGCGCTCGTAAAGAGATGCAACATTTTAGCAGGATCGGCTCCAATTGGAGTGGACAGAGAATGAACCTCGAGCCACTTGCTACTCTCCGCAAACCACTCGCTGGCCCTATGTTGATTTTTATGCTTATGCAGGTGTTGACCCAACGCATACGAGTCCAGAGCATTTAGACTTGTGCTGCAGACGACATTCTTTGGGACTATTCTCAGGAGTGTTAGACATATAACTCACTCGTACTGCGTTCCGTTGAGCAATCCCTTGACCATGTCCCCAATTCTCAAGTTGTACACGTCCTGCAGGCGATGTATTGCCTCACAAGCCTCCCTTAGATCAGTTGGACTTGTTAGCTGTGCTTTGTGGTCATTTATAAAAGAGGCTTGCGAACGACCCACTGGTGTCTTCATGAATATCTTCCAGTCTGTCCAATCCTCATGCATGCGACGTATTAGTGAAAAGGCATTCAAAGGATTCGAAATATAATCTTCCATCTGGGCCATGCCCTTATCGCTCTCTGCTCGCAATCGTGGAACAACACTAAAAATACTACGATTTTTAGTTTCAAATAGATCAAGTTAGACTTGGCCACTTACCTTTTCAGTATATTCAACTTTCTCTCCAACTCATCCGCATAGCTGTTGAGATTTTCGATTAGTTTGGCCTCCAGCAGGAGCAGCTTAACCATTCCCGAGACTGATGTGGAATGACTTTGCTCCAACGATTCATTTCCATTCGTTAAGATTATGGCAATGGCAGTGCAGAAAAATATCAATTTTAGTGAATCCATTTCAGATTGTTCAAATCTGACAACTCCTACAATGTTATTGCAGTTCCTAACTGACCTCAATTAAATGTATATTCTCAAATTAAGTTTGGATTATAGTGAAAGGAAAAGACGCTTGAATTTGATTGCTGTTTGCTGTATTACGTGGCAATTAGCCAAATTGAGTGCATATTTTATTTCGAATTTTTCACATTTCTCATAAGTCCAAAGTTAATGAGGATCGGACCTCCATGCCTCCAACCCCTCCGTTTTCCTCCATGTCCCCACTTCGGGGGTTCAGGGGGGTTATCTTCTGGGGTATCTGTATAATACGGGGGTTCAGGCGTGCCTACACCTGGGGGATAATAAGACGTGGTGTCATCCCCATAATACGGGGGATAAGCCGTGGTTTCTTCCCCATAATACGGTGGTTCAACCGGGGGTTGAGGTTCTGAAATAGACTGTCCTTCGGTGGACTTTACATAGCAGATGGCTAAGACGGCACAGCTTAGGATCAACGATTGGATTCTCATTGCGATGTTTGTGGAATTCTTCTGAATGCTGATCTGTGTGAGGAGACCAAGAGCTATTTATATCAATTTCAATTTGGGTTTGTTTACCCAACTATCGCAGCTGTGTCAATCATAGAACTGAATTGTGTACTTTCCTAATATGACTTATTATTTTCTGCACGAATAAACAGTGTGGATTTTGAACAACTGTTTATACCCTGAACCCAAAAGAAATGGGTAAAATGGGTATAATGGTTTTGTGCAAATGTGTATAACAGGCAGAAGGAAGCATCTCCGACCCCATAAACTATGCGTATATATTCTTGATCAGGGTCAACAGTCGAGTTGATATAGCCATGTCCGTCCGTCCGTCCGTCCGTCTGTATGAACACGCAGATCTAAGAGGCTATTAAAGCTGGGGACTTCAAATTTGGAATATATGTTCACGTACACCAGGCGCAGATCAAGTTTGCGTTATTTTATCGATACATGCCGCCGTTTATCGAATGCCGATACATTTAAATTTTCGATAGCAATAAATGCCACAATCTTAAAGGCAGAATCGAATTCGAATTAATACATAATATGCATATGCATACTATTGATCAGCTGCCTAAATTTCATTAAGATCGGATAAGAAACACCCAAGTTATAGTCGATAATATATTCTCATATTGATCTCATTTCACGTGTTTGTCGGCAGAGGGCGCTTGCAGAGCTACTCGCATTTTGGTGCAAATCATTGTAAAGGAGAATTTGCAAATAATAATATAATATATTTAATAACTGTAACTGTACAGTTTCGCACTCACTGCTCAGCCCTTCTGCAACAGTTTTGGCTACACTTTGAAGTCCATGCAAGCAGCACACTGCTTGCTGTTACTGTAAGTATTATTAGTGAAAATTAGGAACTATATCATATTCATCGAACATTTACCTAGATTCATATCCGTTGGCAGTTTGGCATGTACTGTGTTTCTGAACTGTTAAGTTGACGCAAGCAGTGCACTGCTTGCAAAAGCAATATTCGAAAACAAAATAAAAGTCGAATCTTAAGCGCGAAATTTGAATTTATTTCTTAAGGGTCTTTTATTTTTATTTATTTCTTAAAAGTCTTGATTAAAATTATTTACAAAATTGTTAAGTTAAATATTTCAACTTATTAGTGATAAAATACCACATCTTAATATATACAATAAATATATATATTATTATGAGTTAATTGTGGCAGCAATTTCATCAGCGGCGTGTTTCGCCAGCAGCAAATATTGTGCAAAGCACAACAAACATTGACAATATTCAGCACAAACTTGGGATCATAATAAAAGACGCGTTGCTGTGATATTGCCTCTTTCATTACAGTTCTTGCCTCAGCATGTTTCTGATTGCATTTTTTATTTTTTTTTGCATTATTTTACAGATATTCTCTTGAATAATTTTTTTTGCGTACATCGGAATGTTCCATGGCGATCAGTTATCGATACTTTGCGGAGATCGCTATTGACTTGACTACTTGCTCTCAACAGCAACGGGAATATGGCAACAAGGTTGCCAGATAGCTTTTGACAGCTCCTTGGTTGCTTATCGCTTAAATCTGACATCGAAAAGCATCGATTGCAATACAAATCAAGCTTTCGATCCCTGGTTCTCTGTACCTCAACAGAATATTTCATTTCATCATAACCAGTTGAGCGAAACAGGCAAAAATAAATTTGTATTTTCATAAAGATTTCAACAAGTTTCAAAAACCAACTAAAATGTCATCTGTGAATGGGAACCAAGAAGAGACTCCGACTCGAGACTCAAAAGCAGGCGACATATTTGATTCCAGTGTGGGCAGCCATGGAGACACCTTATTGAGGCGAATGCAACACTTTGTGGACAGCCAGCAGCTGTGCGATGTGGTTCTCATCGCTGGCATTGATGGCAAACGGGTGTCCGCTCATCGCCTGGTGCTCTCAGCATCGAGTGAATACTTTTTGGCAATGTTCACCGGGTCGCTGCGCGAGAGCAAGGAGCATGAGGTGACCCTTGGCGAGGTGCATGGCGATGCGTTGCAGCTGCTCGTCCAGCACTGTTACACCGGACGCATTGAGCTGCACGAGGACACCGTCGAGACGATGCTGGCCACCGCCAACATGCTGCAGTTCACATCTGTGGTAAAGGCATGCTCCAATTTATGGCTCGCCAGCTGCATCCATCCAATTGTTTGGGAGTCGCATTATTGGCGGATCAGCAGAGCTGCAAAGAGCTGCTGCGAGTGGCGCAGGCGTACACCTACCTGCACTTTATGGAGGTTCCAATTGTTTGGGAGTCGCATTATTGGCGGATCAGCACAGCTGCAAAGAGCTGCTGCGAGTGGCGCAGGCGTACACCTACCTGCACTTTATGGAGGTTCGCCAGCATAAGGAGTTCTTACAATTAAATGCCAACCAGCTGGGCAAGCTGTTGTCCAGCGATGAGCTAAATGTGCCAACCGAGGAGGCTGTCTTCCACTCTATGATGTCGTGGGTGCGCCACGATGCAGCAACTCGTGAGCAGCACATTGCCGGACTGCTCGCTAAGGTGCGTCTGCGCCTGTTGCAGCCATCATTTTTAGTGGATCACGTGGAGAACGTGTGCAGTGCCAGCAACGAGTGCCTCCAACAGCTGTTTGAGGCCTTCAAATGGCATTCAATGCCCCTCGAGCGCCGTCCGCTCATTGCTGCCACCGAACGAACCAAGCCTCGCAAATCCACTTTCGACCGATTGCTGGCTGTGGGTGGCACGGGTTGTAACTGGGGATGCCTCACATCCATTGAGAGCTACTGTCGGCATCTGAACAAGTGGACGACTTGGGAGCACACGATCAACCCCCGTTATGAATTTGGCGCCGCTGTCATGGAGAACAAACTGATTTTGGTAGGCGGATGCGATGGAAGTGCCAAAATATTGAACTCTGTGGAGAGCATTGACCTTAACACGATGGCCTGCGTGCCACTCAATCCAATGGGAACGCCACGTAGGGGCCTAGGCGTGTGCTGTGCTGGCTGGATACCTTTATGCGGTCGGTGGAAACGACTGGTAGAAGGATGCTGGACACGGTCGAACGCTTTGATCCCGTTGCGCGCTCCTGGTGCAACGTGGCGCCGATGTCCGAGAAACGTTCGGGTTTTGGTAGTTGCGGTGTTGGGCGGTCATCGCTATGCTGTTGGCGGAACCGATAATGGCATCGATCACTGCTCAGTGGAGAGCTACGATGAAACCTTAACACGATGGAGCCTGCGGGCGTCACTGAATCCAATGGGAGACGCCACGTAGGGGCCTAGGCGTCTGCTGTTGCTGGGTGGATTCCTCTTATGCCTTGGGGGGCTGGGGACTCTGGATGGAAGCTGGCTGGAAACGGTGGAACGCTTATGATCCCACTGCGCGCTACCTGGAGCATTTATGTGGCGCCGCTGGCCGAGAAGTTACGCCATGAGGATCTTGGTGTGTGCGGTCAGCTTGGGCGGTCGTCTCTGATTGCCGTTGGCGGAACTTCGATGACGGCATCGATGCGTTGCATCAATGTCGAGGAGCTACGATCCGGTGAACAATGTCTGGAATGGAGCCTTCGGGCGCCAATGAATCAATGTTGCACGTATCGAACGCCCGTGTTGTTGCCATACCGAACATAGTAGTATCAGCAGCAGATGGATCCAATCCAGCTTATGCCTTAAGCGGAGGGCTGGGGCCAGGATAAGAATGATCACTAGAATACCGATAGGAACGATAATAATGATCCTAACTACCGATAATAATAGGACATATAATAATATTGCTCGCTGGGAGAAGAAGCCTAACTATAGGGATAATGGTAAATGTGCTCAGACTAATGGAGATCGTAATAATGATAAATGCCGTAATAGGCGGCAATCTCCTAGTAACAATAAATATCCGAGTCAACAATAAGTACGAGGAGTACGAATACCGGTGAACAATAGTACTGGATCTGATACTAGGCGCCAATGTACTAGTAATGCTACGTAGCAGACGCCTAGTAAGTATAGTAATAGCCATACCGATACATAATACTCATCAGCAGCAGAATGGATCCTAAATCCAGCTAATAAGCTAATAAGTATAATAATAACTAATCAGTATAATAATAATGATAAATATAATAATAATAATAAATATAATAATAATAATAAATATAATAATAATAATAAATAGAATAATAATAATAAATATAATAATTATAATAAATATAATAATAATAAATTACACGTTGCCAAATGCAGCGGCAAACTGTAAATGAAATTTCCGTTCAGTGTATTTTCAAGTCAAACTTTCTCGAGTGCAGAATTTATTGCGAAATAAAGAAGAAGAACAGAAGTGATACAGCCTTAATATATTATTATTATTTGCAGTTGGGTTAGGTTAGGTTAGGTTAGACCGTTGCTGACACATATTCCATCTCTGTGGCAGTGTGTGGTTAGGTCAGGGAATGATCCGTCCAGTTGCACTTATGAATTACGCAATTCTGGTCGGTCCTATTGGCAATGTTCTCCAAGGATCGGCATATGCCAGGAGAAACAGTTACTTGATCAGGGTCAATAGCTGAGTCGATATAGCCATGTCCGTCTATCCGTCTGTCTGTATGAACACGCAGATCTCAGAGACTTTAAGAGCTAGAGACCTAAATTTTGAAATATATATATATATATCGTATGACAAGCGCAGATCAAATTTCCAATTTTAAAGGCAGAATCTTCTAATTTATACATAATAAGCATATGCATATTATTAATTAACTGCCCAAATTTCATTAAGATCGGATAAGAAACACCCAAGTTATAGTCGATAATATATTCTCATATCTCTCAGATCTCATTTCTATCAGCATTTTCTGTATGCAAAAAATATAAATATGCGAGCGCATGTGTGAGAAAGAGATGGCAGCATAATCGAAGCGAGCGTCAATTTGTTTGGATGTGTGTATTCTGTGTATGTATGCATGTGTGTATGAATATTGATGTGTTTGTCGGCAGAGGGCGCTTGCAGAGTTGCAGTTGACATTTTGTAGCAAAACTTTTAAAAGGGAAATTTACGCATAATTAATACTCGAAGTATTTAATAACTGGGTTCAGGGTATATCGTAGTCGAGTTCACTCGATTACAGCACTCTTACGTGTTTCATTTTGGGCAACTGAACTGATAATAATTAATTGTTAGATAACATTGCTTACGTGTTTCCTTCTGAACAATAAAGAATTCGAATAATTTAACTGTTTGCTCATAGTTGACAGTAGTTAATTTGTTTGTTTAGCTGTTTTAACTAAACTTTGAAATTTGAAAAGAAAGATATTTCGCATAAATAAACAAGTGAGGCAAAAAGTGTAATATTCTACAGAGCTATTTTATTATTGTTAAAACGTAAATTTCTATTAAATACTTTTGGGTTGTTTTATTCAAATTGATTTTCATTATGGAATGAAAACAATTATTTTAAATTAATCATAATTATGGAAACAATTAATAAATATGCAAAATATTACAGCCCCAAATTGAATATTTTCATAAATTATACTTGCCTTCTGCGTGTAAATCAGTTGAGGACTGAGCTGATTAGAAATTGGTTTTAAGACAAGGTCTAGTAAAAAGCTGAGCACGTTCATGTATCCACTTAGTCATTGCTATTAAGAGAAAGTCAGATTAGTTAATAAAATTTGTATATGACTGGCTAATAATTACCCCACTTGGAGCCGACGAGAACTGGACAGCCTCCATGGAGGGTTCTCTTGTCGCCAGTTCCATTGTCCAGCAGATTATACCAGAAGAGAGCCATTCCACTCTCTGGATTGACAGCTTGTTTCAGATTTGGGAACACTGTGGCGCCTCCCTGCTCCACATCAGACAGCTGTGCATTAAACAAAAATACATTTAAATGAGTTGCTCTTATTATAATAATAAGCTAACATTTGCATACATAGAACAGCACAGTTGCAATGCGATTGCCATCTTCTTCTAAGTCGAGCTGGAGGTGATATATTTAAATTTCGTCGACTGCATTAGTCTTAAGTGAAAACTTACCGTTCTGTCGAAGTAGTCGAAATGAACATTGTAGTGTCCACCCAAGCCATAGTTCATAATATTGAATGGCTCAGAGCCCTGCATGCTTAACTCAGTCATGTGCAGAACTCGTCTTTCGATGCGCCTCGTCAGATTGTTGAGATCCCTTGCCAGCCAGGCCCCTTTCGAGGTTCGTGTCTTTCGCACCACATACTTTCCATGGCCGTAAGCCTTATTCCGCTTCAGCAGAGGCCGGGAGAGTTCCTGCAGCTCGTTAATTTCACGTGGCGACAGCACATCGTAGTATCTCACTATATATGGATCCACATGCAGAATCTCCTTTTTGAGTGGTGCCAAGCGGAGAAATGCGGATTTTTTGAACTTGTATTCGCAGTAGAGAGTTGATTGGATTGCAAACTGGCCGCGACAACCCATAGAGTAAGCAGTGATGTTCATGGGTTTGGTGTTTATTTCGGGCTCAGCTGGCGCAAGTTTCTCGATTTCAACCCTCTTTTCCAGTAGTTTGTTCGTTTTGTTTTCCATCATCAGTGCATGATCCAAAATTGGCAGAGCAAGCGAGTATTGCTCTAAGTAAAGCAAACTTTATTATTATTTTTAATGCGGCTGGGTATACACTCAGAAAAAATCGTACATAATTTGAGATATTTGCCAAGGTTTCCTCACCTTATTATTTAGAATGCATATTTCTATAACATGGATTTGCATTTGTAAAAAGATAGTTAAATTTTCTACAAATTATAAAATGTCAAATTTCTACAGGGTGTTTTTCTGTTTACTACTACATCTTACATTAGGTTTTTTTTTTATAATATTGCATTTTTTTTGTTTTGGAAATATTTTCTAAGGCATTTTTTTTTGACAGATTTCAAAGCGATTTTTTTCAGAGTGTACGATTTGCTCACTGTAGTTACTCAACGCGCTCGCAAAGAGATGCAACATTTTAGCAGGATCGGCTCCAATTGGAGTGGACAGAGAATGAACCTCGAGCCACTTGCTACTCTCCGCAAACCACTCGCTGGCCCTATGTTGATTTTTATGCTTATGCAGGTGTTGACCCAACGCATACGAGTCCAGAGCATTTAGACTTGTGCTGCAGACGACATTCTTTGGGACTATTCTCAGGAGTGTTAGACATATAACTCACTCGTACTGCGTTCCGTTGAGCAATCCCTTGACCATGTCCCCAATTCTCAAGTTGTACACGTCCTGCAGGCGATGTATTGCCTCACAAGCCTCCCTCAGATCAGTTGGACTTGTTAGCTGTGCTTTGTGGTCATTTATAAAAGAGGCTTGCGAACGACCCACTGGTGTCTTCATGAATATCTTCCAGTCTGTCCAATCCTCATGCATGCGACGTATTAGCGAAAAGGCATTCAAAGGATTCGAAACATATTCTTCCATTTGAGTTATGGCCTTATCGCTCTCGGCTCGCAATTGTGGAAGCACACTGAGAAAACTATTAGCTATAGTTTCAAATAGATCAAGTTAGACTTGGCCACTTACCTTTTCAGTATATTCAACTTTCTCTCCAACTCATCCGCATAGCTGTTGAGATTTTCGATTAGTTTGGCCTCCAGCAGGAGCAGCTTAACCATTCCCGAGACTGATGTGGAATGACTTTGCTCCAACGATTCATTTCCATTCGTTAAGATTATGGCAATGGCAGTGCAGAAAAATATCAATTTTAGTGAATCCATTTCGTGTTACGTTTTCAGATTGTTCAAATCTGACAACTCCTACAATGTTATTGCAGTTCCTAACTGACCTCAATTAAATGTATATTCTCAAATTAAGTTTGGATTATAGTGAAAGGAAAAGACGCTTGAATTTGATTGCTGTTTGCTGTATTACGTGGCAATTAGCCAAATTGAGTGCATATTTTATTTCGAATTTTTCACATTTCTCATAAGTCCAAAGTTAATGAGGATCGGACCTCTACGCCTCCAACCCCTCCGTTTTCCTCCATGTCCCCACTTCGGGGGTTCAGGGGGGTTATCTTCTGAGGTTTCTGTATAATACGGGGGTTCAGGCGTGCCTGCATCTGGGGGATAATAAGACGTGGTTTCATCCCCATAATACGGGGGATAAGCCGTGGTTACTTCCCCATAATACGGTGGTTCAACCGGGGGTTGAGGTTCTGAAATATACTGTCCTTCGGTGGACTTTACATAGCAGATGGCTAAGACGGCACAGCTTAGGATCAACGATTGGATTCTCATTGCGATGTTTGTGGAATTCTTCTGAATGCTGATCTCTGCGAGGAGACCAAGAGCTATTTATATCAATTTCAATTTGGGTTCTGCTGTGTCAATCATAGAACTGAATTGTGTACTTTTCTAATATGACTTATTATTTTCTGCACGAATAAACAGTGTGGATTTTGAACAACTGTTTATACCCTGAACCCAAAAGAAATGGGTAAAATGAGTATAATGGTTTTGTGCAAATGTGTATAACAGGCAGAAGGAAGCATCTCCGACCCCATAAAGTATGCGTATATATTCTTGATCAGGGTCAACAGTCGAGTTGATATAGCCATGTCCGTCCGTCCGTCCGTCCGTCTGTATGAACACGCAGATCTAAGGGGCTATTAAAGCTGGGGACTTCAAATTTGGAATATATGTTCACGTACACCAGGCGCAGATCAAGTTTGCGTTATTTTATCGATACATGCCGCCGTTTATCGAATGCCGATACATTTAAATTTTCGATAGCAATAAATGGCACAATCTTAAAGGCAGAATCGAATTCGAATTAATACATAATATGCATATGCATACTATTGATCAGCTGCCTAAATTTCATTAAGATCGGATAAGAAACACCCAAGTTATAGTCGATAATATATTCTCATATTGATCTCATTTCACGTGTTTGTCGGCAGAGGGCGCTTGCAGAGCTACTCGCATTTTGGTGCAAATCATTGTAAAGGAGAATTTGCAAATAATAATATAATATATTTAATAACTGTAACTGTACAGTTTCGCACTCACTGCTCAGCCCTTCTGCAACAGTTTTGGCTACACTTTGAAGTCCATGCAAGCAGCACACTGCTTGCTGTTACTGTAAGTATATTCATCGAACATTTACCTAGATTCATATCCGCTGGCAGTTTGGCATGTACTGTGTTTCTGAACTGTTAAGTTGACGCAAGCAGTGCACTGCTTGCAAAAGCAATATTCGAAAACAAAATAAAAGTCGAATCTTAAGCGCGAAATTTGAATTTATTTCTTAAGGGTCTTTTATTTTTATTTATTTCTTAAAAGTCTTGATTAAAATTATTTACAAAATTGTTAAGTTAAATATTTCAACTTATTAGTGATAAAATACCACATCTTAATATATACAATAAATATATATATTATTATGAGTTAATTGTGGCAGCAATTTCATCAGCGGCGTGTTTCGCCAGCAGCAAATATTGTGCAAAGCACAACAAACATTGACAATATTCAGCACAAACTTGGGATCATAATAAAAGACGCGTTGCTGTGATATTGCCTCTTTCATTACAGTTCTTGCCTCAGCATGTTTCTGATTGCATTTTTTATTTTTTTTTGCATTATTTTACAGATATTCTCTTGAATAATTTTTTTTGCGTACATCGGAATGTTCCATGGCGATCAGTTATCGATACTTTGCGGAGATCGCTATTGACTTGACTACTTGCTCTCAACAGCAACGGGAATATGGCAACAAGGTTGCCAGATAGCTTTTGACAGCTCCTTGGTTGCTTATCGCTTAAATCTGACATCGAAAAGCATCGATTGCAATACAAATCAAGCTTTCGATCCCTGGTTCTCTGTACCTCAACAGAATATTTCATTTCATCATAACCAGTTGAGCGAAACAGGCAAAAATAAATTTGTATTTTCATAAAGATTTCAACAAGTTTCAAAAACCAAATAAAATGTCATCTGTAAAAGGGAACCAAGAAGAGACTCCGACTCGAGACTCAAAAGCAGGCGACATATTTGATTCCAGTGTGGGCAGCCATGGAGACACCTTATTGAGGCGAATGCAACACTTTGTGGACAGCCAGCAGCTGTGCGATGTGGTTCTCATCGCTGGCATTGATGGCAAACGGGTGTCCGCTCATCGCCTGGTGCTCTCAGCATCGAGTGAATACTTTTTGGCAATGTTCACCGGGTCGCTGCGCGAGAGCAAGGAGCATGAGGTGACCCTTGGCGAGGTGCATGGCGATGCGTTGCAGCTGCTCGTCCAGCACTGTTACACCGGACGCATTGAGCTGCACGAGGACACTGTCGAGACGATGCTGGCCACCGCCAACATGCTGCAGTTCACATCTGTGGTAAAGGCATGCTCCAATTTTATGGCTCGCCAGCTGCACCCATCCAATTGTTTGGGAGTCGCATTATTGGCGGATCAGCAGAGCTGCAAAGAGCTGCTGCGAGTGGCGCAGGCGTACACCTACCTGCACTTTATGGAGGTTCGCCAGCATAAGGAGTTCTTACAATTAAATGCCAATCAGCTGGGCAAGCTGCTGTCCAGCGATGAGCTAAATGTGCCAACCGAGGAGGCTGTCTTCCACTCTATGATGTCGTGGGTGCGCCACGATGCAGCAACTCGTGAGCAGCACATTGCCGGAGCTGCTCGCCAAGGTGCGTCTGCCCCTGTTGCAGCCATCATTTTTAGTGGATCACGTGGAGAACGTGTGCAGTGCCAGCAACGAGTGCCTCCAACAGCTGCTTGAGGCCTTCAAATGGCATTCAATGCCCCTCGAGCGCCGTTCGCTCATTGCTGCCACCGAACAAACCAAGCCTCGCAAATCCACTTTCGACCGATTGCTGGTTGTGGGTGGCACGGATTGTGACAGAGATGCCTCATATCCATTGAGAGCTACTGTCGGCATCTGAACAAGTGGACGACTTGGGAGCACACGATCAACCCCCGTTATGAATTTGGTGCCGCTGTCATGGAGAACAAACTGATTTTGGTAGGCGGATGCGATGAAAGTAGCCGAAGTATTTAACTCTGTGGAGAGCATTGACCTTAACACGATGGCCTGCGTGCCACTCAATCCAATGGGAACGCCACGTAGGGGCCCAGGCGTTGCTGTTCTGGATGGATACCTTTATGCGGTCGGTGGAAACACTGGTAGAAGAATGCCTGGAAACGGTTGAACGCTTTGATCCCATTGCGCGCACCTGGAGCAAAGTGGCGCCGATGTCCGAGAAACGTTCGGGTTTTGGTGTTGCGGTGTTGGGCGGTCATCTCTATGCTGTTGGCGGAAATACAGGCACCATCATTGCTCAGTCGAAAGCTACGATCCGAAAACAAACGAATGGAGCCTTCGGGCGTCAATGAATCAATGTAGAAGACGAGTTGGTGTCAGTGTTGCAAATGGATTCCTCTTTGCCTTGGGGGGCTGGGGCCAGAATGGAATCACTGAAACCGTGGAACGTTATGATCCAACTACCGATAAGTGGACATTTATTTGCTCGCTGGGAAAGTTACGCCATGGGATTGGTTGTGCTCAGCTTGGAGATCGTTTGATTGCCGTTGGCGGCTTCTATAACGATAATCCGATCAACAATGTCGAGGAGTACGATCCGGTGAACAATGTCTGGACTGAACTGGCGCCAATGTCTGTTGCACGTAGCAGCGCCCGTGTTGTTGCCATACCGAACATAATATTATCAGCAGCAGATGGATCCAAACCAGCTTAAGCTTAAGCTTATAACTATCGCTATAATAATAATGATAAATATAATAATAATAATAAATATAATAATAATAATAAATATAATAATAACCGACTCGAGACTCAAAAGCAGGCGACATATTTGATTCCAGTGTGGGCAGCCATGGAGACACCTTATTGAGGCGAATGCAACACTTTGTGGACAGCCAGCAGCTGTGCGATGTGGTTCTCATCGCTGGCATTGATGGCAAACGGGTGTCCGCTCATCGCCTGGTGCTCTCAGCATCGAGTGAATACTTTTTGGCAATGTTCACCGGGTCGCTGCGCGAGAGCAAGGAGCATGAGGTGACCCTTGGCGAGGTGCATGGCGATGCGTTGCAGCTGCTCGTCCAGCACTGTTACACCGGACGCATTGAGCTGCACGAGGACACTGTCGAGACGATGCTGGCCACCGCCAACATGCTGCAGTTCACATCTGTGGTAAAGGCATGCTCCAATTTTATGGCTCGCCAGCTGCACCCATCCAATTGTTTGGGAGTCGCATTATTGGCGGATCAGCAGAGCTGCAAAGAGCTGCTGCGAGTGGCGCAGGCGTACACCTACCTGCACTTTATGGAGGTTCGCCAGCATAAGGAGTTCTTACAATTAAATGCCAATCAGCTGGGCAAGCTGTTGTCAAGCGATGAGCTAAATGTGCCAACCGAGGAGGCTGTCTTCCACTCTATGATGTCGTGGGTGCGCCACGATGCGCACTCGTGAGCTGCTGTCGTGGGTGCGCCACGATGCAGCAACTCGTGAGCAGCACATTGCCGAGCTGCTCGCCAAGGTGCGTCTGCTGCTGTTGCAGCCATCATTTTTAGTGGATCACGTGGAGAAAGTGTGCAGTGCCAGCAACGAGTGCCTCCAACAGCTGCTTGAGGCCTTCAAATGGCATTCAATGCCCCTCGAGCGCCGTTCGCTCATTGCTGCCACCGAACGAACCAAGCCTCGCAAATCCACTTTCGACCGATTGCTGGTTGTGGGTGGCACGGTTTGTGACAGCAGATGCCTCACATCCATTGAGAGCTACTGTCGGCATCTGAACAAGTGGACGACTTGGGAGCACACGATCAACCCCCGTTATGAATTTGGTGCCGCTGTCATGGAGAACAAACTGATTTTGGTAGGCGGATGCAAGTATGGACGTACCGAAGTATTTAACTCTGTGGAGAGCATTGACCTTAACACGATGGCCCGCGTGCCACTCAATCCAATGGGAACGCCACGTAGGGGCCTAGGCGTTGCTGTTCTGGATGGATACCTTTATGCGGTCGGTGGAAACACTGGTAGAAGAATGCTGAAACGGTTGAACGCTTTGATCCCATTGCGCGCACCTGGAGCAAAGTGGCGCCGATGTCCGAGAAACGTTCGGGTTTTGGTGTTGCGGTGTTGGGCGGTCATCTCTATGCTGTTGGCGCGCACCTGGAGCAATGTGGCGCCGATGTCCGAGGAGCGTGTGTATTTTGGTGTTGCGGTGTTGGGCGGTCATCTCTATGCTGTTGGCGGAATCACTCATCGCTCAGTCGAAAGCTACGATCCGAAAACAAACAAATGGAGCCTTCGGGCGTCAATGAATCAATGTAGAAGCCGAGTTGGTGTCAGTGTTGCAAATGGATTCCTCTTTGCCTTGGGGGGCGTGGGGCCAGAATGGAATCACTGAAACCGTGGAGCGTTATGATCCAACTACCGATAAGTGGACATTTATTTGCTCGCTGGGAGAGAGTTCCGCCATGGGATTGGTTGTGCTCAGCTTGGAGATCGTTTGATTGCCGTTGGCGGCTTCTATAACGGTAATCCGATCAACAATGTCGAGGAGTACGATCCGGTGAACAATGTCTGGAATGAACTGGCGCCAATGTCTGTTGCACGTAGCAGCGCCCGTGTTGTTGCCATACCGAACATAATATTATCAGCAGCAGATGGATCCAAACCAGCTTAAGCTTAAGCTTATAACTATCGCTATAATAATAATGATAATATAATAATTATAATAAATATAATAATAATAATAAATAAATAATAATAATAAATATAATAATAATAATAAATATAATAATAATAATAAATATAATAATAATAATAAATATAATAATAATAATAAATATAATAATAATAATAAATATAATAATAAATACACGTTGCCAAATGCAGCGGCAAACTGTAAATGAAATTTCCGTTCAGTGTATTTTCAAGTCAAACTTTCTCGAGTGCAGAATTTATTGCGAAATAAAGAAGAAGAACAGAAGTGATACAGCCTTAATATATTATTATTATTTGCAGTTGGGTTAGGTTAGGTTAGGTTAGACCGTTGCTGACACATATTCCATCTCTGTGGCAGTGTGTGGTTAGGTCAGGGAATGATCCGTCCAGTAGCACTTATGAATTACGCAATTCTGGTCGGTCCTATTGGCAATGTTCTCCAAGGATCGGCATATGCCAGGAGAAACAGTTACTTGATCAGGGTCAATAGCTGAGTCGATATAGCCATGTCCGTCTATCCGTCTACCGTCTGTCTGTATGAACACGCAGATCTCAGAGACTTTAAGAGCTAGAGACTTAAAATTTTAAATATATATATATATCGTATGCCAAGCGCAGATCAAATTTCCAATTTTAAAGGCAGAATCTAATTAATACATGATATGCATATGCATATTATTAATTAACTGCCCAAATTTCATTAAGATCGGATAAGAAACACCCAAGTTATAGTCGATAATATATTCTCATATTGATCTCATTTCTATCAGCATTTTCTGTATGCAAAAAATATAAATATGCGAGCGCATGTGTGAGAAAGAGATGGCAGCATAATCGAAGCGAGCGTCAATTTGTTTGGATGTGTGTATTCTGTGTATGTATGTATGTGTGTATGAATATTGATGTGTTTGTCGGCAGAGGGCGCTTGCAGAGTTGCAGTTGACATTTTGTAGCAAAACTTTTAAAAGGGAAATTTACGCATAATTAATACTCGAAGTATTTAATAACTGGGTTCAGGGTATATCGTAGTCGAGTTCACTCGATTACAGCACTCTTACGTGTTTCATTTTGGGCAACTGAACTGATAATAATTAATTGTTAGATAACATTGCTTACGTGTTTCCTTCTGAACAATAAAGAATTCGAATAATTTAACTGTTTGCTCATAGTTGACAGTAGTTAATTTGTTTGTTTAGCTGTTTTAACTAAACTTTGAAATTTGAAAAGAAAGATATTTCGCATAAATAAACAAGTGAGGCAAAAAGTGTAATATTCTACAGAGCTATTTTATTATTGTTAAAACGTAAATTTCTATTAAATACTTTTGGGTTGTTTTATTCAAATTGATTTTCATTATGGAATGAAAACAATTATTTTAAATTAATCATAATTATGGAAACAATTAATAAATATGCAAAATATTACAGCCCCAAATTGAATATTTTCATAAATTATACTTGCCTTCTGCGTGTAAATCAGTTGAGGACTGAGCTGATTAGAAATTGGTTTTAAGACAAGGTCTAGTAAAAAGCTGAGCACGTTCATGTATCCACTTAGTCATTGCTATTAAGAGAAAGTCAGATTAGTTAATAAAATTTGTATATGACTGGCTAATAATTACCCCACTTGGAGCCGACGAGAACTGGACAGCCTCCATGGAGGGTTCTCTTGTCGCCAGTTCCATTGTCCAGCAGATTATACCAGAAGAGAGCCATTCCACTCTCTGGATTGACAGCTTGTTTCAGATTTGGGAACACTGTGGCGCCTCCCTGCTCCACATCAGACAGCTGTGCATTAAACAAAAATACATTTAAATGAGTTGCTCTTATTATAATAATAAGCTAACATTTGCATACATAGAACAGCACAGTTGCAATGCGATTGCCATCTTCTTCTAAGTCGAGCTGGAGGTGATATATTTAAATTTCGTCGACTGCATTAGTCTTAAGTGAAAACTTACCGTTCTGTCGAAGTAGTCGAAATGAACATTGTAGTGTCCACCCAAGCCATAGTTCATAATATTGAATGCCTCAGAGCCCTGCATGCTTAACTCAGTCATGTGCAGAACTCGTCTTTCGATGCGCCTCGTCAGATTGTTGAGATCCCTTGCCAGCCAGGCCCCTTTCGAGGTTCGTGTCTTTCGCACCACATACTTTCCATGGCCGTAAGCCTTATTCCGCTTCAGCAGAGGCCGGGAGAGTTCCTGCAGCTCGTTAATTTCACGTGGCGACAGCACATCGTAGTATCTCACTATATATGGATCCACATGCAGAATCTCCTTTTTGAGTGGTGCCAAGCGGAGAAATGCGGATTTTTTGAACTTGTATTCGCAGTAGAGAGTTGATTGGATTGCAAACTGGCCGCGACAACCCATAGAGTAAGCAGTGATGTTCATGGGTTTGGTGTTTATTTCGGGCTCAGCTGGCGCAAGTTTCTCGATTTCAACCCTCTTTTCCAGTAGTTTGTTCGTTTTGTTTTCCATCATCAGTGCATGATCCAAAATTGGCAGAGCAAGCGAGTATTGCTCTAAGTAAAGCAAACTTTATTATTATTTTTAATGCGGCTGGGTATACACTCAGAAAAAATCGTACATAATTTGAGATATTTGCCAAGGTTTCCTCACCTTATTATTTAGAATGCATATTTCTATAACATGGATTTGCATTTGTAAAAAGATAGTTAAATTTTCTACAAATTATAAAATGTCAAATTTCTACAGGGTGTTTTTCTGTTTACTACTACATCTTACATTAGGTTTTTTTTTTATAATATTGCATTTTTTTTGTTTTGGAAATATTTTCTAAGGCATTTTTTTTGACAGATTTCAAAGCGATTTTTTTCAGAGTGTACGATTTGCTCACTGTAGTTACTCAACGCGCTCGTAAAGAGATGCAACATTTTAGCAGGATCGGCTCCAATTGGAGTGGACAGAGAATGAACCTCGAGCCACTTGCTACTCTCCGCAAACCACTCGCTGGCCCTATGTTGATTTTTATGCTTATGCAGGTGTTGACCCAACGCATACGAGTCCAGAGCATTTAGACTTGTGCTGCAGACGACATTCTTTGGGACTATTCTCAGGAGTGTTAGACATATAACTCACTCGTACTGCGTTCCGTTGAGCAATCCCTTGACCATGTCCCCAATTCTCAAGTTGTACACGTCCTGCAGGCGATGTATTGCCTCACAAGCCTCCCTTAGATCAGTTGGACTTGTTAGCTGTGCTTTGTGGTCATTTATAAAAGAGGCTTGCGAACGACCCACTGGTGTCTTCATGAATATCTTCCAGTCTGTCCAATCCTCATGCATGCGACGTATTAGCGAAAAGGCATTCAAAGGATTCGAAACATATTCTTCCATTTGAGTTATGGCCTTATCGCTCTCGGCTCGCAATTGTGGAAGCACACTGAGAAAACTATTAGCTATAGTTTCAAATAGATCAAGTTAGACTTGGCCACTTACCTTTTCAGTATATTCAACTTTCTCTCCAACTCATCCGCATAGCTGTTGAGATTTTCGATTAGTTTGGCCTCCAGCAGGAGCAGCTTAACCATTCCCGAGACTGATGTGGAATGACTTTGCTCCAACGATTCATTTCCATTCGTTAAGATTATGGCAATGGCAGTGCAGAAAAATATCAATTTTAGTGAATCCATTTCAGATTGTTCAAATCTGACAACTCCTACAATGTTATTGCAGTTCCTAACTGACCTCAATTAAATGTATATTCTCAAATTAAGTTTGGATAATAGTGAAAGGAAAAGACGCTTGAATTTGATTGCTGTTTGCTGTATTACGTGGCAATTAGCCAAATTGAGTGCATATTTTATTTCGAATTTTTCACATTTTTCATAAGTCCAAAGTTAATGAGGATCGGACCTCCATGCCTCCAACCCCTCCGTTTTCCTCCATGTCCCCACTTCGGGGGTTCAGGGGGGTTATCTTCTGGGGTATCTGTATAATACGGGGGTTCAGGCGTGCCTACACCTGGGGGATAATAAGACGTGGTGTCATCCCCATAATACGGGGGATAAGCCGTGGTTACTTCCCCATAATACGGTGGTTCAACCGGGGGTTGAGGTTCTGAAATAGACTGTCCTTCGGTGGACTTTACATAGCAGATGGCTAAGACGGCACAGCTTAGGATCAACGATTGGATTCTCATTGCGATGTTTGTGGAATTCTTCTGAATGCTGATCTGTGTGAGGAGACCAAGAGCTATTTATATCAATTTCAATTTGGGTATTGTTTACCCAACTATCGCAGCTGTGTCAATCATAGAACTGAATTGTGTACTTTCCTAATATGACTTATTATTTTCTGCACGAATAAACAGTGTGGATTTTGAACAACTGTTTATACCCTGAACCCAAAAGAAATGGGTAAAATGGGTATAATGGTTTTGTGCAAATGTGTATAACAGGCAGAAGGAAGCATCTCCGACCCCATAAACTATGCGTATATATTCTTGATCAGGGTCAACAGTCGAGTCGATATAGCCATGTCCGTCCGTCCGTCCGTCCGTCTGTATGAACACGCAGATCTCAGGGGCTATTAAAGCTGGGGACTTCAAATTTGGAATATATGTTCACGTACACCAGGCGCAGATCAAGTTTGCGTTATTTTATCGATACATGCCGCCGTTTATCGAATGCCGATACATTTAAATTTTCGATAGCAATAAATGCCACAATCTTAAAGGCAGAATCTTCTAATTAATACATGATATGCATATGCATACTATTGATCAGCTGCCTAAATTTCATTAAGATCGGATAAGAAACACCCAAGTTATAGTCGATAATATATTCTCATATTGATCTCATTTCACGTGTTTGTCGGCAGAGGGCGCTTGCAGAGCTACTCGCATTTTGGTGCAAATCATTGTAAAGGAGAATTTGCAAATAATAATATAATATATTTAATAACTGTAACTGTACAGTTTCGCACTCACTGCTCAGCCCTTCTGCAACAGTTTTGGCTACACTTTGAAGTCCATGCAAGCAGCACACTGCTTGCTGTTACTGTAAGTAGTATAAGTGAAAATTAGGAACTATCTCATATTCATCGAACATTTACCTAGATTCATATCCATTGACAGTTTGGCATGTACTGTGTTTTTGAAGTGTTAAGTTGACGCATGCACCAATCCGCACATTCAAAATCAAGAGATGTGAGTTGAATACGTCTCTTGCTATCAGCTGCGTTGGTGATGTGAATGCTTGCGTGGCCACATCGACAAAGTAAAAACGCTGAGCAGCATATAAGAGAAAACTGTTCTCACTATATAAAAGCTTAACATATATTAAGGGTGTTCCCATAAAAATCGTATGTTTTTGCTTAAATATATCAGTTTATACGTATAACAGAACAGTTTGTTTAAATTAAAGCAGCTGGCATTTTATTATATATAACTTTTGTTATTAATATTAGTTTTTTTTTTTGGTTTTCAGGGCTTCTCTCGTATAATGCTCAAGAGTAAATAATGACTATGGCAAAAAAAATGTGTATTTGATGCTTCCACAAAAAGCTTCAATTCAGTTGCATTTCTGCTGTTGCTTGCAACGGTTTGCTTTACGCTAAGTTGAGGCGCATGAATATATGTAAATTTAATAGTTGCAACAAACACATATATATATATATATATATATATATATATATATATTGAGTATATTTTGTGTAAAAGCGATCAATAATTCTACGCGTTCTATCTCCCTCTCACTCAGTGTATGTGTGGTAAAAGTGTTGCCAATAATAAAATATTAAAATTGACAGCAAGTAAGAAAGAAAGAAGAAGACCAGATACAACAACAACAATGCTGCTGCAGAGAAACAAGTAAAAAATATAATAAAGCGGCTTTGCTAAAATTTTGTGTTTGTTTGCAATAATTTAATTAGTATCTATTCCATTTTCTGTTCTGCTCACTCCCACTCCAATTTACCTACTGTCTCGACTCGATTTTTATTTGCGTGTCAATTTTATCTGTTGACATATGTTCTGTGTGTGTATGTTTTGTATGTATGTGTTGCTTGTGTTACTTCATCTGCTTTATCTGGAGTTTGTTTTGTTCATCACATTCGTACCGGCGTTGCCAATGCTATATGAAAACAGATCAGCTGTTTTCATGGTCACCATGACAACAATTCAATTACAACACACAAGTTTTTTTTTTAAATCAAAATCATTGTAATATTTATGTAATGTGCTGGCGTATTTATTATTAATTATATACAAATGTATATTTTATTTGTTCGGCTGCTCGTTCGCCTTATTATTGCTAATGACAGTCTGGCAACGCTGCTCGCTCTCAAAGTTCGGCTTTTTTTTTTTGCTTTTGCGGTCCATTAAATTATACGACTCGCTTTTATTTATAAAAGACGACAAAAGTTTTCTTTTTCTTTTTTTTTTTTATTGATTTCGAGCTCGCGAACGGGTAAACAACGTGCAACGCATTTTATTTAATTGCGAGCGTTAATCAATCTACTTTGGTCTCGCTGCTCTTTGCTTTCTCCTTTTTGCCCTTTCGTTCGTTATCACAAATTTCGCGCGTGTTGCGAGCACATTTTTTTTTGTAACAGTTACTTTTTTGTTTATAAATATATCCACTTGGAGGCACATTTTAGTAAGTACTTGTTAAGTGCCTGACAAATGCACTGCGTGATAAGATAAAGGTGACCGAGTCGGAATTAAGACTAATTAGCCCAAATTACCTGGCAACGCACTTACATTCACACACACTCCTCACGTGCATTCCTTTTTGAGCCGAATTGAAAAAAACTCACCAAGTTTTTTGTTCTTGTGCTTGTGTGTGTGTATGTCTGTGTTGGTTAGTTAACTGCACTTTGTACAAATTTGAAGTGGTTAACTGTTTATTCTTACAATTAGAGATGCGTAGATATCTGTTGTTGTTTATGAACAGTCGGCTGTCAGTGTGTCGCTGCCAGTGTTGGCTACGAATTCGAAGAGAACAAAAGAAAATGGCTAGAAAAAGCTAAAAGTGATGAACGGGGAAATTTGTAATTAGTTATAAATTACTCTTTTTAAGTGCTAGCAAAAGCTTAAAATTATAAATTAATTTTGGCACACCAGCATACAAATTTCAAGCTGCCAGCACTCCAACAAGTTTTACCTATTAAATCGCCAAAATGGCAACATTGGCCTGGCAGCTGGCCAACAAAGTGATGCGCAACAATAGACCGCAATTGCTACACATGCATACAAACACACATATATGCAAATGCGGGGATTATGGGGTTTATGTATGTGTATGTGTATGCATATGCGGGCATTTGGATGTATGTGTTGTGTGTATGCATATATGATTATTTTGATTGCGATACGCTTGTGACTTCACTCAAAGTGTGAATGCCAACTTGTTGCCTCAAAGTGAATGAATCCAACTGCAAATATATATATATGTAATTGTTTATTTAAGAAACACTTTAAACAAACAAGCAAACGAACAAACAGGCCATTAGTAATATGTACACTCAGAAAAAAAATTACCCTACATTTTAGTCAATCGCCCTAAAATAACAAACGCTTTGAAAAACATAAATTTGGTATTTTAATAAATTTTTAGAAATATTTGCTATTATTAAGTAATGAATTTCTAAAAAGTAGGAATTTTACTGGCTTGTATTTTAAATTACAGTTTAAGCTATTTTTCAAATTAATTTATTTGAATTAACAAAAAAGATAATATAACAATAATATAATATTCTTGTAAGTATAAGCAAACGGAGAACAACACCCTCGAAATTGGACATGTATATTTCTAATTTTTAGAAAAATTCAAACATATATTTTCTTGCTGAATAATATAGCGATTAACAAAATTGTAGGTTGAAAATTTTGTTGAGTGTATAAATTCAATTAGAGCTGAAGCTAACTGTCGAAGCTGCTCGATTTGAGCTTTAAGCTGCCCCGCGTCAGCTGATTCAGATCGATGATGGACAGGTACGGCTTGGGCGGCACACAGACGCCCATCGACTCAATTGTGTGCTCTCGCTCTCGCTCTCGCTCTTTCTCCCTCTCGCGCTCTTGCGTCGCTCTCTTGTGTCGGCTGCTTAGCTCGGAATACTGATCGTGGCCACTGCTGGCGGCGGTTGCCGCCCTTCGATAATTGCGACAGCCGCTAAATGTGCTGCTCCCCGGCGCTATTGTTAAAGGTCGAGTCGGTGAGAATCCGCCCTCATCCGAGGAGACTCCTCCGCCGCCGACGCCTCCCGCAGAGTCATAGCAAATGCTCAGATTTGTATACGAAATGGGCGCATGACAACGCGTCGTCTTCGCCCTAGGTTTCACCTCGTAGCGTGTCCGCGAACGGGAGCGGGAGTGATGGGTGCGGGGGCGTCCACGCCCACGCTTGCCGCCTCCCTGCAAGCGCATCTCCGACACCAGCGGCACCGGCAGCACATTGATGAAGCGATAGTATTGCAGCAGAGTACGCGCCACATTGCGTCCAACGCGATGATCTGCAAGAGGCCAAGGGGAAAAGATTAAACTACAGTTAGAGAAATGTTGAAAAGCCCCGTGAAATTTAGAAAGTATTTGTTGATTTTAGAAATAATTACAAAAACAACTTCTACAAATTTAATTCCCAACAGTCCCAAAAAATGCGGATTTTCTTTTTCTTTTTCTTAGCAACAATCAAATACATTTCTAAAAATGTAGGAATGTAATTCTGATACTTTCAAACTGTTCTTTCTGAAATTCACTGACTGCTATATTAGAGTTTATATGATATTAATAATCCGCATAGCTCAGTGAGAAATTAATCTAATCGAATCCTTGCAAAATCGTACATTTTCGTATTCCTAAAAATCAATTACATTTTTTTTGCTGAGTGTATTTCCTGGGATACGCCCGTATAAAAAGTATTATAATAAAAACGCAATGCCATATAAAATAAGAGTACTGAATAATGCGGGAAATTTTTGCATATCTTTGAGCTTGTGTTTGCCAAGAAGAGAACGAATTTTGGAAATGAATCAGAATGTGGCTTTAAGTTGTAGATAACTACATTCTTGCCATGTCAAGAAGAAAAATCTGAATGGAATCCAAGAATCACAACGGGACAAACTGACCAGATCTGGAAGTTAATCGGCATACTTACAGCCATCCTCCAACACACAACAACTGAATTAAAATCGTCCTAATCACGTAGCTCTTAAATCCAAAATATTATTTCTGAATCTGAATGAATACCATGGATCAAAGCTAAACTAGTCATATAGCTTACTTAAATACTGGTTGGAGTTTCCTTACAGTCTTTCCCTATCAAGAACAGAAAGAATCTTCAACACAAATCTTAATGGATGCCAAGATTCCAGTATCACAACGGATCAGAGCTGACCTAGTCGTATACAAAATACAATATATATATATATATACATATTCGAATTAAATGATATTTGGAATTCCCCTCACTTCCCCTGGAGTTTACTCATCAGGTACTCACACCCATCCTCGTTGTAGAGTTCAAAGGAATTTGATTGAACCTTAAGGATCGAATGAGAAACTTAAAGCCATATTTTTGGATTAAGGATCAAAACTAAACTATTCATATATAGATATATCCTAATTGAATGCTATTTGGAATCCCCCAATCGTCCTAGAAGTCGTCCGACTTATTTACAGCCATCCTGGGTACGGAAGAGTCTGAATAGATCCCAAGGATCAATACTAGCCAAGTGATATCCCTTCCCCTGAAATTTTTGTATCATACGCACAGCCATCCTCGTTGTAGAGCGCCACCGTTTTACCATCGCGCAGATAATGCCCCGCCATGGACACCTCCAAGGTGTAAGCATTCACTGTGTCGCTGAGGCGTTCGCAGCAATAGCGTCGCAGGCTGCCCGCCTTGCGCTCATCCGCATTGAACATGGTGTGCTCGGCAACATAATCCTTGGCATTGCTGGCAAAGAGACGCGGGAAGACCAAGTGACGCTCATAGCGATAGACATCCTCATAGGTGTTGCCATAGATGAAGCAGCCGTGCATGCTGCTATTCGCATGCAAATCGATCACAAAGTCAATCTGATATGTCTGCAGCAAGTAAACGATAATAAATATATATATATATATATATATATATATATATATATATATTAGTATAGTTAACATTAATCCGATACTCACATCTGAATTATCCAATTCTTTTAGCACATTGCGTATGGCATGCAACTCGGGCTGTGTAAACTCAGATGCCACATGCCAATTGCGGTTCATGTCCTGCCCCATCAGATTGCAGCGATTGTTGCCGAGGAACACACCATCCGGATTGACCATTGGCACTATTTTAAAGACGAAATTCTCGCGCAGCACATGTGCTATGGGATGATTGCCCACCAGGAACTCAATCAGGCCCTGGCACACATGCGAAGCGGGCGCCTCGCTCGAATGCGACCGACACAGAATGACAATGACTCG
The DNA here is from genome assembly GCA_035043505.1 of Drosophila setosimentum. Lineage (NCBI taxonomy): Eukaryota > Metazoa > Arthropoda > Insecta > Diptera > Drosophilidae > Drosophila > Drosophila setosimentum. Next base: position 1,122,219 of record JAWNMY010000076.1, on the reverse strand, counting down.
AATAAAACTGCGCTCCAAGCGATTTGTCGTACGTTGACTTTGCGTCACCTGATCAATCGTCAGCAGATCCACATTCCGATTTTGCTGGCAATGTTAGAAAAAGATAAAGTAAAAAGAACAGGAACTTATGAAGTTGTGAGTGCCAAAGGTGAAATGAATTCTGGATCTAAAGACAGACGACAAGTCGCTGCCTGAAGATGAAATTAAGCATGCTGAGAAGCCCTTTTCTAACCAATCTATCTCAGTTAGCAGAAGTTGGATCAACATAAACGCAACTGGATGAAAAATCCCACTTATTATTGACAATCGTTAATGAAGCCTAAGCCTGATTCTCAACATGCCAGGAAGTGGATAAAAAGTACTTTGGAAAGCTCCTTTCTAACTGATCTATCACAATTAGCAACTCGAATTGCAACTGACTGGACTCCTTTTTGATTCTCTGTCTCTGTCCAGTAATTGAGTTGACTACAAATGTTTCAATTCTAACCCAATCGCCTCAGCGCACTCACCAATGATTTAATTAGGACGCAACGCGTGAAACGCTTCTCGCTGCCCTGCCGCGCATCGATCACATTCAAATAGGACTGCAAACGGGAGTAGCTATAGGGCGATGCGAGAGCGAACATGTAAACATCCTCCTCCTTGTCAAAGTTGAAGCCAAAGCTGAGCACATAGTGGCCCTGATGCATTGCGGAGCGATAGAAGAACACTTGCCGCTTCGACAGGCGCTGCCACTTGGGTCGACTCGAGGATTTGACGAGTGGCGTCAGTCCCGAGTTGAAGAGATTGCGGCTCTTGCTGATGTTGACAATGTTGAAGAGCACCCGCTGGTCCTGTTTCACATTATCCACGGTGAAGTTGAACCAAAAGCGAAAGCGCGGATTGCATGTGTCCGGCCGTAAAAATAAATCGTACTCGAATTCGCCCACCAGCTCCGCCTTGCCCAGATTGCCCGTCTCGAAGGCCGCATCGAAGCACAAATGTCCTCGCTTCGCCTTGCCACTTTGGCCGGGCGGTCGAATTATCACCCGGGACACATTGCCCAATCCCCCTTCGCCATCGCTGTCCTCACTATCTGTAATTAAATTAGTATTGAGATTTTCGGGATTGGAATTCAGTTAAAAAGAAATTCCAATTGTTACTGAATTAATTAAAGTTGCTTAAGCAATTTTGAAGCATGTTCAATATGCAAAAATTTTCAAAATAATAATTCACTAAAACAATGATCGACTTAAGGTGTTGATCAAATTAATACAGAGAGTTTGGAATCGGGATTCACTAAAAAGTGTTTTTTTTTTTTTTAAATCTCATTACTTCTCCCAAGTTCTTATTCATATTTTGGAGTAGCTGTTTTCATGTTGTTTTCTGTTTTCTGGTTTAACAAAATGTGTGATTCCATTTAATTTGCAGACAGAAATCGGAAATCCTTAATCGTATAACTACTATTGATTTGAATGATTTGAATAATGCAACTAAGTAGTTCAAAATTCACATTATCATGTAGTATTAACGAACTGTTTTTCCTAACAATTCGTACGCCGGGAATTGTGAATTGGGAATTGGAATTGTCATTAAATATTTGTAGCCACAATTTATTATTTGGAGTAAGTCCCTTTTGTGTTGAATTCTTGTTCTTATTTCAAACAAACTTGATTTGTATTAATAATTGGATATAGTGTGAGGAAAGTTAGAAATTGGATTTCCTTTTTAAAACTAATTTCTAATTTCACTGTGGAAAACCCTTTAAAATAAAAATTATCAAACGATTAACTATAAATTTATTAAATAATATAACTACAACAATTTTAAGTATGGAAGATTAGGATTACGAACTCCAAATCCTAAAGACTTGCGAATAATAATAAAATATTGATGTAAAGCGTAATGTGCTTGCAGACACTGTAGTTTTGGAGCACAAAGTTGTTAAAATAAGTTCAACGATTTTTGGGGAACACATTATTTGATTTAGGCTCGAGTCGACTTAGAATTGTATGTTGAGTTTGTTAATCCTTTATAAATATTTCCCCAATGGCACTTGGGACGCCATCAATTTTTGCTAGATGAGTTTGATTGAAGGTTATTGTTATTGTCCACTTATTTCTCAATTGTCCATACCATCTGAGCCTCGCTCATACATGCTCGTATGCTCCAACGGATCACGGGCGATGCCCAGCATTTTGATTACTCTCCGCTCGATTCGAAAGTGGCAAGTGGCAAATGGCAACTGCAACGTGCAAAACTCTTCTAACTCTGCCACATGGGCTAACAACTAATCCGCAAGCATAAAAGTCATAAAAACTTAATCCTACCATGGGTTTGTGCTATCTTTAAAACTCCGACACATATGCGTGTCTCGGTTATCGCAACTTTCTTTGCTTCGAGCTGCAGTTTGCCGCCTCAAACGTCAACATTTGAAATTGAATAGTCGCGGTTGCGTTTGCCCCACCCGGAATTGCCCTGTCGTGATTTATGAATGGAAGCCAACAGCAGCCAGCAGTGCTACACTTAGAAAAACAAATTGGCCTGCATTTAAGAGATTCGTCAAGTGTAATTTCGTCAAGTGTAAAATACGAATTTAAAATACCCTGTAGGGAATATAGTTTTAGATTGAGTTTAAACTTCTCTCAGCTCCTCAATTATTAAGTCTTTGTAGAAGTTTTTTTTTTTTTACACACAGAGAAAAACAATGAATTTGAGAAGTTCTTTTCTTAACATTGGAAACAATGTATTATTTTCAGGATGGTTTCACATATACCAAACATTTCAAATAGTTTATTTATTCATATAATTCAATACTCGTCTTTTAAGTCAGACTGCAGCTAAACCGGCAAACACCGGCAAACCTTTCTAATTTTTTAGGAATTTATTTTCTTATAATCAGAAATTATTTCTACAAGAATAGAAAATCCATCTAGTGTTGAGAACAATTTTCTTCATAGTACATTTCTAGTTAATAGAAAATATTTCTAAGAAATAAAAATCGACGTTATAAATTTGAAATTGTCGATTTGGAGCAAGCCTGATATTTAGGTTTTATTTGATGTTTTTCCGCTGAGTGTAGGAATTTTGCTGCTGCTGCTGCACTCACCTGAGTCGCCCATTGCTCTTGTGGATTGCTCAGGACATGCACTTCAGTTACAATCAACGCTGACAAGGCGTATCCTTTGAAGGCAGCTCCTGCTCCAGCTCCAGCTCCAGCTGCCAGCGCATTGACCTGCCTCTCACTGCGTCTCGCTGTCTGCTTCTCGCTGCAAATTAAAAATAGAAATTCAATTAAAACACCCATTGCTATTTTAGAGCCACGCCCACTTTTAGATTTATGTCTTGGCTTTCACTTTCTTCGTTGACGGCACTCGATTCGCGTGCGAAACCCTTGAGGCAAAGAAATCCTTTTACCTTTTTTTCCTTTTCCTTATTCTTGTATTTTTTTTTTTTTTTTGGTTTTGGTTTTCTGTTTTTTATAGATTTGAATCAGCGTAGACTATGCGTTTTGGTGCCTAGACTGGCCGTTTGGGCTGAGTTGGGCTGAATGACGACTGTTGGCCTGTCTAATGTTTTGCTTGCCACTTTTGAAACGTTGCCAACCACACACACACACACACACACACACACACACACACACCCAAACACACACACAGAGCCCGGCTGACATGTGCCCACCGTGTGTTTGGTCGATAAAAACGCGCACAAGTTTTGTCAGTTGCGGTTTTGGCCAGGTTCTTTTCACACACGACAGTCTTTAGCTCAACTTTCAACGAAACTCGCATTAAAAAAGAAAAAAAATAAGGAAACGCGATAAACTGCTCAACGGCGTCGTCAAAGTTGCAATACTTAATTGCCTGTGTGGCAGGAGAAACATAAACAACACCACCCAATTGCTGGCATTCTCTATTCAAACTAGTTCACGGGGCTAATCAATAGTTATGCGTGTGCATACGCGTCACATTTGTTGCACAGGACACTCAGAATTTATCCTTAATTTCAGTCTACAATTAAAAAATAAATATTTCTTATTTGCCGTTGGTTTTTTCATTACTTGTTGCTGTATTTAAAAAAGATTTTTTTTTCCTAATTTACGGATTTCTATTTTCTAATCGAAAGTATTAAAAAAAATCACTAGAGCGGTTTCTTTTATTTCGGAATTATTTTTAAAAACAAGAAAAACTTTATATTTATATTTTTTCCGAGTGTAGCAAGTGCAAACCGTCTACTTTTATAGCATGTCCAAACGCAGGTAGCTTTTAATACACTTTCCCCAAATCTAAATCAAATTGTTGTTTCTTTTAATTTGATTGTGGCAAGTGTTGTTTTAGTTGGCTTAACCAATCTTTGATTCGTTTTGTAGATTAGGCAGCGTGCGCCCACCGAAGCGTTGCAGAAGCGACATGGACAATATATCCACCTCGGACATTGTCATCATCAATGGCAACTCGCATCCGGATCTGGCCAACAGTGTCGCCGAGAGGATGGGCATCAAGAATGGCGGCTGCTCCGTCTTTCACAAATCAAATCGCGAGACAATCGTCGAGATCAGCGACTCTGTGCGCGGCAAGGATATCTACATCATACAAACGGGCACCAAGTGAGTACCTCACAAAAACCTATAAATATTTTATATTACAAATAGTTAAATACTGCAGATAAGTCAATACTTAAAGTTGGGATAGCTTTGATTAAATTATTAACAACAAAATTAAAGTCCCTAACTAAATCAAAAGTGAGCAAGTCAAAATTATTGAGTTAAAGAATTGTTCAAGTATAGTTAATAAATGATGAACATTTTATTGGAGCACAAGCATTCAATACTAACTATAAGCAAACTTTGATTAAAGTCTTAAAGACGTTAAATAATATTTATAAAATCTAGATATGATGTGAGGATGTATTATACTAAGTTTAGTATTTATTACACTACACAAATTATTAATCGGGTTGAGATCTGTAGAGACTTGACTGCTGCAGTTGCGATTGTTGTCTTGTTGGAATGTCCAAATCAATGTCATCTCATCAGTAACTTATGATTGCATTCGTAATTATAACATTTAGGTTCCGATCAGTGATTTCTTTTATCCAATAACGGATTCTGTGAGGTGAAATCAAACACGAATTTTTGGTCCACTTTGCAGATCTTTAGAAAGGTGTTAATTTTCAACAGTGGAACAGATTTTTATGGAATGCTTTTAAATAAGCAAATAAATAACTAATTGTACTATTTTAATTAACCTGTTCAGTTTTAAATAATTCGACTTTTAACTAAAACAGCCCAAAACAGATGATTAAAAAAGAGTAAATTGGAATCAAGGAAAATATTGATAAATTGCATTTTATGAACCACTACTAACAATTATTATATTAACTTGCTAAAGATTCAACTTCAACTTTCTATTTATGCATTGCTCTGTTTTAGGGATGCCAATAATAATATAATGGAACTGCTAATTATGGCCTATGCCTGCAAGACATCCTCAGCCCGTTCGATTGTGGGTGTCATACCCTATTTGCCGTACTCGAAGCAGTGCAAGATGCGCAAACGCGGCTGCATTGTGTCTAAGCTACTGGCGAAGATGATGTGCACATCGGGATTGACGCACATTATAACGATGGATCTGCATCAGAAGGAGATACAGGGCTTCTTCGATATACCCGTTGATAATTTACGCGCCTCACCCTTTCTGCTGCAGTACATCCAGGAGAGCGTGAGTCGAAGTTGGATTTAAGTTTCAATTAGGGTTTAACTAACGCTTTGTATGTGTTTCATCTTTTAGATACCCGACTATCGCAATTCGGTGATTGTGGCTCGCAATCCGGGCGTTGCCAAGAAGGCCAATTCGTATGCGGAACGTTTGCGTTTAGGCCTCGCTGTCATCCACGGCGAGCAGAAGGAGGCCGAGAGCGATGAGGTTGATGGCAGATACTCACCACCACCAACCAGGTGAGTCTCCAAGATATCTGTCTTAATTATATATATATATATATATATATATATATATATATGTGTGTGTTCTTGTTTAGCTATTGTACTTCTTATTATGACCGAAGTTGATGCACCAAAACAGTTCCAAGTCTTGTTTTCTAGTTTCGTTTCATAATTTCCTTCGATTTCTTTAGTTTTGTATTTTTGCTAAAAACTTTTTAGTTGAAATTGATATATATATTTTTTGTTTACTTTCTGCTGGAATTTGCAAAACAACATCATATCAAAAATCATTCAAAAGTTATTTTAATTATGTTAAAAATGAGGAATCATTCGATTCTTAAAAATGAGGTGGCCAAGCGGGTTCCCCATTCCTGAGAATAGCACTGTGCGAATCCAAGAAGACGTTAGCAATTGGATGAGTGGTGATTCAATTACTTTAGGAATTCATTTGATTTTTTAATATGACAAAAAGGAAGGTAGGAAATTAGGAATTAGGTATAATCTGTAATTATTGAAAACTTGAACTTGATCAATCCAGTGAAATATCTACAAGAAGCAGGGAAATTAGATGAGAACCTGAGAATCGATTTACCCAAATTCGAGAAGCCATCAGAATTCGCACAGCGAGTTGGGGTTTTAAAGGAACTTAAAGAAAGCTGATTCACAAAATATGGGGTTTCAATATCAACCAGTTTTGCAAGTGATTTATAATGGGAAATAAATTCAGTGAAGCCTTGCCGGACAATCGATTAAAAATTCCATTAAATTTATGACTGAAATTTAATGTTCCGTTTTGAAGAAGACCCTTAAAACATCGGTTGTTATCTTTATATTCAGTAAATTATTTTATTCACATGCTGCTGCGTATATGTAAAATATCTCATTACATTAACTATTGAAATCGCAATCAATGTGTGTGTGTGTGTGTAAAGTGTGCCAATATGAAGCTAAATGACATTGACATTGAATTAAGCACGTAGAATACAGTGCAATATGTTGCATACCACACATACCTCGAACTCTGCACATTTGTTTATTTATTTATACTTTAGCTGAGTAATTTATAACCTTCAAGCGCTGCTCATTTTTGCTCATTTAATGTTTTCGTTATTTACACAATTTTGCTGTAATTGCTTATTCCACGAATTGCAAATTGACTGCATTCGGCACTGAAAAAAAAATCAAAACTAAATTAAAAAACAAAAAGCAAAAAACAATTGGAATTCATAATCTTTATTTACGGTTTATTATGTTATTATGTCATTATATATATGCAGGGCGTATTGCAATATATTAGGAAATTCTTCTGTTGAAATGTGCATACCGACGGCGTCTAGGTTTGTATATATACCTAAACATAAATACATATATTATATATATAGATATATATATATATAATTTAACATTATTGTGCGTGTTTTATTTTCGAATATAATTGCGAATTGTATATGTGCTATCATTTTCTTTATTTTTTGGTTACGATTTGAACAACTCTGCAACTGCACTGCACCACACATATATCAATATGCACCACATCAAATGCCAAATGCAAACGCTTACACACTAATCACAATAGAAACTCTACTCCACAACATGCACCCATTAGCAGTCGGCAGCGCACCACATCGGTGTCGGTGGGTGTGCCGGAGCATCCATCGAAAGTGAAGCCACCGCTTACCATTGTGGGTGATGTCAATGGTCGCATTGCCATCATGGTGGTAAGTATTACTCAAACTATATCTGATCAGCCTATTAATAATATCTATTGCAACTCTCCACACAGGATGATCTGATTGATGATGTGCAGGCGTTTGTTGCCGCCGCCGAGATGCTGAAGGATAATGGTGCCTGCAAGATTTATGTGCTGGCCACGCATGGTTTGCTCAGCTCGGATGCGCCTCGCTTGCTCGAGGAGTCCGTCATCGATGAGGTGCATAAGACTCTTTCTATATTATCTATATTGTTTCGATCGTTTTATTTAATCTATGGTTGATTTACATATTCAAATTTGACTATCCATCTTATTATCTATAGTTGATTTGTATATTAATGTTTGACTATATTGCGTTTCCAGATTGTTGTCACCAATACCATTCCACATGAGGTGCAGAAATTGCAATGCAACAAGATTAAAACAATTGATATTTCCATACTCATCGCTGAGGCCATACGACGCATACACAACAAGGAGTCCATGTCCTATCTGTTTCGCAATGTCACGCTGGAGGACTAAAGATGGATAGAGCACACACACACACACACACACACACACACACACACTACACATACAACACACATGTTACAATTTGTCACTAACCAGTGAAGTATCTACTTCATGGAAGTTGCGCCTTTATATTGTTTGTTTGCCATCTTCCCCACACACAAATACGCTCTTTAATTTTACTTTTAATAAAACAAAAAACTGCTCAACAAAAATAACGCAAATTGTTCAAATTGTTTATTAAACTTTGCATAGCTTTAGGCTGAGTTGAAAATGAATGCATGTTATAAATGTGTAAAATAACAAATCCCACAATACAAACAAACCAATAGCAATTTGAAAGCTGTGCTAACTTTTAAGGTAAACCCATGGAATGTTTTCCACAACCAAATGCGTCACTTATTAAATGCAAATAGAAACTGAAAATCCAATACAAATATTGCAAATCGATCTAATCAACATTATTTTCACACTTTACGATTAACAAGTGGCAATTGCTAATTTTTAATCGTAAAGCACTTAAGACCATTTAACAGACGGAAATTGTATATTTATTGGCCATTAATTGATAACAATTGATATTTTTTATTTAAATTTATAATTACAATAAATACAGTACCAATATGTACTTTATATTATATGCTAGTAATAAATTATTAAGTCACCGAATTTCTGCATTCATTACGACCAATTCGATTTGCCTTCTGCTGTATGGCGAAAACAAACTCAATAAAAAAAATAAAAACAAATTTCATAGACTGGGCACATGCCGCATAAAAAACGTTTCAAATTATTTTTTTAGTGCCCTCGGAAACTCCAATTATTTGCTTAAGTTTTATGTGCACCGCTGCTCATTTATTGCCTTAGTCTCTATTATCTATTGTATATGCAAATACAAAGTGCTGTTCCACAGACTCTGACAGATGTGCTTCACAAAAATATTTGTGCAAATATTTAAGCAATTGTTGTTGCCGTTTTTGAGTCGTCTTTTTTGTTGTCGTTGTTGTTTTTTTGAATGCGGTGCGGAAATGGGCACAGAGCGATAAGATTACAACAAATTTTACTTCACATATGCCAAATGACGGCGGGGTGGGGGGGAATTGCAAATGCGGTTATAATTAAAATGAAGTGATGGCTTCAATGATCCCCGCGTGTGTATGTGTTAATTAAAACAACAAACATTGTGCTTTGGGTACGTCTCATTAATTAAACATGAGTGCCAACTAATAGCAGTGATTAATTGTTAGCTACTGCGTACTAAACTAGTAGCAACTACATTCTTTAAAAAAAAATCGACCTGCAATTGAGAAAATTACCCTGGAAATTAGAAAGTTCTTCATTTTATAAATAAAATCTAAATTTCAAAATCGTAATTTTCTCTTTCTAAAGTTTTATGAATTTTATAAATTATGTGGAATCTTAAAATACTAGTATTCAAAATAAATATCTTAAGTTTTGAGATATTCAAAAACTTTAATACAAGTAGATATTTTAATATAAGAATTCTTCTATATACATACACTTAGAAAACAACATCCAGGAAATTGGATATATATATTTTTTTACATTTAAAAATCCTTCTCGAAATTAAGAAATACAAAATGCAGATTTTTTTTTTATTTACAAAATTTCAACCTTTAATTTTGGAAATTTACTTTCAGAATAATAAGGTAAGGAGGCCCTGGCGTATTTCGACAATTGAAGGCGACTTTTTATTTGAGTGTAGTCGACGCTTATAAATATTTACAGGTAATTATTGGCATTTGCATTTTGCATTGAGTTGCAATGCAGCAAACTTAATTAACTGCTTACGTCACTAAACAATGTGTGGGTAATATTAAAATGATAAAAGCCAGACTTGGGATTATCCACTTGAGCTGAGAGTCAGACTGGTCTAACTGCGCAGACCATAAAATAGTAATCTGCAAATACATTTGCGAAATCTTGTTAAAAACAAGTTTTGTGTTTTGGTTTTTAATCTAAATTGAAATATCTGAAATTTATAGGTTTAACCTAGAGCAGAGGTCTTTAAACTCCAAAGAAGAGTGTGTTCTATTATTTGCGAAGCAGGAAGACATTAAACTTGATTCTCGGCTACTCATTCCTGAAACAGACACATCTAGAAACATCTAGAATTTTTGATTAAAGATGTTGTGCATCAAATATTCTTGTTTTCAAATATTCATATTCATTCTTCAATTACGAATAATTAAATTTGATCAAAATTCAAATATCTTTTATTTATAGTTTGAGCTAAGAGCTGAGGTCTTTAAACTCAATACAAGAGTGTGTTCTTAAAAATGGGAAGTGGGAAGGCAGCAAACTTGATTCTAGAAGCAGACTTCATCTAGAGATACTTGCTTAAAAATTTATATATATTATATATATTATTATTACTAACTCAAAACAAGCATACATTTTCAGAATGGGATGTAGGAAGACACCAACAACTTCAACTATGTTAATCATTCCAGAAACACACTTTATTTGGGCAATTATTATTAATTTAAGATTTTTGCATTAAACAGACTTTAGCTAAGAATACTTAATTTAAGATGCTTGCACTTTATTTAGTCTTGATAGTGATTTATACTTAAATTAATTTTGGTTGTACTTAATATACTTTAAATATTATTGTTTTCTTATTGTTATACAATGCTGATTCTAATTCTTCCTTTTTTATTCAAAAATAAAGAAACTTTATCTATGCATTCTTAATTTGAGAGTCCAAATACTTTCTTGATAGTATGCTCTTCTTATGCTCTGTGTATATATAGATTCTGATTCGATTGGAGATTAATGGAATTGTACAGTTGCAACTAACTATTACATTTGTAAACACTTTAAAGTCGACAAATGTTTTTATTAAATGAAAATATGCCTTTGCGCATATTTGTCCAGTGGGAGGTCAGGCGATAAATTTCCGCTGTTTGCCAAACAAACTTACTAAAAACAATTAAGACTGCTGTAGTCGAGTGAGCTGGACTGCGATATACCCTATAATATATTCAATTATTATTGCCAGATTCCATTTACAAAAATGGTTTGCACTATAATGCGAGCAGCTCTGCAAGCGCCCTCTGTCGACAAACACATGAAACGGGCAATCGTAGGTATCGGGGCTCTCTACGATCTTGAAATTTGGGCAGTTGATATGCATGTCCATATTATGAATTAATTAAAAGATTCTGCCTTTAAAATTGTGGCATTTATTGCTATCGGAAATTGAATATATCGATATTCGATAAACGTAGGCAGTTATCAATAATAATAAAGTAAACTTGATCTGCGCCTGGTATACGAGAATCTATATTCCAAATTTAAAGTCTCTAGCTCTTATAGTCTGTGAGATCTGCGTGTTCATACAGACGGACGGACGGACGGACGGACATGGCTATATCAACTCGACTGTTGACCCTGATCAAGAATATATCTGTATACTTTATGGAGTCGGAGATGCTTCCTTCTGCCTGTTACATACATTTGCACAAAACTATTATACCCCTTTTACCCATTTTTAATGGGTTCAGGGTATAATAAAAAAATGAAGAAAAATCTGAGACAGAACCTTCAAGAATGCGTCAGTCAGTGCTACAAATAATCTGGCTGGCTTTATCAGTGGACTGTGATTGTTGTCTTGGTTTATCTACTCAAATGGAAAATATTTGCTTAGCAGATGCTTTAAGCTGCATATAATAAATTGGGCCTTTGAGTGAGTAAAAGTAAAAGCATAAGCATATCATGTGGCACACTTTGCTGGCAATAAAAACATATATGCAAATTGTCACGTGGTGTTTAAGGATTAAATATTAGAGCCCAACACAATTGAAATGAACAGCGCAATTGCTAATGCTAATTTATGCCAGCACCTTGTATCGCATAACACGCTGCATAAATTTAATTAATTAAAATCAGTGTCTGTCTATGTCTCTGTCGGAGTCGTGCAACCAACCACGTGAATCTAAAACGTCTAAAACGTCACGCAATCAAAACAAAGCCAAAAACAAAAACAAAAAAACAAAAAAAATAAATAAAAAATAATAAACTGCTGGCCACATTGCGCATACGCCCCGTTGTCGGCCCGCCTCTGAGGCGTGCATTGAACTCGCTTTTGGATTGGGACTCAATGTGATTTCCGTAAGCTATATTAATATATAGGCACAACAACTGCATAGCGCCTAGCATATTGATTAGCAGTGTGCCCATCAGAAGTTACTGGCCCAAAAGTTGTCAGAACTACACTAAGAAAATAGTAAAGCAACTTTTAAAAGTAGAAAGTTGTTCTTGAAAAAGCCACTTTTTCTATCTTCTCAAAACTATTTTCCATTATTAAGAAATGCACTTCGAAAAGTTATAATGCAAACCAACATTTTTAGAAAAAAATTCTATCTAAAATTCGCAAAGAAATAATTAAATTCCATGGCTCCGCTTTTTAATAGAAAAGTTGAGCTCTTGGTCTGAATTAAGGGCCAAATAGCCCAGAGAGAAATCACTAATCATGGTCAAATTAATTTATATGAATTTGCAGACTACGTTAAATGTTTTGTGTATATGTGAAATTTTGAAATAAAAAATTAACATTTGTAATAATAATATACATGATAACAAAAAATCTTATATAAGTATATCTATACTCACATAGAAAATAACAGCCTGAAAATCACACATATTTCTTTTATAAGCTTTAGAAATATCCAAACTGATATTAAGAAATGCAAATATATCATTTTATGAGTTAGTCTTGGCGCCGAAAGTATAGCGATTTACTCAAATTCATCGCGTTTTATTTTTTATTAGTCCACTATATGTGCCATGTCATGCGATATCATCTCAAAATACTCCGCTATCTTTTTTGGGTATTCCAGAAATTATTTTTGTATTCTGTTTTGATTTTATTAGATTGCATGACACATCAGTTGCCCATTAATGGTTCAAAGCAATATTGTCGGCAGCAGCCGAGTCGATGTCGTCGTTTGTTTTGCTTTTTCGTTTATCACTCAAAATTGATTTGCTAATTCATGTTGCTAGTAGCCAATTCATTAACACGCCAGTTCTGTGTATGTGTGTGTGTTGTATGTGGGTGTATGTGTGTGTGTGTGTCCATAAATTGGCTGAATGAACGTAATTTAGCGCCACTTAGCAAGCATGGGGGGCTTAGCAGGTGAGTCTCCCTAGCTAAACCGAAAATAGCATACACTTCTAGATCTAAACTCAATTAAGAATTAAAATAAAATTATTGTTAGATAGATATAGTAATTATTGTATATATGCTCAACTGATAGGGTTTAAAATGACAGTCTGACTGACTGCAGCAAAAATGTGGCTAAAAAGTATTATTAACATAGAAATACTTACAGAGAGAGTTGAGAAATATAGTTATAAAGATAGATGGAGTAGTGTTTGCTGATGTTGTTCAAGAATATATATTAGTATATGTTTAAATAATGTGTTTACTTTTCAAAAGAAACTTTGGTAAATATAGTTTATAAAAATACATAAAAACCGACCAAAGACACATTTTTCTTAATTAACCATTTTTATTAACGAAATTTTATTAAACAAAATGTTTTCAAAATGTCAATTAAAACATCTGTAAGATAAAAAAAAATCATAAAAAAAAAATATATATCAGTTTGGTAATTAATAAAAACAGCGTGAAATCGATTTCGAAAGTAATGGCAACGTTATAAGGAAATAAAAAAAATGCAGATTAAAGGCAAACCTTTAACATGAGAGCCTTTGCCAAATAAGGTTAATATAATAATAAAGTGAGAAAAAGTACCGGCACAGCAAACGAGCTCTGCCCGATCTATGACCCATTTATTGATTTACATGCGATTCGACCAGCTGTAAATACCCTATAATGTTAGGGTATTACAAAGCGAATGTTGTTGGCATTAAAACTATTCAGGTGGCCTAATCAAATTTGCTTAATTTCACTAGCGCACATTACTTCCTCTAAGGTGGGTCGTGTTTTTATGTTTTCAACCAAATTATTTTCTACAATTTGTGATCAACACAACAAATATGAAAAAAACAAAAAAAAAAAACAAACTACAATACAATACAAACATTTAGGGTCCATTACGTTTTTACCCGGTTGCCGTTGTCATTGATTTGTTTGCGCACTTTAATGTTAATGGTTCAAGTGAAATGGGGTTCACATTTGATAAAACCACAACAGTAGGGGCACTCAGTATTTAAGAATAAAAACAAACTGAAACAAAGACCTTGCATCGGTTCACTGAACTCAAATCTTGCATTATCTTTAGCTTAAGCTTAAGCTGAAAAGAAAAAACCATCAAAAAGAAACCCCTCCAAATAAAAATGTTGCATTCATTTGTCAATGCAACCGATGACTACCCATAATACCCAATGGTAAAAATATATTTTACGGGAATCCAGTTTTAGCTGATGCCAATTTTATGCAGTCATGTGATCGAATTAATTCAGGCCTCAACATCATCATCATCATCTTCATCATCATCAGCTTAAGGCAATGCAATCTGATATGAAAAAAAAACCGCAGAGAAACAAAAAAAAAAACAAAAACAAAATCAAACAAAAAGTTGGGGGGGTTAATATGAAATCAATGCATACAAAATTATAAACAATTTGTCATTGTATAAAGCCGGCACCGGAACAAGCGACAAGCTTTAAGCATCAAGGTGAAATTGTAGTTAGTGTTATTTAGTAGTTTCTGCCATTGAACTTGGTCAATCTGGTAGACCTTGACACGCATTTCTGGGCAAGTATTGTCTCTGTGTGCGCTTTCCTCAAAATGCCACCGACAACTAAATACAAATTGCATAACGATCAACGCCCCAACAATCGATCCCATATCAAATCGCTGTTCGAGATATGAGCATTCAGTTCAATATATATTCACAATATTCAATATGGTTTAAGTTGAGTCACGCGAAGCCCCGCGACAACTAATTTACATTTACATGCCTCAATGCATTCCACTGCACATCGGCGAGCGTTGATCGCTTATTGCGTAATCCGTTGTAAATACACCTGCGAAAAAATCTAGCTGCATTTGTCAAATTGAACCTAAAAACTGGCAAATGTTAGAAAGCATTTCTCTAAAACTTAATAGGGATTGGCGTAAATCTGCAAACTAACAGATAAGATGTTTTTTTTTCTATTTCTTTTAAAGACAGTTTTTATTATTAGTTATTATTAAAAATATTTTATATAGTACTTCCAAATATTGGAATTAGTTTCTGAAATTTAGAAAGGCTTGCCATAAGTCGACAATCTCAAAAATATACGGTTGTTTTAGTTTTTTTTTTCAAATTTTTTCTATTACTATGAAATGCATTTCTGGAGAATATTTTTTTGAAAATGCAGAAATTGATAATAAAATTTACTGGCTCGTCTTTTGTATAAGAGTTTGACTCTTGTTGTCGAGTAGCTTAGTGAGAAGTCTTTTTCAAAATAAAAATATATGAATTTATTAACTATCTAAAATTACTGTACATATGAATAAGAGAATAAATGTATCTTTTTAAATAGAAAAATATTCTAAAAATGTACTTCTTTTTTTAAATGTTATATAAATGTTAGCTAAAATACAAGAAATACAAAAATCAGTGGATTTTATAAATTTGCTTTCTATATATGTAATAAGCTGAGTTATATTCAATGCGATTTTTTCTGAGTGTAGGTCTACCTGTTGTAAATATATTTATTGTTGTTGTGCGTATATATAATTAATCGGCTGCACAATTAACAGTTGTATTTGTGTTTCGCTAACTTAGTTGCTCGCATCCATTCATCATGTTCATCATGATCATAATAATGATCAGCTGACCAATGTTGGCACAATTGTTTTAATTTACTGGAGTTACAGTTACGTGCTTACGCAAATATGCCAAGCTTGCGGTGCATACTAATTATCCAGACTTTCCCACTGGAAACACACCACCACCACCCACCCCCCACCCTACCCCCACCCCCCGCTCCCTATAGGGCCTTGAATGCTTTGTTTCATTTGATTGTCTGATAAGACTGATTAAAGTCGAAAACTTTTCGAGGCAAGGCGGCAAACTTATTTCATTTTTGGATTGTCTTTTTTTTTTAATCGAATGCACGCAAAGGCCAAGCAAAACATCTTTTATTCAAATATTATTTGATTTCATTCAAAACAGATTTTTATTGCTATTCAAAGTGTCTAGATATTTTTAAGAAATTATCATTCTTAAGCAAAATCATTGAAGCATTGCTTCATATTAAATTAAAAAATGAAAATAATATAAAATTTAATGCATTTTCATGGTTAATCAAAACTCGTTGATTCGAACCCTGAACCGAGCCATGCTCAATAAAAAAAAGATTTCTATAAACTGTGTCGCCGTTCTTTGCAGCTCTTATGATATGGCCATAGATGAGGAAAGAATGCTCATCTACGTCTTAAACTAGCTGCTAATAACTGTGAGAAATTCGATGACTGGTTTTTGAAGTTTTGATGTGAGCATGAGAAGCATGATTTAAACAATTAGCGGCACGCCAGCCAAATCACGATTGCAATGCAAAGAAAAATTATTCTATACGAATTGCAATTAACAATCTCCAACCAACTTTTAATTGTTGTTCAATATATATTTACACACACATATATATATATATATATATGCATATATATATTTAATTTGTCTCCTGTCGCGGGCTAACCTGTCGCATGTGGAACGTAATCTGACCGTTTGAAAGTTAACAAAAAGCGACTGTAATAAATCTCAAATACGGCTGTGACTGTGCATAATTGAAAGGCTAAAGCCACATTTCTATATATATATATATATAAAACACACACAAACAAATCTACATTGATGAATATTCACAAGCGATGCGAATACATTCACCAAGTGAGCGTACATGAAAGTATTTCAGCAATGCAATAATTAGGGTTAATAACTTGAGAAGCGGAACAACAACAAAAAAAATCTAATAAACAGTCAACAAAACAAATTTGCATCACTCAATTTGTCTCAATTGCTTGTTGTATAACATGTTTGACTATCAATCTTAACTGGTTCTAACCACATAGAATATTGTTCAGATTTGGCAACATTTCATTCAGAAGCTACGACTACCTGTTTGAGCGAGTTCTTCTCAGATTTCCCCATTGTCAGTTCACTTTTTATCTATCTTGATCTAATTAACATATTTCACTAAAAAAAATTTAGCGAAATTCGCAAAGCAGCAAACATTTGCAAGGCTTAATTTGTTTTTTTTTTATGATTTATGTTCGACTATAAAAATTTGGTTTGTTTTTATACTCTTTCTCGAGGGTGTTGTACTTTTATCTATAGCCATGTCGGGGATATACATCGATATACATTATAATTATCTATCTACTTAACTATCTGAATTCTCTCAGTACTGCATTAATGTAAATTGATTTATTTGCCCATTTTTTTTATTTTGTTACACATCTCAGAATCGGTCTTATGGGACCACTATATCATCACTAGTATTTTTTGTTCGTTAAATGAGTACTGGAAATAAACATCTTCTAAATACACGAGCAAGCAAACAATTCAGAGTCTATAAAATAG
The DNA here is from genome assembly GCA_035043505.1 of Drosophila setosimentum. Classification (NCBI taxonomy): domain Eukaryota; kingdom Metazoa; phylum Arthropoda; class Insecta; order Diptera; family Drosophilidae; genus Drosophila; species Drosophila setosimentum. The sequence continues at coordinate 1,104,518 of JAWNMY010000076.1, read as the reverse complement.
AATTCCCATAGAAATATTATAAATGCTAGTTCGAATAATGAGTTCTGGTGTGAAACAATTTTTAGCTAACTTATATCCGAACAAAGAAAGTCTTAATCTTATAACATAAATCGCACCCATGAGAACTACATTTTATTTAGTTGAGGATAAGTTTATATTTCTGGTGGAGTGTATTATAAAATTATCGTGATGCTTGCAACGCATTCAAGGAGACAACTCCAATCCTCAAAAATATACATAATTTCGTCTTTTCTCTTTCAGCAATATCATATATCAAATATCGTCGCACTATATCATATAGCTTTCGTTGGAGTAAATATGAGTTCTTGTCTAAAAAATCTTTTTTGTTCGACAATATTGACAAAAAAAAGACCTTTTTATATGCGTATAATTATATTTCTTTCATTTGGAACCAAAATCATAGAGATAGGATTATACTATATCGTATAGCTGTTATAGGAACATTCTGTCCAAAAATTATACCTTGCTTAAATAAGATGTTTGCTTAAGAATTAGTTGTGACTTAACATTTCCCCAATCAGAGTACTATATCAAATTTAGTTGTTGGCAATTTGTCTCCGATCTAGAAGAGCATGCAATCTTCGACTTGGCAAAAGATAATCTTTATTAGTTGTTTTCAGATGCTATTTTTTATTATTATTTTTTATTTTGATATTTGATATTCGCGTTTGATATTCGTTTTCCCAGTTTGCTGATGCGTCTGCTTTATCAGGCGATCAACACGTGTTTTAGATGCTATCTCTTTAGTGTGTATGTGTATGTGAGTGTGTTTGTGGGTGTGTGTGTGAGTGTGCGTGCTCTTAGGTCTGCGTGTTTTCTATATATGATTGATTGCTTGCCTAAACCTGTTTATCGACAAAAAAATAACAAATAAATTGTAGGGTATCATTTAACGTTATTTTCCATTCAATAATTATATTGTTATTATTTGATTTTGCTTTTGGCACACGCCACATAGAATTGTATGTATCTTTGCAGTTGCTCATTCCAAATTGGTACAAATAAGATACAAATTTAGCATTAAGTCTGCGTTCATTCAGCATTGAGGTAAAACCCACAAATGGAGAAATCCCCAAATCCAGTTGCTGTATAAAGTATTACATTATTTAATTGCAATCGTTAACACAGGAAAATGCTGATCTTTAAACTTAAAATCAGCAAACGTTTTTTGCCTAAGCATGGTGTGTTTAATTTATTTTTGATAATCAGATTATCTTTAAAAGAAAGAGTTTAGTTTTGATTAACTACACTTTTGATTTAAGGCGGACGCACTTCAATCGCGATTTATTTATGATTGCATTGTTCTTATGACGTAATCGCTTATGGTTAATTAAAATTTTATCAAGTGCCATTTTTTGAATGGAGCCCAATTTTTGGCTCAATTAATGGCTTATAAATTCTTGGTATATTAGAAAACGTTTAGTGCTCAATTTAGGTATCATATTGTCTTATTGAAAAGATTCAGTACTTGATGTAAATATTATTGTTGATGACAAACGAATATTTCATAATTGTTTTCTTTATTTATTTCATTCCGATTTTAATGCATTTTTCTCTATAAAAATATACATTCTTCCATTGCGAATTATTTATTATTTTTAGTTATTGTTTTCGACGTTCCCATCGACCATAGCGGACTTATCATTAATTTATCAGATTGTCATCTAATACAAACATTCCATTCACTTTACTCGCAATTATTATTCTAGCTCTTATGTCAGTTTGACATGTAAGAAAAACAAATCTTGGCAATTTGCAAAGAAACTAGTAAGTTTTTATACTATTTATTTTATTACCATTTTTAACCGTGTGTGGTTTATGTTGAATATGGACTTGTATGGCAATTAAACGTGTCTAACAACAATGTGACTGGCGTGAAAATCGGTTAGAATTTGCATTGTTGATCTTGTTTGGGGTTTCCCTCGGCACGTGCATGTGCAAAATCTTGAAAAGCCTGATTTTTCCTAAAAATAACCGCTATACAAGTTAACCGGGCGAACTGATGCACTTCGACAAATATATGGCATTGAATTATAAACATAAATTATCTAATTTTCTAAGAAATATGTAAATCCCAAAGAGGTTCGGAGTACATTTAAACTAATTGCATCAATATATTTACAGGTAGCAGTAAAAAACATATTTAAATTAAATATATATTTATACATATTTAAATAATCAAAATTAGAATATTGTCTCATTGAACAGTATCCAGTCCATTCAATGAAAACTTTTATTATTTAAATTTTAAATATATTACTTAATATTACCTTCATTTGCATTGAAAATGACCGCTATTAATTATTTTGTCATTATTACTTTTAGACAAATATTTTTTTTTTCGAAATTTATACAATTTCTATATATATATTTTTTTAAATATTTTTAAATTAGAAAGAACAACACATATATTTTTTTTGCAAATTATTTATTATTTGCAGGCTAAAAATCTTAAAATTACATTCTTTATAATTGATCTACTTCGTGTGAAATGAAAAGTTGTTAAAGCCATTTTACAATGCATTTGTATAGTCTGATAACGAGAGTATAATTACTTTGTGCCATTTCCGTCCGTCTGTCTGTCGATGAGAGTACAATTTTCGACACACTTAATATCTTATCATATATTAATCTTTTTCTCTGCCATTTCACAATGCATGTTTTTCTCTGACAAGTTTCAGCTACAATTCTTAATATCAGATTTCGCTTTTCAAATCAAATGTCAAATCATACAATTTGGAATGAAAATAATTCCTCTAACAACTTACCCATTTTTTTCTGAGTGTAGGACAAACAAATGCATATGCGAACTAACAAGAAGTGGCGTCTAAAATTCTTAATAAATATAAGCATATAAATATAAAATTAAAGTAATTTCGTAATGTTTTCTCGGAGTGTGGTATATCCCCGAACAAGATGTGATTGCTAACATTCTAATATTGATCAGACCTTCCAATGTGATATGCGAAATTCGTAAAACTATTTTGTCGATAAAGATTTTCGAAATAAGATTTAGTGCTATTGAATGAATACTTCCAAAAGTAATTTCGTAATTTATTTCGTGAGTGTTTACACACCCAATTCGAATGTGAACTAACAAGAAGTGCCAGTTTCAATGCGAAATTCATAAAGCAATGTCGTAATTTTTTTCGACGAATGTGGGAGTGAGTAACGGTTAAATTTCTTAATAATTAGTAATTAAAATTAAAGATTCTTGAAGCAATTTACACGTTTTCAATAATAACTTGAATAATGAATTCTTCAAACGATTTCGTCACTTTTTCGCTGAGTGTAGGACACACCCGATGCGAATGCAAACTAACTAAGTGCCAGTTTATATTCTTAATAACAATGCGAAATTCCCAATGCAATTTCGTCATACTTTTTCGCCGAGTGTGGAATACCCCGCCCCCTACCACCAACTGATGCAAAAAAAATAAAATAAGGCGAGCTTACAAGAAGTGGCTGCCAGTCTGCGGCGATTATAATTTCTTTGAGCCGTGTCTGTTACACGATACGCCTCAGGAGCCGAGCCCAGACGAGACGAGACGAGACGAGGCGAGAGCCGAAGCCCAAGCCGAGACCACAGACGACCACAAAGCAGAGACGAAAAGCCCAAGCAGAGGCAGCCAGCCGGTTATTGTTTTTTTTCTCTGTGCTGCTCTAACGAAAGCCGGTGGTTAGTCGAGCAATGTCGACGACAGCGACGTTAACTGTGACGGCAGCTGCGACGGCGAGTGCTGTTGACACGATCGGAATTGCTGTTAAAGACGACGACGACGCGCACCTATTTATAATCAGTTCCCCAAACGTTCGGCACTACAAACGACGCGCTGTTGTCGCTGCTGCTGCTGTCTCCGCTGCTGCTGCTGCTGCTGCTTCTGCTTCTGCTTCTGATTCGATCTCGATTTCGAATCTCGATCTCGATTCATTCGCGCATTAAACGCGCTCGCGAACGGTTTGGGTTTCGTCGTCGCATGGAAGTGTTTGTCGAAGTGAATAGCAGTGTTTGATGGCGGTGGTGAGATGAAGCCGTAACTAAAGCCCTAAAAGAAATACGAAAAAAAAAATATATATTTATATAAAAAGAAGAGCTTTCGCAAAAAAAAAAAAAAAAAAAAAAAAAACTATCAAAAATAATATTGGATTGACAAGTGTTGTGTTGTGCAAAAAAAAAATAAATAAATAATAAAAAAAAAAAAACAAACAGAAAAAGACGAGAAATTGTTGCTAGAAAGATGACAGCCAAAGATACGGGTCATGTGAATGGGGCATTTAATGGCGGCTCCGAAATATCCGTGGATATACCCACAAACACCCTTTATCACACATCACGCGACTGCATCGTCCAAAAGGAGGAGGAAGAATTAGCGGACAAATCGACAAACCAATTAGCGAACAGTTGTCGCAGCACCTGCAGCAATATATTCCGGCGTAAAACGCTAGAGAAACGCTTTCCAATACTCGTCTGGTTGCCGCAGTATAAAAAAGATTATATTATTGGCGATCTGGTGGCTGGCATATCCGTGGCACTCACAGTTATACCCCAGGCTTTGGCCTACGCCGGCATTGCTGGACTGGATTTGCAGTACGGATTGTATGCCTGTTTTCTGGGCTGTTTCATCTATATATTCATTGGATCGAGTAAGGATGTGCCAATTGGACCGACTGCCATATCGGCGCTGCTATCATTTCAAATTGCTGGCGGCAGTTGGCAGATGGCCACTTTGCTGACCTTCCTCACAGGCATCATTGAGATATTGATGGGCGTTTTCCAGCTCGGGTTTCTCATTGACTTCGTGTCGGGTCCGGTGGGTGCTGGTTTCACCAGTGCCGTCTCCTTGATCATTTTCAGCTCACAGATGAAGGATCTGCTGGGCATACACACGAGTGGAAACACCTTTCTTCAGGTGTGGATTAGCATTATCAATGACATTGAGAATATTAGTTGGCCCGACTTTGGATTGGGTCTCATCTGCATTGCCGTGTTGCTCAGCCTGCGCGTTTTGGCCACTTGTAGTGTGGGCCCCAAGCAGGGAAAGTCCATGTGGCAGCAGCTACTCACAGGCATCTTCTGGACGGTGGGCACAGCGAGGAATGCACTGCTCGTTTGTGGCGTCGCCGGCCTGGGCTATTGGCTCTCGGTCAGTGGCAATGAGGAACTCGTGCGAACCGTCGGCTATGTGCCCAAGGGCTTGCCACAGTTTCAGACGCCTCCATTTCACATGGATCCGCTGCTGAATGAGACGACGGGCGAGGTGCTGGTGGAGGGTCAAAACTTCTGGGATATGGTCAGTACTTTGGGCTCCGGTTTGATTGTCGTCCCTCTGATTGCTCTGCTCGAAACGATGGCTGTGGTTCAGGCTTTTGGTAAGTCTTCTTCTTAATTAGTTTTATTTCAATCTTATTTTTCATTAATTTGAATTGCAGCTGATGGCAAACCGACGGATGCCACCCAGGAGCTGATTGCCTCGGGCATTTGCAATGTGGCCAACTCTTTTGTGCAGGGTCTGCGCAGCAATGGAGGCGTTGCCCGCGGCGCCATCCTCAATGCGAGTGGTGTTCGCACCCAGCTCTCCAATCTCTATACGAGTGTCATTGTCATCATTGCCCTGCTCTATCTCACGCCCTGTTTTTATTACATTCCCAAGGCGGCCCTGGCAGCCATAATTATTGCTGCGGTCCTCTTCATGGTCCAGTATCGGGTCATCAAGCCCATGTGGCATAGCAAAAGTGAGTATTGAATGTTGTTTGTGGGGAGACAGCAGCCCTTCATATACCCTGTACACACTAGAAAAAGGATCATTCTCAATTTAATATATACTTTTCTGATATTTTCAAATAATTTCTAAATAAAGGAAAACAATTTCATTAAATTAGAAAGGCTTCTTTTTAGTTTTTAGAAACCTTTTATTTTATGAAGAAATAAATTTCTAAAATGTAAATTGCTCAGGAAACCAGAAAATAATATTCAAAAATACATTTCTAACTATTAAGTATGTGCATTAGAAACCATGCACAACTGTTGACTATAGAATAGATATAGAATAGGATACACTAATATATTCGAATGTTATTATTTAATCTATATTTTTCCAAGCAGTTTTGTAATCAAGCTTGTAAACAAGATCCCAAATTGATCTTTTGTAGTGAAAGTAACCGATTAGTTGAAGATAGATGTGGATAATTTTCGAAATATCTGTGTGATATTTTCATATAATATTTGTTATTAAGAGCAGTCTTGTAACCAATATCAGATAAATGTAAAATCCATTTGGTTTGGAATGATGTATCTTAAATATCTGCATGAATAGCCAACATTTCTATTGTTTTCATATGTTCAAGTCATATGTATTTTTAAATCTTTTTTCAAAAGCAGCTTAAATTAAAGTTGAGCTACATTAACTTGAGAAGAATGTGATTAGTATTAAAATGTTATCTTTTTCTTGATATTCTTGATTTATTTTTACAAGCAGATTAAAATTAAATCAAAGTTCTTAAATTTGATAGTTGAGCTCCTGTGGAAAATCTTGGGTATTTTTGCTTATGTGTATGTACAGGATATCTTTCTAGTTGTACAATTCCCAACAAAATCACAATTATTTACAATACAGCTTGATAACCCCTACCCTCCTCTCTCGCTCTCTCCATCTCTCTCTCTCTCTGTCGACAGAAACGGATTTGATACCCGGGCTGAGTGCTTTCTTTGCCTGTTTGGTGTTGCCCCTGCAACTGGGCATTCTCGTCGGCATTGGCATCAATGTCATCTTTATTCTCTACCAGGCGGCACGTCCCAAGTTGCGCATTGAAACACTCTCCGTAAGTAAAAAAAAAAATAATAATAATAATACCGATGAGTTTATTTCAAATCCAAACAAATATTTATGTTTTTTTTTTTGTTTTTTTTTTCTAATTTTGCAGACACCAAGTGGACAGCGTTATTTGATGCTAACACCGGATCGCTGTTTAATCTTCCCATCGATGGAGTTTGTGAGGAAGGTGATCAATAAGCAAGGCGTTAAGTCGACGCTGCCGGTTGTCATCGATTGCAGCCATATTTATGGGGCTGATTTCACCGCCGCCAAGGTGATTTCAACGATGGTCATGGATTTTGCCCAGCGCAATCAGCCGCTGTTCTTTTACAATCTGCAGCCGCGTGTCGCTCAGGTATTTGAGGGTCTGAACAAAGATCTGGTGGCTATATACGATATCACAACGCTGCACGAAAAGCTATTAGAGAAGACGACAATGTAACCTCGCAACTAGCCATAGTTTAATTTTTTAAGTCTTTGTATATTTATTTCACAAGAAAAACAAAATCTACAAAAACAAAAACTCTTCTCTGGATCAATATCAATTTCAGCGACTTGTTTCGCTTTGTATAGGCACAAAAAAAAAAAAAAATATGAGGTTAAAGGTTCAAATACGAAAGAAACCCACGCAAATTGTCAGTAACATTACCAACAACAATATCAATAACAATAACAATAACAATAATATTAACAAACAGTCTAACCAAATAGTCAGTTATTTGAAATTTTCCGTATATATATTATTAATTAGCATTTAAGTTGTAGCAATCTTTCATTTATTTATTCGCTTTATTTGATTGAATTTTGGGCAAATTGCTGTGAATGTTTTGTTAAACAAAATCCAAAGTTTTGCACCTCATTGTTGTCTATTTATCTAACTGATTGCTGTGCATAGTATTATACAGAATATATATCAAGCATATGGAGTGTTATAATTAGTACTTAAATAAAAACATAAATATTGGATTATTAATTGTGATTCTTATTTGGGATTCTAAATTTGATTGTTTATTTTGATAATTGTGATTTTTATTTGGGTTTGCCTAAAATTACTTAATAATTGTGATTCTCATTTGCGATTGCCGATGCGTTTAAAATTCTACATTACTAAAGTTAAAAATTGGATTTTTTGTTTGGAAGCCCAAATTAATCATTTAAATTGCTAAAGTTCCATAAAAAGATTATCATCATGAACATCATATATATATCACGAACATGGAGCGTTAACATTAGCACTTAAATAAAATCATAAATATTGGGATTAACTGGAAAAAAGATTTGATTAAATACTAAAGTTTTATATTGAATTTATGTCTATAAGCCGAAAATAAACATTTAAATTGCTGAGGTTCCATATATAAATGAACGTCATCGTCATCATCAGCTACCTTTTACGTGAATCAATAATCTAATCAATAGTGTGCCCAGATTTAAGACTTTCCCAATAATAATTGACGTGACGTGATTTCCATTTGGTGAATTTATATTCGATTTGTGGAAATTCAAGGTAATACATTCATAATAATTCACGACTAGAGGTTTCGAGTGGTATTATTATTATTATTTTGTTTTTTTTTGTGCAAATATGAAATATTTATATGCAAGGCTTACGGCCACAGCTGCTATATCTTTATTCTAAATTACGCACAATTTATAATTTCGCGATAACTTCCTGCTAATAATAATACACAATTTATATGCATGCCTAATCTATAATGGAACAAGTTTAACTTGTGCACTTGAACAAGTAAAAATTTGAATGATTCCATGCCAAATACTAAGTTCACCATATTTAAATATTTTGAATGTTAGAATGTTGTATTTTTTTTTATCAATAAAATCTATCTATTCTATATTCTCACGCAATCTCTTTTTGTATTTTTAAGAGCACAACTAATAATTGTTTGGATACAAAAGTTGGCATACTTTGGGGCGATTGCATAAAATACGAACCGCATAATTTGACCGTTAGGCGTAGTAAGCAGCTCACTTGCAAAAAATATGAGAATTCAAATTATTTACTAAATTTTGTATAAGTGGCTTAAGCAACATTTTTTACATATTGATTAAAATAAAATGTCAGAAATTTGGTTGTTTAAAGTAGAACAACAGTTTTTTTTTTTTCTTTTTTCTACAAATTTAATCTGTGCAAAATGGATTTAATTATTGCTAAAATGATCTGAATTTCATTTTAATGCATATATTTCTATAAAATTCTAAATATTTATTATATTTCCGCATATTTAATTAAATTAAATAAATCAATTCTTTATAGTATTAAGTTTTCCAGTATTTAGCTTAACATAAAAGTTATTTTTATCAATAAAATTATGTCAATCAGATATTTGCCCAAAATACAAAACCACATTCATATTTACGATGGTGTTGATATAATATTGGATGTATATATATAATAGTATAGTAATAATATATCTATAATAAATATTGTAATATTCATATTATCGATATATTATTATGTAATATATTTTTAAATATTATGTATGAATCATAATAAATCATTTTAATATTTATTTTTTTCGAAATTTTTTCAAATAAATTGGCCAATGCTGCACAGCAGCTTATTTAAAGAACAGTGCTGACGTTTCTCAACACTGTCATTTAAAACTGTCATCTCATGCTAACAAAATAAAATCAAAAGTGACTGCAGTCAAACCGCAAACAGATAAAAACTCATTTTGAATAGTTATATATGAAATGTCCGCTCCGGTGAGTAATCGAAATTACTCTAAATTGTAAATAAATTGTAAATATTAAATAAAATACATTTAAGATGAAAATTGATGCTGCACCACCGCCACCAACCCAAATAAGCAACGGTCTCAGTTCATATTTTGAACAAAAAATTGCCGACTTGCAATTTATAGTGTCGGAGAAGAAGCGAAATGTTCAGCGCCTGGAAGCCCAACGCAACGAGCTGAACTCGAAGGGTGAGTAAATCTGGAGAAGATGCCCCTGCCAACATGCAACATGTATACGATTTTCGATAGTGCGACTGCTGCGCGAGGAGCTGCTCCTGTTGCACGAACATGGCAGTTATGTGGGTGAGGTTGTCAAGCCAATTGATACGAAGAAGGTGCTGGTCAAAGTGCCACACGATGGCAAATATGTGGTCGATGTGGACGAGAGCATCGATATCAATGCCATCACTAGAAATAGTAGGGTGGCCTTGCGTCACGATAGCTATCAGCTGCACAAGATCCTGCCGAGCAGAGTGGATCCGCTGGTCTCGCTGATGCTGGTGGAGAAGGTGCCCGATTCCACTTACGAAATGGTTGGTGGTCTGTCCAAGCAGATCACTGAGATCAAGGAGGTCATCGAGCTGCCCATCAAACATCCCGAATTATTTGATGCCCTGGGCATTGCCCAGCCGAAGGGTGTGCTGCTCTTTGGACCCCCAGGGACTGGGAAGACTCTCTTGGCCCGTGCTGTGGCCCATCACACGGAGTGCACCTTCATCCGTGTCTCCGGCTCGGAGTTGGTCCAGAAATACATTGGCGAGGGATCGCGCCTGGTTCGCGAGTTGTTTGTCATGGCAAGAGAACATGCCCCGTCTATCATTTTTATGGATGAGATCGATTCGATTGGTTCGGCCCGGGTGAAGTCTGGACATGGTGCTGATTCGGAGGTGCAACGCACCATGTTGGAGCTGCTCAATCAGCTGGATGGCTTTGAGAGCTATAACAACATTAAGGTGATCATGGCCACCAATCGCATCGATATCTTGGATCAGGCTCTGTTGCGTCCTGGCCGCATCGATCGTAAGATTGAGTTCCCGCCACCTGGCGAGGAGGCACGCATGGATATCCTGAAAATACATTCGCGCAAAATGAATCTGACGCGTGGCATCAACTTGCACACGATTGCCGAACTGATGCCGGGCGCAACCGGTGCGGAGCTCAAAGGTGTCTGCTCCGAGGCGGGCATGTATGCGCTGCGAGAGCGTCGGGTTCACGTCAACCAGGAGGACTTCGAAATGGCCGTCGCCAAGATCATGCAGAAGGACTCCGAACGCAATATGTCCATCAATAAGTTCTGGAAGTAGACAGAGTGATTCCAAGCAAAAAAAGAGAAGTATTCTTATTTAATTTCAAATTTAACTAAATAACTTGTAATATTTAAATAATTGACTGATAATAATCAACTAATCAATATATCGATCCTAAAGTTCTCGTTAAAAGAAAAAGAAAATGAAAAGTTGTTTCTAATATCAAATTTAACAAACTGATGTCTGATGATAAACATTGAATCGTGTTGCAAGTTTGATTCAAACTTAGTAAACATTCAAACGGGCTTGTCTCTTGATGTGTGTATTTCTGAGCATTCAATTTCTCATAGCAAACAAAACAAAGCTAACAAAACTTGAGGCTTGAATTTAGCTGACTGCCAATCAAACAAAATGTTGATTGGGACAGCTGGCCAAGCATTAACATTTTCGAGAGCTCCTCTCAGCTTACAATTGGAAGACACCTAAAAAATATACAATTAGCAAAGATCACAACTTGAATTGTTAATGAATTCCACCATAAAACAAATGAAATATAACTAGGCAAAATTATAAAGTTACCAAATTTATTCAAATATATTTCCGAAATATTTTAAATTAACTTGTTTTAAGCTTACATAACCAAGGAGAAAGCCAATAATAATGTCGTCTCTTTGATGGAACACTATATCATATATCCACAATAGAAAAGTATCTATTCAATTGGGGCTTTGTTTTTAGGCCCCAATGTTGTTTAGTTTGGTTGTTTATAAATACACAATTTAAAATTAAAATTCAAGTTACAAATTATATAATTTAACCAAAAATTCTAAGTGCAAAATTAATTTAATATAAAGAAGAATAATTCCAAAAAACTTTAGAACTGTTATTTTAAAATTTTAAATACAATTAAAATTTCAATGGCCGACAAGAAAAGTGATTAATTAGATTCAATTTTAAGATGAGAAAGAAATTTAAAAAAAAGACAGAATATCTCGACCAACATGTATTGATGGAATTAGGGATAGGGGATAGGTAATCCCAGAAAAAACACAATTATGAAAAGTTGTGCAGCATCTCCAACATCTCCAGCAATAAAAGACACATTTGGAACGATGTTCAATCGAAATGTGTGTAAAATATACCCAAACTTTCTTTAAACTTTTTAATAGCTTGGTACATAGTATCTACTAGTCGAGCTATCTCGACTAGATCTTTAAATTTTTTTTGTATAAATAATGAAGTTTAATTGTGATAAAACAGGCTCGGTTCTGTAAGGGTATTTTGCATTTGAGTCTGGAAAGGATTTATCATACATATTCCGAAGGCGGCTAAGCTGATGGACAGGCTAACTAAATAAGCTGACAGAAGCCGAAGAATCTTTAAATTGAAGTTCAGATTTAGCAGTAAAGCCAAACAGTAAACAGCAGCAGCAACAAGTTGCGTCTGCAACTCTTGGAAGTAGTTGCATGAATAATACAATAATCAACTAAGGAAGCAAGCAAACATGTGCTTAAATCACACATTTGCTGTTGCATACACTGTTACAAAATGTTAATACACATGTACTTATCCAGCAAATGTCATGTTTAATTGACAAACCACAGTTTTTGGTATTTGCTGCTATTTAAATCGCTGCAAAGCAATTAAGAGAAGCGCCTCCTTTCTTCAAATTATCCAAGAAAGCATTGACCCAGCTGCCAGGTGTTATTTTTTTATTATGATCATGGTGTTGTTGTTGTTGTTGTTTGCTCTACAACAACCACAACAAGAAGAAAACGGAGCAATTTGCGTTGCATTGCAAACTCATAAAGTAAACAGGCAACGGGTTTGCACTTTCATTGCACACGAAATCGGCTAAGGCGGGGCAGAGGCAGAGCTGCACTCAGAGAAAAAATGCAATCTGAAATTTATAAAATCAACACACTTTAAGCGCCAAGTGTAGCTCAGCTTGCTATGCAGAATGCATATTTCTAAAGAGCCAATTTGTGTCCTTCTAAATACCAGCCGATTTCCTTGCTTAATTCCAGACTAGATTTTCTAAAATTTCGATATAATATGTTTAGTTTTTAGATTGTTTTTTTTTTTATATATATTTCTTAACATTGGCTACAAACAATGGTAGTTTTTTTACTTCTATCTGGATTTTGTTTTATTCTTAATTTCATAAAGAAAACCTTTCTGAGAACTAGAAAAAGACTTATTTGTTTCTAGAATTTTGTTTTTCGTAAATCTAGCAATTCGTTAGAAAAACAAGATAAATTTAATTGCTTATTTATGTGTACGAAATTTACGTTTTAATAACGGAAAGCATTTATGAAAAAATAATTTGTTTCCCTAAATTTAGAATTATTTTTAAAAACCTGCAAATCTTGCAGCTTTTAGAGTGGTTTTTATTTTATGACGACTTTGTTAATTTCAAGTGTTTTTTGTCGACTTAAAACACTCAATATTACTTTGATTCCTTTTTTGGGAGTTTTACAAAATGTTTTAATTTCTTCTTTATTTGTTATAGAAATATAAAACATTTCTAAGGAATAGACGAAAATCCTTTATAATTATTTTTTTGGTATACTAAGAGGATATTTCTAAGATCTAATAATATCTATAGTTTTTTGGCTAGTGTTAATTTTTGGGGCAACTTTTTTTCTGAGTGTGGGACACTCCCCAGCCACCGAGCCACTTGGCATATAAATGCTTTAGGCTTCCAGGCGGCGACTGGCAATTGGCAACTTGTGTTTACCGGATTTACACGAAGAGCTTTCGATGCATTTCCGCTAAAAGAAAGTAAAAGCGTTTTCCAGCGAACCCGCAGATCGACTTGGAACTAAGTGACTATTGTGGCACTCATTCGCTCATTTGTGCATTAGAAACGATTCGCCTGCGCACCACACAGGACGTGTCCACTTTGACAACGCGCACCACCCAACCGAAAAAAGAAACAAAAACCAAAACTAGCAAAAAAAAATATACGAAAAAACGTTGAGCAAATTGTTTTTATCTTTTTTGCAACTGGGCAGAGATTTGTGTAAAACTTGTGTGTGATTACTGGATATCTGTCAAAGTGAGTGATTACTGTCTTTTTGAAAAGTTGACTCTTGCCACTGTCCAGTTTTTCGAAAGTGTGTGTGAATGTGTGTGTTGCAAGTTGGTCCCGGCCTTAAAAGTAAACTGGTTCTGCTCTTCGCATTGCTGCCAACAAACTGACTGACACACTTAATCACTGAGCCTAAGTTCTTAGATTTCTCTGGATACGGATAATGTGTTCAAGTATTAAGATTCCATGTAATTTTGCACTTAACTGTTCATTTAATTTTTGTATTATGGGCAGATTAAAGATTTAGGTTTTATTTCTGCGGGAAAGTTGGATGGATTTGGGCAGGCTTAAATTAATTTAAAGAAAAAAGATATTCATTTTAGACAACAGAAGATGTTCGTATGCAAACGAGTAACTTAGTTTTAAAGCTATCTATTTGTATATGTATATATATATAAATTTACTATATCATATAGCTGCCATAGAAACGTTTTATCGAATTATTAGTTGTTGTATTAAACCCTTTTTATTTAGCAAGCTACTCAAATCAAACTTACAAGTTATGCGAATTAATATGCTTCTCACATTATGGCACAACATCATTGATATCGGGTAACTCTATCTTAATATATAGATACATAAAACAATACTTTTCTTTAAATAAAAACAGGATCAACATCAGATTACTATTTGATATAGCTTTTATGGGAAAATGTATAAAATTTGACTTCTGTCTACAAAGGAAAGTTATCTTTCTGTTTCCTGTTTTTTTTTTCTTCAACTTTATATACAACCTACGACCTATGAAAGCGAGAGGGAAAATTCAAGCTACAAATCATAAAAATCCAAAACTATTTTTGCAAAGGATCAATAAATTGATATTGCTGTCGTTGGCTCAACCGGTTGTGGTAGTTTTAGTTGTGGCAGCTGTAGATGCCTATGCACTCTGGACACGTGCCACCTTAAATCCCATGATCAGGCATCAATTGGCTTGCCACAGGAACAGCGTGCACCTGCAACGACTGCTTCCTGTCTGCCAGCCAGTTGCATAAAAAGAAACTTTCCTTTGTCTTGTTGCATAAACAGGGAGATGTCATCGATGATGTTGCACTTGTTGCTGCTGTTGCTGATGCTGTGTGGTAAGTTTTGCTTAAGCTCACGCTTTTAGTTACACATATACACTCCGAAAAAAATATAAATTATTGCTGAAGACAAGAAAACTTGCTAGTTTCCAGGGCTATTTTCGAAAATTCAGTGTGATTTTTTGCCGAGTGTATGCATCAATAAAATTGCATCCGACTGCTTTCAGGTGAGGTGCCGGCATTTGGACGCAAGGTGAGGCGCAAGGATGGGCATTATATTTTAAATGTGCCACCACCACCATATCAGGGACCACCACATCCGGGGCCACCACATGGCGATGCTTTGCTCATAGATCACCAAGTGCCGCCGTTCGCCTTCGAGGACATCAATCACGATGAGTTTACAGCGCCCAATATACATCACTTGAGTCCGCATTACGAACATATCGATTATATGCACAGTGGACACAGCAGCAGCAGCAGCAGCAGCAGCAGCAGCAGCAGCAGCAGCAGCAGCAGCAGCAGCAGCAGTGGAGTTGGAGCTGGAAGTGGAGGCCATTATCTTGCCGATAATGGTTTGCGCAGCATTGCCAAGGGCTCCGCGGATCAAGCACTCTCCGCTGCTGCCAGTCAAAATGCAGCCGGCAAACAGGCCTCCTACGTGGCCAAGAGCACATTGGCCCAAGCAGCGGCTCAGGCAGCCGGCACCGTGGTTGCCGTGCTCAAGGGCAAGGAGCTGATAATGCGGCGACTCGAGGAGCAGAGCGTCGATGCGCATAAATCTGTCGAAGGTGAACTGACCCAGTTGCAGCAGGCCAAACGCTCAGCGAAAGCGGCCCAATATGCCGCCCAGCAGGCCATCAATCATGTCAGTGTCTTAACTGCCGCCCTCAACAATGCCCAATCCGCCTCAGAGCTGGCCCAGAAGGCAGCTGCTGAAGCCGCCGCTGAATTGTCATCACAAATCGATATGGTTGCCCAGGCCAAGGGCAAGTTGGAGAACATCGAATCGCAGGCGTATGGGGCACGCTTGGACTACGAGGAGACACGTGAGGCGGCCGAGAAGGCGACGCTGTCTGCCCAGGAGGCGCAACTAAATGCCAACGATGCCGCCCTCCATGCCAATGTGGAGCTCAGCGAAGCGGTTCACATTCACGACAAGAGCGATCGCAATGCGGACAAGTCTCCCCATAAGCATAAGCAACGACATTAGGGTCAACGTTGTTGGCTCTCTTGGCCATGGTTACCAGACAGCAGACAGCAGACAGCAGATAGCAGACAGCGGTCAGAGGTCAACTGAGCTGCTGCGATTACGCGTTAAGTTCAATTCCATTATTTATTTGTCTCTTTGCCTTTGGCTTTGCTTAATAAATAATAATTATAATATTAAATTTCATTTGATTTGATTTATTGATTTAGTTTTGTTATGAGTCAAAGGAAGTGAAAGCAAATCAGGTAAGTTGATGATGTGCTGATTGATCCTTAGCAATCAATCAGAGGAAAACAAATTGGAGTGCTTAGTTGAGTCAGTTCGATTAGGAGATACTCTCTTTCCAGATATGAAATTCACTGGAAGAGAATTACCTAATCTGTGCAATTGATCAATAATATGTCAGTTTATATTACATATCTTGAGAATTGTGTATTATTTGTGTTATTTCTATCGGAAATCGATTGCAGCTATCAATCACATATAATATTCATGATTTGCTTTTGATATCCGAGTTTATATATACCAAAGAATATATATACTTAATGGGGTCATTTCCTACTACCTTTAAAGATATTACATTTTGGACTGAACAATTCTTGATTTCCAATTAATTCTTGTCCTCTTCTTCTACTTATTAAACAAATATGTTTTTCAACTCCAAGTAGCAAACGAATTTAAAGTCTCTACAAATATGCTTAATTCTTCTTCGCACTAGTTGTAAATAAAATAAATAAATAATTCAAAATGGAACAAAATGATTTATGAACAGCACTTGCTGATGTAGAATAGATATATGATATTTTGTGCCTGATGCCAGAAACCCGCCTTAGATTCGAAAATATGCAAAAACGCAAACCCAGCCATAAAATTCAATTTCTTAAATAAAACCCATATTGTTATTTTTACTCCTATGTGTTGCTATTTTCTTATCGTCAGATCAATCACATGAAAAAGCCAATATAATTTTATGGAGCAGGATGTTATTACCAGTTAATAACCAGTTATTCAGACCAGTTATTTGCACTTTATCCAATGCGGGTCTTCGTACAAACCCAATTCACAATATTCAGATTAATTGATCAATTTAAGTAATTAGAGTAACACGTTATTTTTTATTTTGTCGAAGAATATAATAAATAAATAGAAATATGAAATATATAATATTAACCGCAACATTCACTTACAATTGCACTAGAGTACCTAGTTTCTATATTCATATATATATATATATATATATTTATATTTATCTGGGTATAACTATATATAAAGATGATTCACTTAACTATAGCTAGGAAATGCCATAGGAAATGATCTGTGTTTTTTTTTTGTTTTTGTATATATTGATTGGCCAGAGACAATAGACAACAGACAAACAGCAGCAGAGACAACAATTGTTTGTTGTTGGATTTCGCAAGACATTGACTATGTACGGCAAATCGACCAGAGACGCTCGATCATGAACTTAACTTAAACTAGATCTCAGATAGCAACTATATAACTAAAACTAGTTGGACAACTGTTGCTGCTCCTCCTGCTGATTCTGCTGCTGCTGATTCTGCTGCTGCTGCTGCTGCTGCTGTCCCTTCTCGCTTGCCTTCAGCTCTTGGAGCTGTGCCTGGACATTCTTGGCCTGTTCCAGGCGACGAGAGACACCCTCCATGGACTCCCTCAGCGAATCGATGTCAACGGCATTTTCATCCTTATCGCCATCCTGATGGCTCTTCTGGCTGTTGTACTTGGAGAAATATGTGAGCGATTTCATCAGCTGATAGCTCTTCGAGATGGGTATATTCGAATCGTAAACACTCTTGCTGGCACTGCAATCCACATAGAACCACCAGTTGCACTTCAGTATGGTCTGATCGAACAACGTATTCTCCGGACACAAGAATGACTTTCGCACCATTCCATCATCTGTCAGAGCACACACATGAAATACCTAAAAATCAAATAAAATATTATAATAAATTCTTTAATCCATTAGAAGCTTTCTATAATTATTAAGTCACCATGCAGCCCAGATCGGTGTCGGCATAGAGACCCGGAAAATGCTTTTGCCTTGCGCACGAGAAACTCGTCGGCGGCAAGTCGACCTTTGACTTGAAGTTGTCATCGAAGTTCTTGTCATAGCCCACTGGATAGTACTCCTTGGGTGCATTCATGACCTGCAATAAAAAGTAATCGAAAAGATACAGGAAATTAGAGAGTTTATTCTGAGATACCCGTGGGTCAAATAAAATCAATCTTCGTTTTTAAATAACCAAATCGTATTCAAACTAACCATAAAATGAAAATCGACTAGATAATTATACAAAAGTTCTGGTTTTATTACAAATTATTAATAAACTTGTCTGTTGGAGTTAAGCAGTTTTCTACCTTAGAATGAAGAGTTTCGAGTACAAATCGCTGTAAAGTTTTTAAAATTAACTTATTTAATTAATAAACTATTTAAAGAAGATTTTGTACATGTGAATTATTAAAATACCAATGTCTAATATATAAATAAAATGAAAGCTTATTTCTGAATTCGCTGCGTACATTTAAAAAACTACTAACTGGATTTAAGAAAAGAAGATCCTGGTTTTAAGAAAGACACAATCCTGCTTACTTTCTGAATAATAAGGTGGGCTACACTTTCCTAAATTTCAAATCGATTTTCAGAGTGTACATTAAATGTTTTATTTATATAAGCATTCTAGAAATTATACATTATTTTCTTCAAATCTTACAAAAATCTAAACTGGAATTGAGAAAAAAAAAATCCTTTTTTATAGAGAGTCAAAAATTGTTTTTCTAGAAATATACTTTACGGCTAATAAGGTAAAATACTCCTGGCGATTTTCTGTATTTCTTGAATTTTCATCTTTAAGCAAGAAAATGCTCACCTTTGACACTTTGTGTTCGGCCAGTTGATTTGGCTGTGGTGTTGTTGTCGTCGTCGTCGTCGTTGTGGTCCTCACAGTGGATGTGCGAATGAATTCCTGTCTCAATTTGGATGCGAGCATGGCTCGATGCTCGGCCTTCAGTTGCTGTTCCCGCACATAGATGGCATGCTTGATGGTGTCCACGGTGACATTTGCTGCCGCCGCAAGCTCCTCAACTGTCACATCCCGCAGATCAAACTTGGGCTCCTCAAACTGTAGATAATTGGGATGTTTGCCCAGTGTGCGCTGCTCCGCTGCCGGAGACGACACCGACTCCGTCTTGCCCACGTTGGCAATGCGGGAAATGGATTCGGGCATCGCTTGGAAAACGGGTACAGCCTGTGGCAGAGATTGCTTGGGTTGTGCCACCATCTGATTATCGGCATGGAATGTTCGATTCGAATGCTGAATAAAAGTTAATAATAGTTAATAAAAGTTAATAATTTACTGGTTGTTTTCTATTATACACACCGGTTTCACATTTCCATCCACCAGTTTGTTGTTGACACTGACTCTGGGTTGTGTGGTGTCCACGGCAATGCGACGCTGTGCCCCAACCGGCGTTGGATGTGGCTCGTTGTTGCCTCCGGCCTTTTGTGGTATGGGTTTGAAGATGGGCACGCCCATTGGCAGCGGACGTGCCTCTGTCATTAGTTGGCCCTGCTGTGGCTGTGGCTGTGGCTGTTGTTGACTCTTCGCCACCTTGGCCGCCTGCTGCAGCAGCTGCAGATTGTAGGATCCGGGCCCAGAGGAACGGGATGTGATGCGCTTTTCGGGCAGTGCATGCTGCACCGCTGCCTGTGGAATTTACTTTACTTTTAGTTTTATACTCAAAAACAATTATAAAATATCTAAAATTTCTAAATTAATATATTATAAACTTTGAATACCAATTCTACTAATTGTAAGACGGTTTTAAATTAAGCTAATTATGCTTCTTACTTTCGAACATTTTGGTTAAGTGAAGCATGTTTAAATTGTCATAAAATCAAAAAATTTGTTTATTTATTATTAATGTCAATCAGCTTAAAACCAGCTAAAGTTTTATGCATTTTATTAAGACTAAGTTAGCAGCCCATATACTCATTAAAAAAAATTAGAGTACTCAATTATTTATTGAAATCAAGTACGAAACATAAACTAAACTAACTATCCCAAAATTCCCAAATGTAAGCTAAATAAGATTGTTATCTCTTTTCGAACATTTAAGTAATCAAAGCCTGATCAAATTTTTCTGATCTGATATTTAAATGTTATAATACACATTTAAATGTATATAATTTAATTAGTTACTTAAATTTTTAAAATATATTTACAATTTTTTTAAATTGTGGACTGCTTTTAATATAAGAAGACAAATAAAAAAAAATGTGTGAATTGTGACAAATCAATTTAATGATCGTAACAATGTGAAAACAAGACTTATCTATTTGAATTCCAAATTAAGAATGATATAAAAATGTGTTGAAATATGAAAAACTAAAAATATGGGGAGGTTCAAACCCAGTTGTACTTCTATTTAAAACAGCATACTTTTCTCTGAGTGTAAGAGTCACCTATTAACACTCACCTCCTTCTGTCGCGAGGAGGGCAACACGCCCACCAGCTCTGGTACCCCGTTCCGATAGTTAATTGCACGTCGTCGATCGCTCTCCACAATGCTCAACGACTCCTTGAAGCCGAGTTCATCGCCCACACTGAGACCTGGAAGCAAATGTTGTTAATGTGGCACCATTATGAATAGGGTTACTCATGAATGCAACGACTTCATCAATCAAATCGCCGATAGTTAATCGCGTCTTTGTTTTATTTTAGTCCGCCTTTGTTCTTTTTGTATGTACAGATAAAATTGTGAATTAGGGTTAAAAAATACATTTTAGCCAATGGTCAATGCTATTGCTACGGATATTGAACCGTGTCTTTGGCTCTCTGTTTGATCCACTCTAAACTGGATATTGCTACCAACATTAGCATTGGCATTGGCATTGGCATTAATCCATGGATGATGGCTTTAAATGCTGCAGATTTTTGTCTCATTTTGTTTTCTCTTTTTTGTGGTCATCTACTTGATTAACATTTGAGTCAAAACTATATACACATTTTTCGTTTTGTATCTACAATTTATGGTTAAAGCTATAAGTTAGAGTTTAACTAAATATAATAGACAAGGTGTGTGTGTGTGTGTGGGGGGGGGGGGGGGGTGATTGGTTATAGATTTCTTGATATGTTGGATTTACCTAAACCGAAATGCGCCTTGACGCCACCCAAATTTCGTACACGAAACAGTCCAGATTTTTTGAAGTTACAATCGAGTGTGAAACCATATTCGGACATAAAAACGCACGTCCCGCAAGCCAATCCTATAAATAAATAGAGAACGCATACACACGATAGGAAACTTCTTCAATATAATACAAAAGGTAATAATAATTATTTTTAGTACACAAAGCATTGACATTGATTAGTGAGTAGCAGAAGTAGTAGTAATAGTAGTAGTAGTATTAGTAGTAGAAGTAATGATAGTGTTAGTGTTAGTGTGTTATGTGGGAATTCGATATTGTAAAACATTTACCAAAACATACACTTAGACAATGAAAACAGGCTAGGAAATCGTGTTTGTGCTTCTGAGTGGGTTGTTTAGGGTTGGGCCCAACATTACAATCCAATTATAAAGATCTCGACATAGCCGTGACTGTCCGTGGCACAGTTTTTGCCAAAAAAAAATAAATAAATAAAACAAAAAAACCTTTTTAACAAATAAACAAATAAACAACGAAAATATAGTAATAAAAAAAAGATGGCCCGCATTCAATTCAAAAGGCGTAGGCTAAAAACAAAAATTTGATTGATGTGTCTCTGCTATCAAACACAGCCACAGCTATAACCATATCAAGGTGTCAACTTTAACAAATGGCTTTTAAGTGGCAGCCTAAGCCGGAAACCCTTAATACTTTTATCTATTAACAAAGATCAAATGCCAGAGACCAATATTGCTGACATGCTCTTTAGCTAACGATCATAATTAACAGCTCCACCAAAAAACCAAAAAAAGAACTTAACTTTTTAAGTGCTGCAACCATAAATATTTGAACAAAACTTCCTGATGGACCAACTGGTATGCATTTTTTTTACAGTTTAACTATGACAAGTCATCACTTAAAATAAACTTACTTAGATAGATAAGTAGGCAGTTAAAGTGTGCCAGTTTGTTAGCTAATATATTTCAAGCGACAACAAAACAAACGCAGTGCAACAAAGTGAACCCAAATTGCAACTTGAGACTGGAGTTAAAATTAAATTGTTAGCATGTCAAGTGGCACATGAAACGAGCCTCAAATGTATTCTTACAAAATACCAAAGATAATAATATAACACATAACACATCATTTGCTGGCAGAAAGTTCCATCCATAAATCCATATCAGATAGCTTGTGATATGTCTCAGAAAAATGGAAACCCCAAAAATGTTTGACTTCTCTTACTGAGGGCTGGAAAGTATCTACAGAAATTTGAATAAAGCCCTGCTTGTCTTTCTAACCTAAAGTACAAAATTTACCAAAACAAATTATCAAAAATTATTTCAATACATTTTTAAAACTACGAAAAATATTTGTAGATGTGAATATTCAATTTTTAAATAAAAAACGTAAGTGACAAAAATAAACACACAAAGCTCTGGTTTTATAGAAAGCCATTGCTAATTTCTAAAATTCAGTGTGAGTTTTTGTGATTTTTCTGAGTGCACATACTAAAGACTCTAAACTAGATTATTTAGTAGCTAATTTAGCCAAATGCGCACTTGAAGTTGAAATTGTTTGCCAGAGCATCGATATGAAATGTGGTTAGTAGATGTGGCTTGTTGCCACTGGCCAATTAATTGCTGCCTGTGCAAATGCTAAAACTAAAGCTGCACATTGGTTCAAGGAAAATGGAGCGTGTTTTAACAACAAAAATGCGAACTTTGCCATCAGCGAGGGCCAATTTTGGTCGTTTTCATTCAGATTAACGAGTGTTTGCGGTTCAGTTGAGGTTACTGGAAACATGGTTTGGTGCCATTAATGTTTGAATACCCAACAAATGAGAAGTAAACATGACAAGGCAACATTATCATTAACATCTTCTCACATAGATTATGGCTAGAATAATATTCGCTAAACACAAAACAAGTTAGAATGCTTCAGTCGAGAGTGCTCAGACTAGCAGATACCTTGAACCCAGTTATTAAATACATTGAAGTCTAAAGGTAGATTATTCAATATAAGAATTAACGAAATCAGCACTCCTCAGCCGATCTGAATGAAATTCTTACAATTGATGAATAATATGCCACACTATATATTTGATATAAATGGAATACATATACGATACTCTTACATTCAAAATTTGAAGTCTCTAGCTCTTATAGTCTCTAAGATGGGCTTATTTATAAAGACAGAGAGAGAGAGACATAGCTAAAATCGATGCTGATCCGAAATAAATATACTTTATGGTATCGGAGATGATTTCTTCTGCCTGTTACGAACTTTAGCACTACTTTATTATACACATTTTCCCATTTGAACTTCGTTCAGGGTATCAAAAGCATTTTAATATTTATTTAAGACATAATTATCATGCTATTTAGATAAGACACACAGATATATGAATTGCAACTAGTCTTGTAAACTGGTGACACTCAATAATATATATATATTTATATATTCTACCATATAAGTGGTTATAAAAAATGGTTTGTTTTCAATGTCAAACCAATTAAGAAATCTGTGCAAATCAAGTGAATGCTTTGAGTGCAATTACTTACACATATTTGTAAACCTCACTTAGCACCACTAACTAAGAATACTCGACCAAATCTTGCTCTCAACTTGATATATATATGCAACTATAAACTGCAACTGGAACTTGAACTTTGTTTTACTTCTTTAATATGCTAGTTTGAGAACTAGACAAAATATATTGAATAAATAAATCATTTATTTTTTAAAGTATATGTACTAATTTCGAAAAATACATTTCTACCATTATTAACAAGTAAGAGTGCTGTAGTAGATATACCCTGAACCCAATTATTAAATATATTCTATTATTAAGCAAAATCCCCTTTAAAAAGATTTACACTAACACGTGAAACACACAATCGTAGGTAGCGGGGCTCATGCCATCTCTTTCTCACACATGCGCTCGCATATTTATGCATGCAGAAAATGCTTGCGGCTCCTGATAGAAATGAGATCAATATGAGAATATATGTTCGACTATAACTTGGGTGTTTCTTATCCGATCTTGACGAAATTTGGGCATTTGATCAAGAGTATGCATATGCATATCATGTATTAATTCTGCCTTTAAAATTGTGGCATTTATTGCTATCGGAAATTTGATCAAGCACCGACCAGAATTGTGTAATTCATAAATGCAGCTGGGAATCATCATCCGAACCTAAGCTCGCACGAGTGCCACAGAGATGGATTCAGATTACACAACGGGAACCTAACCCAACTGCAATTAATAATAATATATTAAGGCTGTATCACTTCTGTTCTTCTTCTTTATTTCGCAATAAATTCTGCACTCGAGAAAGTTCGACTTGAAAATACACTGAACGGAAATTTCATTTACAGTTTGCCGCTGCATTTGGCAACGTGTAATTTATTATTATATTTATTATAATTATTATATTTATTATAATTATTATATTTATTATTATTATTATATTTATTATTATTATACCGATAGTTATAAGCTTAAGCTTAAGCTGGTTTGGATCCATCTGCTGGTGATGGTATTATGTTCGGTAAGGCAAAAACACAGGCGTTGACACGTGCAACAGACATTGGCGCCAGTTCAGTCCAGACATTGCTCACCGGATCGTACTCCTCGACATTGTTGATCGGACTATAGTCATAGCCGCCAACGGCAATCAAACGATCTCCAAGCTGAGCACAACCAATCCCACAGCGTCTCTCTCTTAGCGAGCAAACAATTGTCCACTTATCGGTAGTTGGATCATAACGTTCCACGCTTTCAGTGACTATATTCTGGCTCACGCCCCCCAAGGCAAAGAGGAATCCATTTGCAACACTGACACTAACTTCGTGTCTACCTCGATGCATTGACGCCCGAAGGCTCCATTTGTTTGTTTTCGGATCGTAGCTTTCGACTGAGCGATGAGTGATTCCGCCAACAGCATAGAGATGACCGCCCAACACCGCAACACCAAAATGCACACGCTCCTCGGACATCGGCGCCACATTGCTCCAGGTGCGCGCAATGGGATCAAAGCGTTCAACCGTTTTCAGGCAGCCTCTATCAGAGTATCCACCGACCGCATAAAGGTATCCATCCAGAACAGCAACGACTGGGCCCCTACGTGGCGTTCCCATTGGATTGAGTGGCACGCAGGCCATCGTGTTAAGGTCAATGCTCTCCACAGAGTTCAATTTTTTTTTATTTTCATCGCATCCGCCTACCAAAATCAGTTTGTTCTCCATGACAGCGGCACCAAAAGAAGAACGGTTTTTGATCATGTGCTTCCAAGTCGTCCACTTGTTCAGATGCCGACAGTAGCTCTCAATGGATGTGTGGCATCTGTTGTCCCAACCCGTGCCACCCACAACCAGCAATCGGTCAAAAGTGGATTTGCGATGCTTGGTTCGTTCGGTGGCAGCAATGAGCGAACGGCGCTCGAGGGGCATTGAATGCCATTTGAAGGCCTCAAGCAGCTGTTGGTGGCACTCGTTGCTGCTGGCACTGCACACTTTCTCCACGTGATCCACTAAAAATGATGGCTGCAACAGGTGCAGACGCACCTTGGCGAGCAGTCCGGCAATGTGATTCTCACGAGTGGGCGCATCGTGGCGCACCCACGACATCATAGAGTGGAAGACATCCTCCTCGGTTCTCACATTTAGCTCATCGCTGGATAACAGCTTGCCCAGCTGATTAGCGTTTAATTGTAAGAACTCCTTATGCTGGCACACCTCCATAAAGTGCTGGTTGGTGTACGCCTGCGCCACTCGCAGCAGCTCTTTGCAGCTCTGCTGATCCGCCAATAATGCGAATCCCAAACAATTGGATGGGTGCAGCTGGCGAGCCATAAAATTGGAGCATGCCTTCACCACAGATGTGAACTGCAGCATGTTGGCGGTGGCCAGCATCGTCTCGACAGTGTCCTCGTGCAACTCAATGCGTCCGGTGTAACAGTGCTGGACGAGCAGCTGCAACGCATCGCTATGCACCTCGCCAAGAATCACCTCATGCTCCTTGCTCTCGCGCAGCGACCCGGTGAACATTGCCAAAAAGTATTCACTCGATGCTGAGAGCACCAGGCGATGAACGGACACCCGTTTGCCATCAATGCCAGCGATGAGAACCACATCGCACAGCTGCTGGCTGTCCACAAAGTGTTGCATTCGCCTCAATAAGGTGTCTCCATGGCTGCCCACACTGGAATCAAATATGTCGCCGGCTTCCGAGTCTCGAGTCGGAGTCTCTTCTTGGTTCCCATTCACAGATGACATTTTATTTGGTTTTTGAAACTTGTTGAAATCTTTATGAAAATACAAATTTACTTCATAAATTCGATATAAGCTACAAAGAAGCTGTGAAAGCTATCTGGCAACCGATACTATTGAAAGCAATTAATCGAGTCAGTGGCGATATTCGCAAAGTATCGATATCTGATCGGAATGAAGCGCAATTAAGCATAAGTTGATTCGATTGAATCGAAACACAAATGAGTCTCCCCAACTTTATTATTACTAAGTAAAAGATGAATATCAAGAAACCTCGCGACTTCTCTTCTGATCCCGAAAACTGCAACATAAGCAGCAACTGTCGGAGGCGCAGGCGCTCAAGTTACAAATGTTACAAAAGTTGACAAATGTCGCATCTGCGTATTTCTAATTGTAGGGGCCAAGTGCCGCTGCTCGCGAGTCTGCTGCATCAGCGAATTCCAGCCAGGGCCGAAGCGGGTGGTACAGAAAACTATTAGCCTGGAGCGAGAACGGAACAATTAATTTACCTCACTAAGAAAGTGGCACAATGGAAACCACGTAATACAAAATCGTGACCTTGATAAATCTTTTTATTGTTTATGTATACTTTGTTTATATTCTTTTTGTAAGAAAAAATTAACCAATTTCAAAATAAAATGTATTTACATTTCTCAAAGGAACTTAATTTAGATTGTTTATTAATTTTTTGTTTTATTAATAACAAAACAAGTAAGAGTGCTTTAGTCGAGTGAACTCGACTACGATATACCCTGAATCCAGTTATTAAATATATTCTATTATATGGCAAATTCCCCGTTAAAAATTTTGCAGAAACATGCGAGCAGCTCTGCAAGCGCCCTCTGCCGACAAATACGTGAAACACGCAATACACAAGAAAACATATTGACGCTCACTTCGATGATCATGCCATCTCTTTCTCACACATGCGCTCGCATATTTATATTTTGTGCATACAGAAAATGCTGATAGAAATGAGATCAATATGAGAATATATTATCGACTATAACTTGGGTGTTTCTTATCCGATCTTGACGAAATTTGGGCATTTGATCAAGAGTATGCATATGCATATCATGTATTAATTCTGCCTTTAAAATTGTAGCATTTATTGCCTATCGGAAATTTGATCAAGCACCGACCAGAATTGTGTAATTCATAAATGCAGCTGGGAATCATCATCCGAACCTAAGCTCGCACGAGTGCCACAGAGATGGATTCAGATTACACAACGGGAACCTAACCCAACTGCAATTAATAATAATATATTAAGGCTGTATCACTTCTGTTCTTCTTCTTTATTTCGCAATAAATTCTGCACTCGAGAAAGTTCGACTTGAAAATACACTGAACGGAAATTTCATTTACAGTTTGCCGCTGCATTTGGCAACGTGTAATTTATTATTATATTTATTATAATTATTATATTTATCATTATTATTATAGCGATAGTTATAAGCTTAATGTATAAATAATATACACTCGCGAGCTTGAGTTGTAAATTCAGACTGACTTGCTCTGACGAGCAAGTCTTCATTTTATTGACAAATCTTAAAACTAAATACATCTGTTTCCTTATCTAACGCAGTCGCTTGTAAGACGACCACAGTGTAATTTCCATCCCTCGCTATCTTTGGGAAATTCTAGGAATAGCGTGACCCGGCCTTTAGGTACCTAACCTAGAGTGTGCTGCATGAGCCCGCTAGCTGATACCCAGAGCGACACATGTTCATACTTGAACACTTAAGCTTAAGCTGGTTTGGATCCATCTGCTGCTGATGGTATTATGTTCGGTATGGCAACAACACAGGCGCTGCCACGTGCAACAGACATTGGCGCCAGTTCAGTCCAGACATTGTTCACCGGATCGTACTCCTCGACATTGTTGATCGCATTACCGTTATAGAAGCCGCCAACGGCAATCAAACGATCTGCAAGCTGAGCACAACCAATCCCAAAGCGACTCTCTCCTAGCGAGCAAATAAATGTCCATTTATCGGTACTTGGATCATAACGTTCCACGGTTGCAGTGTCTCCATTCGTGTCCGAGTTCCCCAAGGCGAAGAGGAATCCATTTGCAACACTTACACCAACTTGTTTTCTACTTTGATTCATTGACGCCCGAAGGCTCCATTTGTTTATTTTCGGATCGTAGCTTTCAACTGAGCTATGAGTGGTGCACCTGTCGGTTCCGCCAACAGCATAGAGATGACCGCCCAACACCGCAACACCAAAACACGAACGCTCCTCGGACATCGGCGCCATATTGCTCCAGGTGCGCGCAATGGGATCCCAGCGTTCAACCGTTTTCAGGCAGCTTCCACCAGTGTCTCCACCGACCGCATAGAGGTATCCATCCAGAGCAGCAACGCCTAGGCCCCAACGTGGCGTTCCCATTGGATTAAGTCGCACGCAGGCCATCGTGTTAAGGTCAATGCTCTCCACAGAGTTCAAAACATCGCAAATTTCGTATCCGCCTACCAAAATCAGTTTGTTCTCCATGACAGCGGCACCAAAAGAAGAACGGTATTTGATCATGTGCTTCCAAGTCGTCCACTTGTTCAGCTGCCGACAGTAGCTCTCAATGGATATGAGGCGTCTGCTGTCACAATCCCTGCCACCCACAACCAGCATTTGGTCGAAAGTGGATTTGCGAGGCTTGGTTCGTTCGGTGGCAGCAATGAGCGAACGGCGCTCGAGGGGCATTGAATGCCATTTGAAGGCCTCATTCAGCTGTTGGAGGCACTCGTTGCTGGCACTGCACACGTTCTCCACGTGATCCATTAAAAATGATGGCTGCAACAGCGGCAGACGCACCTTAGCGAGCAGTCCGGCAATGTGCTGCTCACGAGTGGGCGCATCGTGGCGCACCCACGACATCATAGAGTGGAAGACATCCTCCTCGGTTGTCACATTTAGCTCATCGCTGGATAACAGCTTGCCCAGCTGATTAGCGTTTAATTGTAAGAACTCCTTATGCTGGCACACCTCCATAAAGTGCTGGTTGGTGTACGCCTGCGCCACTCGCAGCAGCTCTTTGCAGCTCTGCTGATCCGCCAATAATGCGAATCCCAAACAATTGGATGGGTGCAGCTGGCGAGCCATAAAATTGGAGCATGCCTTCACCACAGATGTGAACTGCAGCATGTTGGCGGTGGCCAGCATCGTCTCGACAGTGTCCTCGTGCAACTCAATGCGTCCGGTGTAACAGTGCTGGACGAGCAGCTGCAACGCATCGCTATGCACCTCGCCAAGAATCACCTCATGCTCCTTGCTCTCGCGCAGCGACCCGGTGAACATTGCCAAAAAGTATTCACTCGATGCTGAGAGCACCAGGCGATGAACGGACACCCGTTTGCCATCAATGCCAGCGATGAGAACCACATCGCACAGCTGCTGGCTGTCCACAAAGTGTTGCATTCGCCTCAATAAGGTGTCTCCATGGCTGCCCAAACTGGAATCAAATATGTCGCTTGCTTTTGAGTCTCGAGTCGGAGTCTCTTTTGGATTCCCTTTTACAGATGACATTTTATTTGGTTTTTGAAACTTGTTGAAATCTTTATGAAAATACAAATTTACTTCGTAAATTCGAGATAAGCTACAAAGAAGCTGTGAAAGCTATCTGGCAACCGATACTATTGAAAGCAATTAATCGAGTCAGTGGCGATATTCGCAAAGTATCGATATCTGATCGGAATGAAGCGCAATTAAGCATAAGTTGATTCGATTGAATCGAAACACAAATGAGTCTCCCCAACTTTATTATTACTAAGTAAAAGATGAATATCAAGAAACCTCGCGACTTCTCTTCTGATCCCGAAAACTGCAACATAAGCAGCAACTGTCGGAGGCGCAGGCGCTCAAGTTACAAATGTTACAAAAGTTGACAAATGTCGCATCTGCGTATTTCTAATTGTAGGGGCCAAGTGCCGCTGCTCGCGAGTCTGCTGCATCAGCGAATTCCAGCCAGGGCCGAAGCGGGTGGTACGGCTTCCTTCTGCCTGTTACATACATTTGCACAAAATCATTATACCCTTTTTACCCATTTTTAATGTGTTCAGGGTATAAAAATTATGTATCTTAAACTTTGAAATTAATTTCAAAAATTTCTTTGATATGTTGTCCATTTGAATGTATTTTAAAAATATTTCTTGCATGTTGGTAAAACGTTTAAACAATTGTATTGTCATTACACACCAAAAACTTTCATTTATCAAAGTCAGTTGAAGTATTTTAACCGCTTCACTTTAATTTAGACCAACATAATTGCACTTTTACCTAAATTATGGCAACAGGAAAATCTAAATAAAAAATATGTAAATCTGCATTACGTATGCGACGCGTGGGTTTTATTTCGAAGCGAGCAGATATTTTAATTACGCCCCGAAATGGTTAGAAAAAAAAGGCAAAAACCAAATAAAATGTCAACGGTTAATAAAGTTAATAAAGACATTAAAATAGATTGAGTTTTGGGGTGAAATTGGCAAAGCAAAATGTTGTTGAGTTCAGGCAGAACAATTAAAATACGAGAAAAAAAAAAACAAATAGCGAAAGAAAAACTACAAATCAAAATTGTGCAGTACTTGAAACGGTTCAAAAAGAGGGGCAGAGCAATAGCCGGCTAATTGACCGTCGCAATGCCAAAGACAACAACTAAACTAACTACAAAAAACAACAACTATTACAACAACAGCGTGAAACGTCAACTCAGTTAGTCACAGACAGCTTTCACCCGTCATCATCTCGAGACTCGTGCGGCGTCTCTAGTATGAAATGGTTGCTTGGCTTGGCTTGGCTTGGCTTGGCCTGGCCTGGCTTGGTTGCCTATGACAAATAGAAATTGAAACTGAAACTGAAACTGAACAAATAATGAGCCATAAATATGCAGTCGGTATATTGCCGACTAGCCGGACCGCCATCCATCTATTCAAACCCTGCATGATTATAATCGCCTTTAAATGAAAATCGCCCTTAAACGAAAATCGCCAATGAAACTATAAAGTTTTTCTTGTTCTTAGAAATAAATTCAAATAGGCAAAAACATTTTCCTTAATATTAGAAATTCATGCAATAAATCGACAATTCCAAAAATACTTTTAAGGAATAATTTCTATTATTAAGAATTGCATTTGTAAAATGTAGAATTGCAAACGCTGATTTGTAGAAAATATCCTTTGGGAAATTCAGAAAATAGTAATCAAATTTACTCTCTCCAATGCTATATTATTTCCGTAAGTGTTATAAATTTATAAACTAAACTTATAAACATCTTTAAATACAGATATTTATTAAAATGAAATAAGTAACAAATAAGCTAATAAGAATTCTTCAAGCAGAAAACATAAGTTTAGAAATTAAACACATTTTTTTTTTAATTTCACATAAATCCAAAATGAAATTAAGATATACAAACTCTGCTTTTTGGAAAGCCAGAAATGCACTTACTGAATTGCAGGCTAAGAAACCCTTGGTGAATTTTAAAAATTCGGAGAAATGTTTTCTTTGAGTGTATTCGCTGTTGACCCGCCACAGCTAGCAACTAACTTGGCTTAGTTACTTTCCGTTTCAGCCTGTGCACTTTTCACCAGTCAGTTAGGCAGCAGCCTTCTCCCAGTCAGTTAGCCCATCCAGTTAGCACCTCGCTGCGAAAGTGGGTCAACAAAATATAATACAAAAAAAAATAAGCTACCAAATAGCAACAGCAAACATAGATATTAATTGTGGCCGCCTTTGCGGAATGTCTTTTTTGTATCTTTTTGTTGCTTTGGCATTAATTGAATTTAATGATAAATGCAAATATTGTGTATAAATTATGGGCCCATCAGATGAGCATCTGGGTTCACAGCGTTAAATTTTTTGTGGTAAGTGTCTCTGCAGGCGTCAACCTCAGTTTTGTTTCCCTTGTGAGCGGCACTCTTTTATGGTATCTTTTATACATTTATATCTATAAATGTATCTAAATGCTCAGTTTCAGCATGCATTGTGTGCCAGCGTTTGTATGTCCATTGTGAATCCGATGAGCATTGTTCAAAATAAAACCACTGCATTCCATAGGCCAGAAAATAAATACGGCTAAGGTGTTAAGCACTATAAAAGGAAGCAACTTTGAGATTAATATAAACGATTTAATCTACCATACATAGGTTTTGAGAATTCCTTTCGCTTTCGCAGCCATCTGAATATCAATAAAAACTATTTAAACTTGACCTCGCTCAACAGAATCCATTCGCTGGCTTTTGTAGGAAGAGTTGTTAACAATATTGCGCTGGGATTTTGAGCGTAACTAGAAGATAATGTCGCAAAGTTGACCTTCAAAGGTTTAGGCATTTGAGTGAGGCACATTTCCAAGAGATGGACAAGTGCCAAATTGGAAACTAGCCTCAAAAAAAAATAAAAAAAAATAAACACAATACAATAATAACAACAATGCAGCAGACTTTTTGGTTGGCTGCCAATCTGCATGCTAATTCGTTTTGTCAGTTAATTATGTTAATTGAATGATGGTCTTGACAGTGAGTGATATGGCCCGAACAAAAACAAAACACCCAAATACAAAATGTTTTGGCCACTTCAAGATCTAACAAAAAAGTTTCGAATTAAATTGCAATTTGAGCGACCATTTGTTGCATGTGCTTACTTGTCTTCCTCTCTGTGTGTGGCACATAGGCAAGAAACAACCACAAAGCAAAAGTCCACATAATTGTATTTGGTATGGTGAATCTTAGATGCTCTTACATGACTTTAAGCCCTAGACAATTGGATGATGCCACAAATGTTTTACTTCATTTTTGAAAACAAAAAAACAGAAAAACAGTCTTATTCAAAATTAACATATTTAAGGGTAAGAGATTGGCTTAAATGTTCCTAATAAATTACAAATAAATTTTGGTTTGCCTGAATCAAGAGTAAGAAAAACGCGTAAGTTCTCTTAACCTGCTTTAAATCGCAAAGAAGTTGATGAAAAGGCCAAAAACCTTTCTTGAAAATTGTACTTAAGTATAGGAAAAAAATAATAATAATGTTCAAAACATGAACAAAAATAGAAAATGCAAAACAGTTGCTAGAAAAACTTAATGTTAATCAAAAAATATAATCAGCTTGACAAATCCACACTTTAGCATAAGTTTATCTTTATAAATTGTACGTAAATCAAAACAAATATTCAGCAAGAAAATCGGCATTTTTTGGGGAGTATAAATTAGTATTTATATTTAAAGTAGTCACTTTATTTTTGTTAGTGTCAATTTTTGGAGGCATTGTTAACCAAATTCTGCAAAATTGAATACACTTTGCGGACTTTTCTCATGATTTAAAAATCCAGATACAATAAATATGAATCAAAAAGTATTCCAAATGAAAATCAGCTTAGTTTGCGAGTACAAAATTATCGTCAGTATTTATGTATATTTGAAATGTTTAGTTTATTAATAATTGATAGCATTCTTAACCAAAATCTAATACACTTGGCAGACTTTTTAACAATCACAAACAAAATTATCATTATTAGTATTTGAAATTTATAAATTATGATTCATTTTAAATGCAGCATGAATATCGGCTTAGTTTGTGCAGCACAAATAATGTCATTTAAAATGTTAGTGGTTTATCTTTCAATGTTAATTTTTGATCTCTAATCAAATCTCTATAACTAATATGCACAACGCTTATGTTAGGGCAATAAAAAATGCCTCACAACAATAACAAAAGGTAACAAAGACGCCCAGAAGCGATGCAGCGGCGGGTGAACAAATGAGTCTACAGCTCAAGCTGACGGAGCTGGAGCTCAAAGTCTGGGTTGGAGTTGAAATTTGAGTTGGAGTCGGAGTCGGAGTCGGAGTTGGAGTTGGTGTCGGCGTGCGTGACCTTTGAAGGTCTTACGTGAGCGAGTGGGTTGCGTGAGCGAACCAAAGTAGCCGCCAGCCAGCCAAAAAGATACACACACAGAAGAGTAGTAATAGTAGTAAACTGTGGCAGACACACACACACAGACACACAGCTCATTATGTAGGTATTTATATATGTAGGTATGTAGGTATTTGTATGCGGACTAGTTGTATTGTTAACTGCCGCTGTGCTCCGCTTGTGAGTCTTGCATGCTGATGCTGGCTGTGAAGATGCGATAATTATGTTTAAATTTATTGTTAATTGTTAACAAAAAGTGCCCTGCTTGACAGCGAATTACGTATTTGTGTTTTGGGTCACTGCGAATTTGCCAAGAATTACAGGTGAAATTCCGTAATCAAAAACATTAAGTGAAAGTATAAATACAATTATGATTTCGGAAAACTATAAGCAACAATGCACAATCTCAAATACAGTTTATGAATTAGAAAAACTATATTTGACAATAATCATCAAGTTTAAGACTCAAATATAATAAATTATTTGGAATGCTTGAAGTTTTGGCTTAACACTACGCTAAACTTACTATAAATATAAATTGCTTTCAAAATAATCAGAGCCTTCTAATAATCCTTAATAATAATTACAATTTTTAAAAATGTTTTTTAAATGACACTATAAGGAAACTATATCTATTTACAACTCCTCCAGTTAGATTATATTTCAATAATAGTCTCTTTAAATATAATCTTTTCCAAATTTTCCAAAATGTTTTTAAAAGCATTCTTAAATGTCATTGGGAAAATATCAGAGCTTTTTGAAATCTTTATTGTTTTTATATTGAAGACTCCGCATTTTGATGGCTTTCGTTAGGTCAGTTTTCGTTAATATTTAAAAGTATAGCAAATTTCAATAGTAAAGTCAACTTTATTTAGAAACAAAAATTATGTATCTGCGGGGTGTGGATAATAGATTTAATGGGTGTCTTACTTATGTGGCGGGGAGTGTACCTGAAGGACAATTTTCTTAATTGCCTGACCCAAACACTGCGCCTTTCACTTGTTGCTCACTTATTGCTCACTTAACTGGTGTTTTTTTATATAGTTTCCCCCTCAAATCCATCAATATGACAATGCAACTTCGCAGTTACCTTTTTTGTGGCATTTATTTTGTTTTTGGACATTTATTGCAACTTGCTGGATTTTGCATCAAGGGGAAAAAGAACCTGTCTGCTAATTGCTATTTGAAAGTCTGCGGCAATTAACGTTTAATGTTTTCTGTGACAGGCGGCATTATTGGTGGCTTTAACACGGCATTTTGGGTCTGCCTTAAGTGGCAACAACTTCAATTACAAAAGCAACAAGTGCTGTTAGCCCTTTTTTATTATTATTTGTTTTATTTTTATCAAGAAGTTGCATAAAGCAATCTGCCAAAAATGTGGGTTATATAAAATATGAGAGCTCAAAAGTAGGAAAGAGAGAGAGAAGCGATTCCAAAGTGCTGCGTCATTGACTACAAAACAAAAGACTGACAAAGCAAAAAAAATTAAAAAAAAAAAAACAAAAAAAAAGGGAAACAGTCGAAGCTTAAGCTCCAGACGCATCTCGTCCACAAAAACTTATTGGCTTCGAATTGATGAATCACTGTATCAGACTGACCTGACTGCCTGCTTGGGTTTTTATAGAGACATCACAGTAACATTGACCATTAGACCACACAGACACAGGCAAGCACCACCCTACACTCGGCAAAACAATTGAGCTGAAGTTTACAAAAGCACCCAAACAACCCTCAAAATTGTATAGCTTTTATAAACAATTTATAAATAAAAATAATAAATATATATATATATATTTAAATATTACAAAAGAATTAATTATCTAATGAATTTGTGTATATGAAAATTTGTAAGAAAAATCGATCCTGGAATAAGGAAAGAGAACTTCTGGATTTAGGAATAATTTCTAAATATACGAAAAGAAATCAATTAGAAAGTAATTTTTTTCTCTTTTTTAGATATTTTCATAGTACAAAAAAATTGTTTTCTGTTATTGGAAAGGAAAAAGAAAAAGCTAAAGTGAAACTTCCTTTAAGAAAGATCTACACTGAAATTTTTATTTGTTATTTATTTTTTTTATTTTTGCAAATGCAAGTTATTTTTAAAATATACTTTCTGAATAATTAGTCCTGTAGCACCAAAAGTATATCGATTTTCATAATTCCAGTGTATATTTTTTTCCTGAGTGTAATGCAGAGAGATATTGCAAAATCTGGGCGTGCTATTGGCTCGCTTTCCAACCAACATGATTCAGCCAAAAATATGACAAGCTGCTGCAGTCGACGCATTCCATTCCAAAGCGGAACAAAAATTATGAGCAGAGCAGAGACCAGCTACAAAAAAAAAAATGCAAATGAAGCGTGTGTGGCTTATGCAGATTTATCGACGCTTCTGCTGTTTATAAAAAAAAAA
Organism: Drosophila setosimentum; assembly: GCA_035043505.1. NCBI lineage: Eukaryota > Metazoa > Arthropoda > Insecta > Diptera > Drosophilidae > Drosophila > Drosophila setosimentum. The sequence continues at coordinate 1,067,600 of JAWNMY010000076.1, read as the reverse complement.
AAAAACAACCGAAACTGGCAATTAACACCGTCATCTGCTGCTCTACTTGTCCATCTTGAAAAGCGCTGAACTTGACCGATTTGACGTTTATTGGGCGTGTTTCTTGAGCTTCAGCTGAAGAATCTGTGTCCATAACACCTATGTCACGCTCAATGTCAAAGGCAATAGCCAAGATTTTGCACTTGAAAAATTCAAATTTGCTGTGTTTTTTGCCAAGTTGCTTAAACTAAATTGCAGTGCGAAGGTTGTACAAATTTAATTCGTATTTTAATTTGCATGCGAATTGATTTATGTATATGCTATGGCCAAGCAAATCGATATATCGACGCGTAACACCTGCCAAATTGCGGCCATGAATGCAGACCATAATGACTTAAATCAAGCAGCACTTCTACTTTACAAGCACTCTCCTCAAATATCGCAAACTTCTCTAGAACTATATCTATGCTTAATGCTTAATGAGATACTTAAGAGCAGTCCACAGATCAGCATCCGTATTCTATCTATAATTTTCATCAGCTCGTTAATCAATCATAAAGAACAAAACGTTTTATGTTTATTATTTTCTTTTTTATTGCCAATCATCCAACAGATATCAAGACTTGTTTTTTTTTTTCATTCACATTAGCAAGGTTTTAAATGCTGAAGCTCGTTTGCATTGAGAAACCAAACCAAAAAAAAAAAACAACCAACGATTTAGCCATGCCCAAAGAAGCTAGCCAAAAAGTAATCGGGTTAAACGCGAGTGCCAAACAAAAGACTGCAAAGCGAAAGACAATGCAAAAATCGAACAGAATTGAAAGTCTACGCACTGGAAATACCCTGTAACGAGGTTGAGTTTGTACTGTTAACCAAACTACCCAAGTGCAAAGCATTTAAAACAATGGTTTTTATTGCTCTCGAAAAAATATTCGCAAGACTTTTGGTGGTAAGGATAACCCACCTCATTATTCTTAATTTCAGAGCACATTTTTCTACCATCTAAAAAGTATATGTCTCATTTTTAGGTCGTTTTTTTGCTATGTGTAATAAATAAAAATAATCGATTTATTTTGTTGCATTTATAAATTTCACATATACAAAGATTTTCAACAATAAAGTATCTTATAGTCTTTGGTAAGGGAAACATTGTCAGATATACTTATGAATAGTAATAACTATATAGTACTTTTATATATAGGACATAAGCAGAACTTTACTTTATTAACACAGCAAGGATAAACCAACGCCAAACTTATGATTGCCATCATTAAGATTCTTTCCATCGAGTATGCTCGAAATTGACCACGTTATACCCGGACGCAGTTGATTCTCGTAACCTAAGCCAATTTCGTTTTTATTATTGATCTTGGCTCGGATCAAGGCATTACCTGCCAACTGATACGTCATACCCAAGTCCATATTCAGATGGCGCCCCTCAGATACATTGTCGATCTGAATGGCAGCGAAAAATCGGTGGCTAAACTTGTGAAAAAGTGAGAATAAAAGGCTATCATTATTTAGCAGTTCGACGTGGAGCGATGTTAAAGCATCCGACCATCCCAGAGCCACTTTCAAAGACATTTCCCCGCCGTCAGCATTTAAATCATAGTCGCAGGCAACACCACCCAAAAGTTCATTGTCACGCAACACCAGCGACAGGCTCATCACAGGATTATTTTTAATTTCTATTTTGCCTAATATGGTATGATCAGCACCCTCATAACAAGCTGAAAATGCTCCATCCTTGCCTCCAGTTGAGGGCAATAGGCGGCCCTCCAATTTGAGCAATAAACCGTCAGCTAATTTGTTGCGTTGTTTGATCTCGCCAAAGAGCTGATTGTCGGTATTCCAGCCTTTGGTGAGTGTAATACCATAATTATAGATATTCAGCTTGTTTTGGAAGGAGCCAAACACTTTGCTGGCATCCTGATTGTCAAAGCCAGACGTTAGAAACTCCATGCCCGAGTTTGTCATCGTTCTGCAGTCGAATTGCCACAGACCTGAATGATAGCGCCAATTTAATAAGTTGCGAGCCCAGTTGCCCAAATTTGCATAGATCGGTGGCGGAGACATCTTCAGGTAATTTAATAATTTGTCCACTTTGAGGGAATTGTATACGTTTCAAATATAGTTGTATTGTGACACAAAGTTTTTGTGCCTTTTAATAAATTTGACTCTTAATGAGCAATTTTTTCTCCAGTCGATATATTTCTTGTTTAATTGAACTTTAAGTCATGGTGTGCTATAACCACGTTTTTATTTATTTCCCGGTGGTTTTAGAAAGTATGCAATTTAGACTGGCAATTTAAGCGAACTTTTCATATATCAAAATTCATAATATCGTAATAACAATTTTCAGGAAAGATTAACATTAAATTTAAAAATCTCCCCCAAAATGATAATTAAAATAAAAATGAGTAGATTTCCTGATTTTTAAAAATATTTTATATATATACGAAGAAAAAAACATTACAAAAAAGAGGAAAGGCTTTTTTCTATTATCTAAATTTTGTTTCTCTTATAAATACCAAAGACATGAACAGAAATTTAGAAAATTGCCTTAAATAATATTCGCACTGAAAACTAGAAACACATTCTGTGCTTTCGAATTAATTTCAGAATATACGAAAAAACCAACATTTTATAAAATGTATCTAGAAACAAGTAAGAGTGCTGTACGCTATACCCTGAACCCAATTAAATATTTCTATTAAATATTTCTATTCCCTTTAAAAAGATTTACACTAAAATGCGAGCAGCTCTGCAAGCGCCCTCTGCCGACAAACACAGAACACACTCAGAAACATACACATTTATGCATACAGAAAGTGCTTGTGGCTGCTGATAGAAATGAGATCAATATGAGAATATATTTTCGACTATAACTTGGGTGTTTCTTATCCGATCTTGATGAAATTGTGATTATTGTGTATTAATTAGAAGATTCTGCCTTTAAAATTGTGGCATTTATTGCTATCGATATTCGATATACGGAGGCAGTTATCGATTAACGCAAACTTGATCTGCGCCTGGTATGCGAGAACCTGAAGTCTCTAGCTCTTACAGTCTCTGAGATCTGCGTGTTCATACAGATGGACGGATGGACGGACGGACATGGCTAAATCGACTCAACCTTTGATCCTGATCAAGAATATATATACTTTATGGGGTCGGAGATGCTTCCTTCTGCCTGTTACATACATTTGCACAAAACCATTATACCCTTTTTACCCATTTTTAATGGGTTCAGGGTATAAAAGGAGACTGGAAATTATACATCTTATCTCATCTCATCTCATCTCATGTCATGTCTTAAGCTCTTGTGATTCTGAGTTCAATATGTCCCAATGAACATATAACCCATTCATTTTTATTTTGGCACTGGGTATATACAAGCTAGAAACTATCGAAAACAGCAATAGGCGAGTTTTAAAGTGAGCGTTAGCTAAATAATTGGTTGAATGTGCTCATAACAGCAGCCAATTGTTGTGTGTTTTGTTGTTGTTTGTTTTCATTGTTGTTGTGGTTGTTGTTCCTTTGAGCTGTGTTTTGGCGCGCTTTTGTAAACACAGGTGGCCAAACTCCATTTGGCTCAGGTGACTCGAACTTAATGTGAAGCTCATCTCAATTTTCAAAATTCAGTCCAAATGCAAAGCACTTTAATTCAGCCAACAGAGTATGCATAACCAGTTGTATTACGAGCTAAATACATATATATCTACATATATATATACATATATGCATATGTATACCAACTAATAGCTGTTTTCAGCTGATCGTCTGCTAAATGTGTGTACATCACTCAAACGTGATGCAAAAGAATTTTTTTGGGGTTAATAGCCGAAATGCGCTGTAAGCTGTTTAATAACTAATTTCATGCGTGACAAGTCAGCCAAGAAACGAATGACTTAAGACACAAACTTGATTTCAAAACTAAATACTTAAAGAAAGCAATTTTGTAATAATCTGCATTATTGCACTGAGAAAAACGCGAAAAGCTTGGATAAACAGTTGTATTTAGCTGGTTGCAGCGCAAGTTTTTTTATCTGAGTCATTATCAATGCAAACAAATTTGACTATTTATTTATCTTTATCCATTATGAATGCAAAATAAATATTTAAAAAATATATAAGTAAATAAGCGACAGGTCAACTGCTTTTAGCAAAGTCATTAGCAAAGCAAAAAAAAATCATTCATTCCATATTAATTGAAGACAGAAAAATATAATAAAAAAAATCAATAAAATAAGGCATCGATTATGAATCATTTAAAAAAGCTTGATTTGCAAACAGATAAATACATATTTAAATTATAATCACAGATCAAACACAACAGAAAGAGTTATCCTAAGAGAGAGAGATGACTGAAGAGTATATACATCTTATCTTATAAAAATGATTTTTGGGTTAGATATGGTTAAGTCTAAAATACAACAAACTCGGCATTTTATGAATTCAATATTATATTGTATTAAATATAATAAGTATCAACCTAGGTATGGTTACAATAAATTAATTAAATTTAAAAATAAAAGTAGTTTTCTTTGAAAGTAGAAATTGTATTTAATATATAATATAAATATTAATGTTTTCATATTATATATATATATTTCATATTATTTATATATATATCATTCATTCTGAACACCAACAAAATATTCATAAATTATGGTGTTAAACTCCACCGACACGAAAAGCTTTGTGAAAAACAAAACGTTAGAACAAATGCATTTTACTCACTGGCCGCCTGCATGATCAGGAATCCAATAACGAAGAAATTCATTGTTTCCACTTTTTATAGCGCTTTATGTTGATTATTTGGATTACTTGTAATTCGGATTTTAAGCGTCGTATTTTTTATTTTTTTTTTTGGTTTAGTTAGTTTTGTTAGCTTTGTTAGCTTCGTATAACTTTTGGCTATCAATTTCCTTGTTGAACAACAAAAACACACGCACAGAGCCAAGTTTTATTTTCTTTTCGCGGCTATGGAAATGTGGAAAACAAACGTTTATTATGATGGGATGTAGGCACGCGTATTTAAAAAAAAAAAAAAAAAAAACTTTATGCAGTACTCGTGCCGGCGGAGATGAGGCACTCTGACTCGGAAGTAGTTGCCTTTAATTAAATTTAATGAAGCTATTACAATTATATGCGCTATAATGCTGGGCTCAGCCAAATAACTAAAAAATAAATATATGCCCAGCAATTGCTGTTTGCCAAGAAATGCGCGTAAATTGAAAACCGGTAAAAATAAAAAAACAAAAAACGCAGAAACGCAAATGAGCTGGACTCAAACAAAAACACTCTCTCTTTCCGTTTTAAAGTAAAAGTGAAGATGCCCATCTAAAGATCGTCAACGACGACAACTACCAAGCTGTGTGGGCTGAATTTTTTTATTTTTTTTTTGGCGTTTCCCATCGATATAAAAATTTGAAAAACCAATAAATGAAATATGGCCATGTTTGTTTGCAGTAATATTTTTGTTAAATGCCTGCTTGTAAATAACTATGCAGCGTTTTCTTAAGCGTAACGGAGCGAACACTTTCCAATTGGTTTGGTTCGGTTTCGGTTTTCAGTTTCTTGGCGCTCGCGCCATAATTTTGACTAGCCACGCCCCCCCAAAATTAAAAAAAATAAAATAAAATAAATGTCAGCACGTCCGGACGTAAAACAACGTGCGCTTAAAACTCGTAAAGATAAAAATCATAGGTAAAAGTTGTTTGCAAAACGCTTTTATTTCATATTTGACTCTAGCTGTGTTTTTGTTATTAAATTTGGCTCGGTTTAATTTAAATAAGCACAATTATTACTGTTTGCTCTACAAACATTAACAAATTCACACTTTTCGCCTTTCGATCACAATACAATAAATAGTTATTAAACTATTGGCCTCGCACACACAAACACACACATATCCATCTAGCCCCGATAAAGACGTTAAATGTATTTCACTTTTTCACATTGGCACGCATTCTTTTTTATTTGTTGTTTTCAATACATAAATACACATATGTGAATAGCGATCGTTTTGTATATATACACATATATATATATATATATATATAGATATAGATATATACATGGGTGTTTGTAAATGAGTATCGAGTCTCGAATCTCGCCTTTACCGCATACGAATCCGATTCAAAATCGTATCTCGAGCGAAACTGAGAAACTGATAAAGCGCGAATAAGACTTGTCACTTTAACGGCTGAGCAAAGACTGAAAACTGAAAACTCTATGAATATGAATCAGAAATTGTTGTGGCTTGTGGCTTGTGGCTAACCAAGCAAACACATACTCAAAAGCCCAAAATCCACCAAGCCAAGCTCAAGTTGGCCTCTTCGGTCTTTTGGCTCGGTTTCGAAAGCGACGACTTTGCGCATGCGCATGTCTCTCTCTCTCTCTCTCTCTTTCTCTGTTTTGTTCTCTCTCACATATGGTCATGTGTGACACTGCAACACTTTGCAACACTGGCTAAATTTAAAAAAAAAATTGAACTGATAAGACGATTGAGTGTTATTAATTATTGTACTTCTTCAAAATAACTTTTACGTTTCTTACTTGTCCTGAAATAAATAAATAAAGAAGCTATGATGTGCTTATGAAGATAACACAAAAATAAATTTATTTTCAATTCAGGATAATAAAAAAAAGAAAAAATATAATAATATATTTAGTCCAGTATTTAGCTGCTGAAAATAATTAAATAGTTGGCTTAGTCTGTTTAAATTTGTTCTGTGTTTCCCCAATTCTCGCAATATATGTTGACTTATATTGCAATATAATATCTCCCAGTTTTATTATATCCTTTTTTTCTACTGCAATCATATTTAGTCCAGTATTTAGCCGCCGATTAAAATAAATGAGATGGTATGTTTTACATTTTCTGAGTCGCCTCAATTCTCGGAATAAATGTTTTAGTTTTATGAAATTAAATTATATGAATATTATAAACTATCTAAAATGTTTGATTATGTGAAATCTCAAAATAATAATAATAAAATGCATGTATATAATTACCAAAAATCGAATTTAAAAATACTTCTATGTTTTAATGTTGTATAATTATATAAGTAACAAGAAGCTAGTATAAGATTTCTACATTGACACATCACTCTGGAAATTAGACATATTTTTTCCACATAACTAACTCAGACGACAACAAGTGGACTAACTGGAACTGACGCTGGCCTTGTGGATGCGATACTTTTGTACCGCAAACAGAGCGCCCTCATCCGAGGTCAGCTGTGTCAGGTATTTGTCCTGCAGGAAACAATTTGTCTCCGCATTAAGTTGATCATCCACAAATGCAAAATGTAAGACGGCATTTGGCACACAATTCAGCTCCAGCAGTGTTTCTGTCGGCGGCAACACCTTCTTCGGCGGTATGGTGAACAATTGAAACTCTTCGCTAGGCTTGGCAAGGAAACCACGCACAAATTCCTCTACCTTGGCAAGGAATTCATGTGGCTTGAAAATTCCCTGCAGCACATGGCGATCTGGGAATTGTATGCGCAGCACACAATCCTTGTACTGATTCAGTTTGGCCAACATCGCCGTCTGGCGATTCAATTCACGCAGATTCGCTGTGAGCAGCGGGGCATCCTCGGTCCCGGATGCGGTACGTTTTAAATCGCGCAACACCATCTTTAAATCGTTGACGGTCAAATCGAAAAATGAATCGGGCAAATCATCATTCTGCCGATTGGCGGCATTTAACGAAAAGAGTATGGCATTTCGTGGCCCAATTATATTGACCACTGGTGGTGGTCGCCCAGCATTTTCCTCCTCATCCTCATCGTCGTCGTCCTCGTTTTGATCACCCTTTTTGGACTTAAGCAGCGTGTAACCCGAACTGCTCCCCCAATCATATTTGGGCTTCTCCAGGCTTTCAGCGCTTTTCTCTGTTTCAGCTGCAGTAGCTGTTTTCTCTTCAGATGATTTCTCGGCGGGCGCTGAACGCTTTAGAGATTTCAACATATCATTGGTGAGGGCAAAGCCACCACCACCAGCACCACCCATGGCCGAGCGTGAAGTACTGGGCTGATCGTCATCATCAGCTGCCTTCGGTTTCGCCTCTGTAGGTGGCTTATAAACATTGGCTTGCGTTTTGAGCTCCTCCGGCTTCTTGTCGACCAGTCGCATTATGGCGCGTCCCTCCATGATGCCCAGCGATTTGAGTGTCGTCTGTTGCATACGCTCCACACCCACCACCTCGCTGCGCATATAGATGATAATGGGGCTTGCATAGGCGTTAATCTGTTCCGAGCACAATTGTTGCACCACGTGCCAAACGCTGCTGCCGGGTGCAAATTCACCCTGTTTGCGTGAACCGTCCGTCAACTGGATGCAGACGAGAACGTCGCTCAGAATGCGCCGTTTCTCCGTCGTCTCCATTTCGAGCACACAATTGTTGGGCAGTCCGCTAAAGCGGAATTGTTGCGTCAAACTAAGCTCCTTATTATGGAATTTCAGGCAATGCTCGTCGCTGTCGAAGCCATGCTTGCCGCTTGCTGTCTCCAGTATCTCCAGCAGTGTCATGTCGGGCTTAACGCCGACATTCTGTCGCCGTCCATTTGGCATCAAAATAGTGACGCGTTTTTCCATTTTCCCAATCTCCAATAAGAAACAAAACTCAGATTGGCGGCGTCGTCGTTGCTCTCAGTAAAGCCCTATTTGGATAGCATTATGTATAAATCTATATTTAATTTTCAAATGGAAGAAATATTTACAGTGCTGTCAATGTCACCTTTAACTTTACGTGCTCCAGAAAACGAACTAGAAACGACTTCTCAATGAATGCAATTTGTTGGCCAAAATTATGCCGGTCACTGCTTATGGAAGTTTAATCGTATATCGTATATCGAACATCGCTGGAAGTTTGTTCAGTGAGCGAGCAACGCTCTCAACTTGTGGTTCATTTAGCTTGCTATTAGAAACACACCTTTTTGGAATTGCAAACATTAGTTAATTTCCTAAGCAAAATTTATTATTAAATAGTTTATATATTCATAAAAATACATACATTAATTGCAGCATAATTAGTTAAAATAGTAAACCGATATTGTGATTGGTACTTAAGAGCTATCCACTTGCTTAATCTAAACAACAGCTGTTGAAACTATCGACTATCGTGAGAGCTGCGGCTGACAATAAATTAAAATAACATATAGATAAATGTAATATTTGCATTTAAAATTAGTACAATTTTTCTAGACTTTAGCGCAATATTACATATATATTATAAAATGTATTAGTATTATTGAACTAACTCAACGATAACAGCCGCTTCAGCAATCGATTATTAATTGTGTAAACTATCGTCAACAGCCAAAACAGGTGTGAATCGCACTGATCGTGATTGCAGCTGATAAGGTGGCTGGCAATAAATTAAATTCCTTTAATTAATTGCATTTAACAGTAATAAAATGTATACAAGACTTTTGCAGCATTTTGGCAACGGTGTCAGGTATTTATCACAAAGAAAATAGTCCACAAATGGAGAATATCTGCTTATATTTTGTTGTCAAGTGTTACATAAACATTTTGTATACTTTGCAGGTGCCTTGCCACAAAAGCCACACCAAAAGTGCAACCCATTAATAAAATTGTGATCTCGAATCGTGGAGAAATAGCATGTCGCGTAATCCGCACAGCACGCAAGCTGGGCGTTCGCACCGTTGCCGTCTATTCGGATCCCGATGAACACAGTCTGCACACAGAAATGGCCGATGAAGCTTATCGCGTGGGAGAAGCCGCTTCGAATTCATCTTATTTGCGTGGCGAGCGCATCCTGGAAATAGCTAAAAAATCTGGCGCCCAAGCCATACATCCCGGCTATGGGTTCCTCTCGGAGTCCGTAGAATTCGCAGAGCTGTGCCAAAAAGAAGGTGTCATCTTTATGGGACCCCCAAGTTCAGCCATACGAGATATGGGCATCAAGAGCACCAGCAAAGCGATAATGGCTGCTGCCGGTGTGCCTATCATTAATGGCTATCATGGCGACGATCAGTCGGATGAGTGTCTACAGGCAGAAGCCAAAATAATTGGTTTCCCACTGATGATTAAAGCGGTTCGCGGCGGTGGCGGCAAAGGCATGAGAATCGCTGAGAAACCGGAAGATTTTCTCACCGCTTTGAATTCAGCACGCACCGAATCCTTAAAGTCCTTTGGGGACAGCTCTGTTCTGCTGGAGCGCTATGTGCGCTCTCCGCGCCACGTTGAGGTTCAGGTCTTTGCGGATCAGTATGGCGATGCTGTTTATCTGTGGGAACGCGACTGTTCCGTGCAGCGGCGTCATCAGAAAATCATCGAAGAGGCGCCAGCGGTAAGTCGTTTTTATCCATATATATAAATAAAAATATATATATTAGAACCACTATGAGATGTGTCAAAAAGTAGAATAAAAAATAATAATAGCACCACTTTCGAAATTTCTATACAAATAATATGATAGTTATAATTATATTATGCACATTTGAAAATTTATGCGATTATTTTTTTCTCAACTATAACTTTACTATGTCCTTTTGCAGCCTGGTCTATCGGAGGAGCTGCGTCGTGAGCTGGGCGAAGCTGCTGTGCGCGCTGCCAAAGCTGTGGGCTATGTAGGCGCCGGCACCGTTGAGTTTATACTGGACAAGGAGGACCTCTCCTTTCACTTTATGGAGATGAACACGCGCCTCCAAGTGGAGCATCCCATCTCCGAGATGATAACCGGCACCGATCTGGTCGAGTGGCAAATTCGTGTAGCTGCTGGTGAACCCTTGCCACTGACGCAATCGCAAATCTTGCGACGGGGACACGCTTTCGAAGCACGCATCTACGCGGAGAATCCACGTGGTGGCTTCCTACCCGGCGCTGGACCACTGCGCTATTTGAGCACCCCCGAACCTAGCGCTGATGTCCGTGTGGAGACGGGCGTGCGAGAGGGCGATGAAGTCTCTGTTCACTACGATCCCATGATTGCCAAACTTGTTGTCTGGGGCGAGAATCGCACGCAGGCGCTCAACTCTCTAATTGCTCGCCTGGGCGAGTATCATGTGAGTATGCGTGAGATTATGTGTGTCTTTTATATTATTATTATTGTATAGCTTCACGCACTGTCAGAACTGCTAGCTCTATTGTGTCCACTGCTGAGACTGTGATTAATCATAATTCCTCCACAAATGTGCAAATCTTTGTCGTGTTGAGGGTTTTTTTATGCTCTGAATAAAAAACATTTTATGACGGTACTTTTTCTGAGTGTTGGAGCTCATCCGAAACTTGATATATTTATTTACATATATAAATTATATCTGTCTTTTGCAGATTTCTGGTCTCGATACGAACATCAACTTCCTTATCGATCTGGCCTCGCATCCGGAATTCCAACTGGCCAATGTCCACACTGGTTTTATTGATGAGCACTTTGACACACTCTTTCCCCCAATTGTTGTCAAGGAGCAGCAACTGAGCCAAGCAGCTCTCGCACTTATCTTCAATGAGTTGCAGGCTGCCAACAGCAATGCAAGTGGCAGCCAGGATCCCTTTGCGGCTGCCACTAATATGCGTTTGAATTACACGCTAATTAGCAGATACAATTTGAAGACAAATGACAAAGGTATTTAAATCACGCTGATTAAGTTTAGATGCTCATTCTTTGTTTCATTTTAGTTTACGCCGTTGAAGTCAAGTATGATAATGGTGACATCGAAATTCGCGTCGATGGCGGCGCTTGGCAAGTGGTTAAAGCCGAGCGTGTTGAGCAAGGAAAACGTTTGAAAATCCGTGCCAATATCGATAATAATATTTCTACATATAATGCCAACATTGATGGCGCAAATCTGACACTCTTTTTCGAGGTAAGTCTTCTTACGAGAAACTTTTGTTTATTTAACTTATTTTTGTTAAATTTCCCGCTTAGCATGGCAAATTGGATTTGGAGCTGGTGCAGCCTAAGTTCCTGAGCGCCCAGTCGGATCAGCTAGGTAGCGGTGCCTCCCGAGTGATTGCGCCCATGCCCGGTGTCCTGGAGAAGCTCCTGGTTAAGCCAGGCGATAAGGTTAAGAAGGGCGACAGTCTCGCTGTGCTTATAGGTATGATAAAGATAATAATATAACCTGATTTGTAAGCTAAACAGTTTAATTTTTTTAGCCATGAAAATGGAGCACATTTTGAAGGCACCCAAGGATGCGACCATAAAATCCGTGGGTGGCGCCGAAGGCGATAATTTGGCCAAGGGTGCAGCTGTCATCACCTTTGTTGATGAGGAACCAAAGGGGGAAATGTGATTCGATTGGTGATATTGGGAAATTTGTTGCATTTATGCACAGAATTTGAATTGTTTTGCATTTATTTACTGTGCCGTTAATTGATCCTTGATCAGATTTAACTTTAAACCACGTGCATTTATTAGTTTTAAGCGTAAATATTTCCATTTAATGGAGAATTGTTTTGGTTTTTGTAACTTGTCCTTTGACATTAAAAAAAATTGTTTTTATCTTTGTCTAATTAACAACTCGAAAGTGGTTTAAATACTAGCTCTCTAAAAAAATTTCTTACACAAGGTGGTTGATCGATTTGTGTTGAAAAATCCAAAAATTGCAAGGTTTTTTCCAAGTTAGAGATATTCTAAATAAAAACTTTTATTTTCTGAAATTCAATTGCACAACAGATTTAATTACTGAGCCTAAGGGTATGCTTTAAGATGTTACATTGAATTACGGGAGATTTTCCAGAAACCCAAATATCCCTTGATTAACCCCAAATGTATGCAATATAATGTTATGCATGCCACCCAATAGTATGCTTTACAATATAAAAAATTTACAGTGCCCTAGAATTATGCCGAATTTTTGCCATATAAATAAGTAAAATAAAGTCACAAAACATATCTCACATATATATTTCAAAATTTGATAAAAATTAGAAAAAAAAAATTTAGTTTTGATTTATTCAATTAATGCATTCATCATTCATTTCACAGGCATACATATGTAAATATGTAAATTAAAATACAGTAACAGGTTTTTGTTCTTAGATTTTTCAAATTTGTCTATTGTTGTTGTTGTTGTTGCTTGATTGTAAGAAACAATAATGAATGGATAATTATTTGCTTACATTTCGCGTTTATTTTGCAACTTAAAACATAATAATTTAATAAATGTTTAACAAATTTCACATAATACAAAAAACACTAAATAATTAAAAATATATATATATATACTTAGTATAAACATAATCAAGTTTACTTTATGCTCTCTTTTTTTATTTTTTTCTTGTTTTTTTTTTTATTTTTTTATATAGTCCGCATTTGTCTATCATCTCTGAAGTTTTATACTGATTTTTTTTTTAAATTTTATATATATATATTTTTTTTTCGTATTTCAACGGATTTTTGGGGAAACGCTTTTTTTGAGGGGGCGACACTTGTGGCATGTGGCATGAGTAGATGCAATTTGGTTTGTTAATTTTTGTTGCTTGCCTTAATCAAAAATTGTTTCCAGCTGAGCCTTTTTTATGACAACAAAACTGCCTAATTTTTATACTTTCTTACCTAAATATGTATTTTTGTATGTATGTATTTATGTTGTATGTATTTGTGTATTGTTTTTTTTAAATATTATTTTTGTTAGTTCCATTTGTTTAAATTGCTCGCTTTCAATGCGTAATACATCATTTATATATACTATATATAAATACAATCATATCTCGTGCAACTTAAACCAAGGGGGGGGGGGAGGGGGGGTAATGATTTTTTTTTCTGTGAGTCAATTTTTGTAATTTTTGTTTTTAGTTAATTATAAAGTACAATAACTATTTAAACACCATATCTGTTCACTTAATATTTTCTATATATTTTTCCCATACTTTCTTCTCTTCCTCTTGCTCTGCCCGCCTCTGACTTCGTCTTAGTTAATCGTTTATCGCTTATCGTTTTTGCTGTTCTAAGCGCTTTTGTGGCTGTTAAATGTTAATATTTTTTAATTTTAAGTCTCTCTGTTTTTAAATATTTGTTGCCCCACTAAAAACCACTTGTTGGTTGCTCACAAGTTGTTATTGTTGTTGTTAATATTGTTCTTATTCATTTTTGCGATTAGTATTTTATTTTTTTATTGCAAAAAAACTTTTCAGTTGGTTTTTCTATGCATGTTTTTTTTTTTTTAAATTAAGTTTTTCTCCACTGTTGAGTTGAGCTCAGCCGCTCCCGTTGTTGTTGCTGTGGATGTTGTTGCTGCTATTATGTTATTGGCTGCTGTTGTTGTTGTGTCTGTTATTGTTATTAGTGCTGTTTTTGTGGAGTCAACTGCAACTGTTACCGCAGCTGTTGTTTCTGTTGTTGTTGTTGCTGTTGTGACGCTAGACACTGTTGTTGGTACTGTTGTAGTTGTTGTTGCCTCTGTTGTTGTTAACATTTCGTCGGCTTCCTCCTCCTCCTCCTCTTCCTCTTCCGCATTTCCAAACACAATCTTTTTCTTCAATGACCTTCTTCGCTCTTTCCGATGCGACGACTGCTATTAAATGAAAAGAAAAGACAAAATGAATGAAAAATAAGTGTTGATAAATACTTTTTCTACAATTTGTGTTGCGGGGGATAGAAACGTAAGCAAGGCGCGTGCAACACTTCTGAGTGCGCTTTTATAAGCAGAAATCAACTAAGTGTGTGCATAGCTAGATATATGTACAAATGTGTGTGTGTGTGTGTGTGTCAGTGTTGTGTGCCTGAAGCAATTTAGCTGGAAAAAAAAGCTAGAAAACTCTAGTATTAAATGTGGCGCATAACAATCGTGTCAAAATATATATAGATATATATATGTGATGTATATATATATATATATTTATATATTTGTATTACAGAAAAAAAAAGGAAAATAAATTTACAATTGTGGACGTTGTTGGGTTCAAAACGAATTAAAAATTGAACAACTCTAACTAACTTGGCGGCAAATCAAATTAAGCGGCTGTTCGAACTGTTGTTGCTAATATCACCACGTTGTTGTTGTTGTTGCTGCTGTTGTTGTTGTTTTGGTTGTAGTTGTAGCTGTAGTTGATGTTTTTGTAGTTGTTTCGGTTGCTGTTGTTGTTGTTGCAATGACGGCATTAAAAGCTCCGCTGCCGGCGGCAATTTACCTCCACGATTCACACGATTTCGGCTGCCCTGCGCACAGAAGCATGGGTAGTGGGGGAGAGGGGGAACAACAAAAATTACATAGCGAAACATCGAAGAAGAAGAGGTGGAGAATAAGGTTTCATTCGCATAGTTGTTGAAATACAGAGAGAAAGAAAGAAATTAGAACAAATTTGTTTACCACATGGTGTAAATATATAAAAGTGGTGACATTTTGGTACCAGTCTTAAGAGCGAGCGCAAAAGAGATGTCATTACAATTTAAAAACTATGCTTTGCTGAGTGCGAAAGGGATGGTAACACAGACTTTGTTTTGACAGCATTTGGCGTGGAGCTCAAATTCAAATAAAATATATAAACACAAGCAAGAGTAAAACAAACAAAACAAATGCTGTTGTCGATTGGGATCGACTAAGATATACCCTGCACTCAGTTGCTAAAAATATTTTTGTTCTATTGCCAAAATTTCCTTCAAAGTTTTGAACACACAAATGTTAGCATGCTATAAGTGCACTGCTTACAAAAAATGCTTTAGACATTAGCCATTTTAACCATATTCAATGGGTTCACAGGGTACAAAAATCGTTCTTCTCGATCAAACTGAGCCTTGACAACTCAAATCAAGTTTGTTAGCTCAAAAATGAGAGGCATTATTGTCTTGCCACCAACTTTATACAGTTACACCATGATTTTTACCACATGTTGTCTGTTGTCAAGTGTAAGAATTGTAAAAGTGTAGTTTTGCTTTGTAAGAGGAACTCGTCTAACCGGGAGCACTACCAACTAAAAATACAAACTTAAACTAAACCTTAACGTTAACTAAGTTCTAATCTACCTTTTCCATGCAGATTTTAATGTGATCCAAGCTATTGGTGAGTCCATTTATGTTGGACTCCGTGCTGTTGCCGCCCGTCTCCTGGGCACTGCTCTCGGTTTCACTGTTGCCGCCGCTGCCACCGGCGCTTGTTGCTGCCACATTTACGCCACCCGTCGAGGCATAGGTGTTGAATAGTTGACGCGAAAGTCTCGACTTGCCACTGCCACCAACAACATCCGAGGAAGAGATGGAGCTGGAGCAGGTGCCCGCTGGCAACGTTGACGCTGAGGTTGGCGTTGATGAGCTGGGTGCCGGTCCCGGCCAGCCGCCAATTGTTGGGATGATCGTCGTTGCTAGTTTATTATCCGGCTGCTCATTGAGAGTAGTTGCATCTGTACCAGTTGCAGTTGCCGCGGTTGTTGTTGTTGCTGCTGTTATTTGCTGCTCCGTTTGTAGTTTGTTGTCATCGTTGGACTCCAAGTCGGACTCGTTGTTCTCCTCCTGATCCTGCTGGGCACCACAAGAGAGAAAGAAGTTAATTGTTAATTATTATGTTTATTTGTAGTTGTAATTTGTTTTTGTTTTTGAATAGGCACCGTCGACGTTGGTTTCTCGCTCACCTCCTCCGGGCACAGTTCGTAGGCCATCGACCATGTATTCTTGGCCGATTGCGATCGTTCCAGCATGTAGCCATTGGTATTATCATTGCTCTGCGCGGGCGGTGACCACGAATATGAGTTGTATTGGCAGCCAATGCCACGTTGTCTCTCCAGCTCATCCTGCAGCCATTCAACGGCCACGCTCCAATGGCGACTAATTGTTGGATTGGTGTTCAACATTTGCAATGCTATCGGTGACTTATGGAACAGTTGCGTCAAACATTTGATAATTTGATAGGCACGCTTCTGATAATGCGTCTTTGCCCGCTGTATCGTGTCCAACAGACCCTCGCGCTCCTCGGCGACACCATTGAGTGCATTGTGGATGCGATGATGTTGCCACGAATCCTCAATCAACAATATGTTCAACAGCAAATCTGTGTGGTGCCGCATATCATGGCAATAGGCATAGCCACACTGCCACAACAGTTCAGTGAGCACGGCACGCGAGAAATGTGGATTCTCCCAGCTGCAATACTGCAACAGTTTCAATCCCTCATCGCCTACATTGGTGTCCTCGATCACCTTTTTGATGTAGCTACAAGCGAGCAACAAAAAAAAAAAACAAAGGTCAATAATTTTTTTTTTGTGTATTTAAAGATGAAATCAAAATATTAAATAAAATACAAAAACTGTTTATTCATTGAGCATTATATTCATCCTTTTATTATCCCTTCGATTCCTTGCAGCATTTTGCTGATCGATATATCTCCTCACACTCCTTCTTTATTATCTATTCCTTTTTATTTAGTTTTTAGACAAGTGTCGAAATATTTAAAGCCGTATGAGTTTATGATCAATGTTTATGATCAATTTAAAGATTTAACTTTTTATTCATAATTTTGTAGCTATCCCAACTTTCAATCTTGTCTTTCATAATGATTGCTTTTGCTCAAATAAAATTTCCAAAATATGTAAACTATATTTTAACTATCTTGAAATATTATTTTGTGTGGACTATGGATGATGAAGTTATGACTTACCTAGTGCGATTGAAGAGTATATCCATGCACTCACTGGACAGCGGCGTCATCTCCTCCTGGGCAATGCTTGCATCCTTGTACGGATTGGGCAGTGGTCGACCATTCTGATTGGAGCTCTGGCATTTATCGCTGACATCGCTGCAACGCACCAGATGCGAGACAACCTGATGCAGCTTACTGAACTCGGGATACTGATACTTAATCGATGGACCGGGTCCATCATCCATGGCCACCTGCATAAACTGGACGGGCACGTTAAGCTGGCGAAAGATAGAGATTAGCAATGGAATACAATGATTGCGATTATCAGTAGAGATTACCTTGAGTAGCTGCTGCTTCTCGCGTGTGCCCAGACCCACATACATGCTGAAGAGGCTAAAATAGTGCGGTAAATGCTTGCCATAGTCAGCCGCCTCGGATTTGAGCAGACGGAGCACACTGATTAGGACCTGTTCGCACAGATTGCTGCCCTCGTAGCCAACGAGTGGATCATCATTGATTGCAAAATGGCAAAAGAACACAACCAGCTTGACGAACACGGTGCGCACCTCTGGCGATGGTGCCATCAATATATATTCGCCCAAACGCGATGGGGGCGAGAGCAGCGCATGATTCGCAAACCATTTGCGCACCAGCGACGAGGAACGTATGTGATGTGAAAGCGTGTCATACCTGCACATAAGAAAATTATCCATTAATTCATAATGTATAATAAATAAATAAATATTATGTAGAACCCATAGCCTAAGAAGGTCTTTAGAACTTCCACAACTGATAAAAAAAAATATATGCCATAATCTCGTCGATCACATTAGAGTCGTAAGAGGTAATAATGGAATTCATTAGATGAAAGGATCATCCTATGTAACGTACAGCAATGGCTCACTGAGCCTTGGAGTTGTGGGCTGTCGGACATCCCCGGGGGAAGTACACCATT
This sequence comes from Drosophila setosimentum, assembly GCA_035043505.1. Taxonomy (NCBI): domain Eukaryota; kingdom Metazoa; phylum Arthropoda; class Insecta; order Diptera; family Drosophilidae; genus Drosophila; species Drosophila setosimentum. Next base: position 1,049,114 of record JAWNMY010000076.1, on the reverse strand, counting down.
GATCATATTTTCAAGAAACAGCAGATAAACAGAAGAGAATCGTCTGCGGACAGGCCCCAAAAAGATTCAGAACAATATTGTGGCATAGGAAGACGGCAACAACTGAAGAGCATAGCTGGAATTTACGGTGGGCAGAGGCACCCCGTCTTAAACAAACCAAACTTCTTCTAGCTAGAGTCAAAACCGTAATAATAATAATAACAATGTTAGTAATATTTATGGCAAAATAACAGATTTTCTGAACGATTCGCTGACAGGACTTCGCAGACTAAGAAGTCACCTAATAAAACTAGGTAAAGTCAGCAGTAAACTCTTTCTGGAAGAAAGAATCCTCAAGCGGACTGCGTCGCCTTAGCTTAGGCAAGAGATGTAGTATCTCTCAGGAAAACATGTTTTAAATGCGCAGCATATAGAAACCCTAAACATAACAGAGATTCCCACATTCGTACAGGAATTGGAATTAATGGTAGAGCTATAGGCTCAGCAGAGGGCAGATAAGCTAACAATAATAATAATAATAAATATCCATTATTGTCTTTACACTACTCACCATTCGATGACAGGACCACGCAGCGATTTCCTTGTGCGAAATCCAGTGTGGAACAGAAACTGTGATGCCAATTGCACGCCCAGCAGCGATAGCTCCTCAGCAGCGGGTGTCTGGCAGGGGAAAAAAAAGAAAATGTGTTAATTCATTTATAATTGTTAAAAAATACACTCAGCAAAAAAATTGTAATTGAATATTAGAAATTCGACATGGGCAGCTAATAAGCTGAGCTGCCCATGTCGAATTTCTAATATTCAAGGTACATTTCAGTACATTTTCAGAAGGTACATTTTTAAAACTGGCGCTTGTGGTTTTCTTAAAGTCAGGGCTTCGATTTCTTAATTTAAGGATGGACTTTTCTAACATGTATATAAACAATTCTTTTTTTTATGAATATTGAATTCTTATACTAGCCTTATGTTACTTAGATTATTATAAAAAAAATCAATATTTTGAGATTTCAATTAGTATGTACATATGCATATAACTAAGTTTGACAAAAACTGACGATTTTGCGGAAAGGATATTTTCTAAAAAAGAACGTTTACGATTCTACTGTTTAGAAATATTTTCTTTATTATTAAAAAAATATATTTATGAAAAGTATATTTCATATTTTCGATCTAAAGCAAAAGCCTTTCCAATAAATAATATTTTTTTCTGAGTGCACTAGTTTTGCGTACAACTTACAATCTTGTCGCTGCGCGTCGATGGAATACTACAGCTGACCAGCTTTTTAATGAAATTGAAAAACTCCACCGAGAAAATGCTGCGCGAATGCAGAAACCGAATATTCTGATGTCTGCAATCAAAGGAGTTCAAGAGATAAGAGAAAATCGATAATATTTATATATATAAATTGTAATTAACATCAGACGCACCTAACGCTGCGTTCGATTGGCTTTGGTAGTGGCAGCACCACATTGCGACTCTCGGTTAGCGACAACTGTTCGACGCTGGTCTCAAACTGTTTGGGATTTTGATCGCAGCGCGTATAAAATAGCATATAGGCATTCCACCAGCGCTTCTGGCGGCGATATTGCATCCGCTTCAGATTGTTGTCGTAGATCTCGCCCATGTAGTCGCCGCCGAAGCATTGCAATTTCATTTCCTCATCCTCGTGCATTTTGCATTCGGTTACCTCGCCATCATCGAACTTGTACCACTGACACTTGCCATTCGCTGGATTTCTGCAAAAGGTAATCAATTAATTAACAACTATATATTGATAGTTATTAGCTATATTATTCATTAATGCTTACTTGGAGACTATGTAGCTGAAGTAGTGGCCACCGGATGCCTGCCCGCTGTGCACCACAATGCCGGTCAGTTCGTATTTTGTTGTTTCAACACTTGTTTGACAATTATCACCCACTTCCACAACTTCGCCTTCTAGCTTAGCTAGGCCGGAAACTAAAATAAAAACCAGAAATATTTAATTAATATATTGCTTACACCATAATAAAAATCTATGTTTGGTTGAGCTTTAATTTTTTATAAGCTAAATTAATCAGCTTATGAGTAAGAAAAGTAAGCAAAACAAACGTATTCAGCCGATTCCTTTTTCTTTCTTATCCTTGCAGCTTCTGCATTAAAATGTAGCTGAATGACCCCCATTGGCAATGAGTCGACTATGTGTTTGCTCAATTTATTGAGAATCTGCCTCCATGAATCCTGAGCAACAACAAACCTAACCTCTTCATTTTTCATTGGACATAAAGTTTCTAACGATTTCAGATTTGTTTTAGATATGACGTCAAGCAAATGCTCCTGCAATACACTTCCGAGCTCTTTTGCTGGCATGCGTTTATTGCTCTACTTTTTATGTAGCAACATAATTTCATCGACTTTGTGTTTTAATTGGAACAACATTTTTATTAGTTTGTTTATTACGATTCTAAAAAAAGCACTTTTCTAAAATACATCATTTTTTATTTGATGTGACTATTTTTATATATCACAATTTACTGCTGAGGAGGTTTAATATTTAATATCTATAACTCTGTGTCTAGGAACTAATTAAAATAAATGCGCTTTTTACAATTTGTGCTAAACTGATGGAAAAACACAAACATTGTCGATAATAGGGATATTAGTTTTAACAAGTGCCATAAATCTCACCTGTGTAGGGCTCCATATCGAGTATACGCGGAAATTCAAAATAATCATTAAACTTAATCGCACAAACGCGCTCGTAGTCGTATTCAAAGCGTTTCAATTGTATGGCTAACACGGGCGGCAGTTTCTTCACACATAGCCGCTTAATGGTAACTACCTAAGGGAGGCAAAAATGAGATATATAGATTAGTAGAATTTCGAATAGAAAGATTAACTATTGCAACTCACTTTTTTATCACATTTATCACAATGGTATGCATCAGCTCCCTCGAGCAGCTCTCCCTTGACATACTGCTCCAGAGATTCGGTTAATGAGCTATGATTCCTAATATCAACACTAAATACGCTAAATGGTTCCTCTTTGGAGTAGCGATGTGGGCACTCTTGGCATATCTTCTGATCGCTAAACGAGCCGCCCAACGTTGCATTCATCAGTTGTGTGTAGCCCAACGCCTTCAGACCCTCATCGAGGCTCTCGAACAGCGACATAAAGAACTCAACGGCATCCTGTTGTTCGCGCAAATTTACTGGCTCGCCTTGTAATCTATTAAAAAAAAAAAGTAAGATGCGGGTTATTATTATTATTAATTTATAATTATTTATTTATTAATAATTAATGTCAACTAAAATCAGTCAAAAACAATAAATAAACAAAGTAAAAAATAGATTTAATATTAACATAACATATAATATAATTAAAATTAAAAAATAAGAAAGATTTATGAGAAATACGTATTCTGATAATATTTAAATACAAAATGCTTCTACATTTAATGGATGGTTAGGGGAAAAACCCAGAATCCCCAATGTTACCAAAAAAAAAAAAGTGGCTAATAAGAAGTTTTAATTGTTAACGAAACAAGTCGTTAAAATTGAGTTCATAATGATAGAAATAGATATCTTTGAATTGATTAAATGGTAAGGTATATTGAATTCATTATAGAGTAGGTGAAAAAGACGTAGTTTATTAATAATTAGTAAAGCGAATCAGATAAACGATTCGGAACAAAAAATATGTTTGCCTCATTAAAGCAGCAAAATCGATTTTACCATGTAGTAAATTAACTACAAACGCAACACCTGGCAAAACACGACGATTAATTAGGTGGGGAAGGTAATTAAGGAGGAGTCTATCGGTGTACGGAGATAGTACAACCCAGACATAGCAACGAAGGGAACAATAACAAAAAATGTTGTACAAAGTCCAATCTGCTTTGGTGAACCGAATATTGAGGAGAACACACACAAGATCCGCATTCCAGAATTGGAGGATGCACACGAGAAGTGAGGTGTATCTTGGTCGAATAAGGGCCATCAAATTGCTTTGAGCAACGCTGACTAAAACCAAGAACTTGCAAGACTTTGTTGACAGTGAATATAACAATAATAATTACTTCATTAAATTTATCAAGTAGCAACCCGATAAAATGAGATGACCTTGCACTTACTGCAGTTTAATTGCAGCAAATTCATTTTACACCATGTCAGGCACAACTTGCCGTCATCCGCATAAATTAGTACGTTAGAATACAATACAACAGAAGGAAGTTCATTAATAGCTTCAACGGCACAGGAACCAGGTGACTGCCCTGGGGTAGATGCCAGGGGTGACTAGGATATCTCTAGACAGTGATGTTTTGAATTTATTGTGAAGACAGCTTTAACTCACTTGAAGTGCGTCCAGAGACCGCGTGGCACATAAAACTGCAACGCACTGTGCCCCAAGTGGGCGAATATGGCCTGCACATGCTTCAAGATGACCACATGGTAATTTTTGCGCACGTCGGCGGCACCACCGGTGGAATCATCCAAGGACGTCGATGCCGCCGATGATGTTGATGCAAGCGAGGGCATTGGGGCGGGTCCAAAGAAGGAGGGGCCGAGACTGGCGCCACTGCTGCTGTTGCCGCTGCTATTTAAATCGGAGTCGCCGCTAAAGTCTTCGTTGTCATTGGTGGCGGCACCGTGCGCCTTGAGGATGCCCACACGCACAGCAGGGACCATATACAGCTGTTGCAGCACTGAGTTCATGTAGCATGTGGCACCAGCATTCTTCAGGCCACAGAAACCTTTCGCTGCCCGTGCACCAACCGGCGGCCAATAATCCCATTCGCGCAATGGATCCGTATCTAAAATGATTAATATATGAATAACAATAGTAAATAAATAAATTGTACAGATATTGATAGCTGACTAACACACATATTGATAGGTGATTAAGAAGGTGATTGCTTAGGCCGATATCGGTATCTAAATTGTACAGCTAATTGGACCTATGAAATTTAATTCTTAGCTAATGTTTGTATATTATTCAATCGTTACACAATTTTAAGTCAGCTGTTAAATATATATAGGTTTTCTGATTGTACGTATTTTGTTAACAGAAATCTGAATTCCTTTGCCGATCTTAATGAAATTTGTACAGCTGAATGATAATAAGTTAGTTTATATTATAAATCAATAGTATATTTACAATAGTGTTAACTATTGTTATTGCAAATCGATTTGTATCGATTAAAATTAAATCAATTTGAGAACTGATATTCCAAATTTTAAATCCTTAGCTCTGTATCTGAGACCAGCTGAGTGTAACTCTGGGGTATGGCCCATCATAAACTCGTCATTTAATGCTGATCAAGAATATATACACATATCCCATTCGTACACATTTCTAATCTAAACAATTTTTCTATAATAAAGATACATTTTAATATAACACATCCCAAATATAATATCTACCGAATTCTTCTCTGGCATAGGTAAAAATATGATTTAAAACCAATAACCAATAAAATGTCTGGTTATGGAAGTCAATATCTCGACAATTGTTTCTTTGTCATCATAAATGGATAAGCTTGATATTCAGAACTTATATTCCAAATTTCTCTGTCTATCTCTTATAGTCTCTGGGATCAGCTATACACCTAATAGACCAGCAAATGCTTGCTTCTGCGTATTACATACTTTTCCACAATTTCATTACAGCCTTAGTTCCACTTTCAATGGGTTTAGGGTATAGAAATAGCTTAGCTTAATGTTCATAGGTGTTATAGATTTGAGAATCGATGTGTTTTTAGCAGAAAGAAGGATATGGATACGATATGAATACTTTCTTAACAATTTCTTCATTCTTAACTATTAACTTTGTAAAATATTATTATTATTATGTGTGACTTACCCGTGCAAACGAAATCAATGAGTGTGTTGGTGAGTAGCTTCATATTAGGAACACAGAGCTGGCACAGAGCGATGAGGAGATCACAAGCGGCCGCAATTGTATGCGGACTGCGGCAGACGGGAGGTGGCACGGTGTCCAATCGCAGACTGCCATGCTTGCGTAAATGCAGATATTCGCGTGAGGCCGTAAACAGAAAATCATCGATGAGCTCATGGATGAGTTCATTCAGCTGTGCCTTCGAATCTGGCACGAGGAAGAACATTAATTCCTTGGCCAGACACAGATGACCCTCCAGCAACTCCTCGTGCACCTGAGTATCCCCAGTGATTTTGACATTCTCGCGTATTTTACGCAACCATTTAATCTCATCACCGAGCAAATGTTCTCCAATTTGCAGTGGCCAATTGTAGATACAGCCGTAGGCCAATGTGCGACACAGCATCGAAAAGAACTCCGCACACGTTGCCTCATATTGTGGCACGAGTGTTTTCAACGCACTCACCAACAAATTGACCATATAGACAAAGGGACGACGATCCCCGGCACAATAGGTGGAGGCCAAAAACAATTGTTCGGAAGCAACTTGACGCACATGTCGCATCGAATTCTTCAGCACAATGGATGTAATAAACTTGGGCCAATTGGCATCGTTGCTCAGTGCCTCATTTGCACTGGGATTGAGTATGAAGGAAATGGTCATCACTTCGAGTGCCTCCTTGCACATGCTAAAATCCTGACCATCCGGCACAATGGCATCATCCTCGAAATCGGCGCTTTTGTTGCTATTATTGCTGCAACTGCCCAGCGCCTGCAAGTTGCCACAAGACGAGGCCCAGGCCAATTGGACGACAGCTTTAATGGTGCTAATATCTGGACAGGACCATTGCAACGTTGAACTAAACAAGGCACGACAACGTTCACCCTCGTGACTCGCGGAGAGCATCTCGGTGGCGAGAATCTCCGCCAGTTTTGCGGAAATGGCATGCAACGTGCCCTGTGCATTATTCGGCATTGTGGAAAAGTTCTGTTTGAGTATATCCACCTGGGACCGGGCGCCATTATCATAGTCACAAATCATGGGCTCATCGCCGACACGCGACAACACACTGCCCACAATGTAGAGGAAGAGTTTCGCCAGTCGCAGCACACCCTGGAACGAGGCACGCTTCGTATGCATATCGGCATTGGGCAGAAAATTGTTTTTCGTCAGCAATTCCAGCACAAAATGCGCACAACCCGAATGCATCCATGAGGATTGCACTTGGAGTGCTGCCTCCCCGAGTGGATCCAAAGCGGGTATTAGCAGGCCATGGAGCACACTCAAATTGTAGAGCACCTGCGCTGGCGCCGGGTGCAGAAACATTTGCTCCGGCGTACAATCATCAGCGTTGAGTGCAGCATCACCGCCGACATCCTCCGGCTCCTTGGGTCCATCACCTGTGCTGGCGGTTGATTTGGGCACACGACACATCAGCAGCAGCTGTCGCATTGTGTGTCGATCGCAGGGCAACAGATGCAACAGCACCTTGGCACTATCCCGCAGACGACCATGCTCCAGATCACTGCCCAGCTGATAGAGTTTGAGAAAGAATTCGGTGTATTGATAGTTCTGGGAGATAATCACACCGGGAAGAGTCGACTCAGATTCGACACGTTGCATATCCGGACAGGGCCTGGGTGGTGAACCAGTGCTTGAATCACTCGATGAATCGGGACTGCTGGCGAGGCCAATGCCCACTGGTGTCAACTTCGCCGTCAATATCATCTTGTCGCGTATGGTGTATTGATAGAGTGGGTTGATTTCATCGGTGATTTCGATCAGTTCACCATTCGTATAGAAGAGATCCACTTTGATGTTAGTCGTCGCATTTGAGTTGGTCGTCGATGAGGAGGAACTATTGTTGCCCTTGATGCGCTTGAGAAGATTACGCTTGAATGCGGCCATTGTTTCATTGCTATGTGTCACAATTTCGAGGTCATCGATGGGTCGTCCGGGCGTCTGGAAACGTATGTAGAGACTAGTGTTCTTGCCACGCGTCACACGACTCAGGGGCAAATGAATGCGATCACCGCTAAAGGAACGATCACATTCCTTGATGTACTCCTGCAGCACCTTGATGATGCGACACATTTTCTCTGCCTCAATGTAACGCATTTTACTGTCCTTGGACTCATCATTGGCCGCATTATTCTCGGCATTGTCCTCGACAAGCATTGTTTTGCCCAAGATCAGGATATTGCTATAATGGGTGCGCAAGCGGGAACAACATTCGCCAATGAACATTTCATGGAATTCGGTGATATGCTCCTGCAAACGTGGCCCCAACGCCGTGGAAACCTCTTTGAGCAGATCGATGGCCTTATTGGCAATCTCTTCGCCACCAGTGGTTATGACACGCCACAAATAATCCTTTCCAATCAAATCCTCATTATCCAAGATATAACCACGATGAATAGCCTTCAGTTTATCCTCTTTGGAGTTGACAGCCTTGAAGAAACGTTCAAAACACTTGATGCCACTCTCGGTTAGCAAATGTGGATCCAATTGCAGGATGTTATTCTCAAAGAAATCCTTATTGATGCCGGGGTCAAGATCCGGTTCCTCGCCCATCAGTTTGCCGAACCAGCGGAAACATTCCTCACGATCTGCCGTAAAAACGGCATTCACAGCCAAACAATGCCAGATTTGTTTCGCCTGAAACAATTAAGTTATAAATAAAAACAAATAAATAAAAATAAAAGGGAATAACGCACCTGATCTGCACAGAGCCAGAGCTGACCATCCTTTAGCAGAAATTTCAGGAACTCCAAACGTTCGGCAATCTGAGCATGATGCGGAAAACGGCCATCGATTAGAATTGTTGCCGCATCCAAAGTGGGCGTCTCATTGACCAAGGAGCGCACCTTTTCCATATACGCCGTCAAACTATTTGTGACGAGGATCACCAACGAATAATCATTTTGTAGTCGTTCAATGACCTGGAGCCGATTGGTGCCCGTCTGAGTGCGTGGCGCATGATTCGGTGTCATATCGTACAAACAGCAAATATCGCGAATTAAACGCAAAGCGGGCAATACCCATGAATCACCGGATTTCAGTTCACCAACGCACTTGTCCAACCAAATGGTTTTCTGAGCATCTCGCTCCTGCGAGCAACTGTAGTCGAGTATTTTGACATGGGCGCTCAATGCCTGATCGAGCACCTCGGGCGGCACCTCCTGCGAATGAGCGAGCGTCCAGAATAGTTTGAGCACCTTCTGCGCCATCACGCCATTCTTATCGTCCTCGGCGAGGCGACGTATTAGCTCCAGCAAACGTTCCCGCTGACGCTTATTCGCCGTCGTCATGCTGGCCTGCATTTTGGAGAAAATAATAAAAATTAATAAAGATAATTGAGATCAAATTGCACTGCTCGTCTCACCTGAAATGCCTCGAAGAGATGATCGAGCTGCTCGGGCGTAAAATCCCAGGCCAACTTGGCCAACAGATCGTGCATATTCTTAACGATTGCCTCATGTTTGCCCGCCTGTGCACGCCACACCGCATCCAAATCGTCGAGCGTTAGCGCCTGCTCCTTGATCAGAAAACGTATAATCTTCTCCAGCTTCTCCACATACTGGGGCTGATGCAGTGAGTCCTTGAGCACAATGCCCAGCACATCGGATGACTTGATCCATTGGGCCATGCGTTCCGCTGTCAACCAATCCATTTCATCTTCGGGCAGATTGTGGGGCAACGGTTGCGATCGATGCGAATAGTAAGCGACGGAGGAGAGCACTTTATTAATCTCATTCAGTGCATTCATTTTGCCATTGAAACTGGACACTTGCAGCAGACGCAATATCATCTTCAGGCGAAACATTTCTAGATCACGTATCAATTCCTCTTGACCAGACAAACGACTGGCAAGGAAGCGTGCCGACTTTACAATGCCATTGATATAATCGTTGCGTCCCTCGGGCTTCACCTCCCGCTTTAGTTCCTCATCTGTGAAACTGTCGAGCAGATCCAAGACCACATTCCAAGTGGGCATAAAGTACTTGGCAATCGTAGCTGGCGTTAAGAGTTCATAGCACTGACCAAATGGACGCAGCAGGCTGTGTATCAACGCCAATGTCAAACGATTATCCTGTCCACCGGCATTCTCCGTATCTACTTTCACCTTATTTGTGGCTGAGGATTGATTGCGCCTTAGCAACTCCACACCGCTATTGAAACGCTCGAGCAGATTATCAAATCCGCCCAACTGGCCAAAGCGATTAATGAGATCGACAAGCCAACCACGTGGCGGTTTTGGTTCTGCCGGCGATTTGGCAAACATTTTATTGCTATCGAGCACACCCCAAATGCATTCAGGCGCCGCAAAACATTCCGCTTGACGGGCACCATTATACGTATTGAACTTATTATCCGGATCGAAGACAATCGCCAGCAGATCAAGCAAATAGGGATTATCACGTTGCATATGTATCGCAATCAGATGCAACAATTTGCCACAAGACACCAAGATGCAATGATGGATATTATATTTCCAAGAATTGACCGCCTCATCGGTGAGGATTTTGGCAAACGATGTCGTCAAACCATTGCGATAAAACTCCACGCACGGCTCACAGTCATGATCGGCACCTGAAAGACGATAATTTTACTATATATGTAGTAACTATATAACAGGGCATTTAACTTACCTGCTTGGGCCAATTCGATGGCGGCATTAAGCAGCACCTCCAGCTCCTGTTCAGGCAGCACGGGCACCACCCAACGCGGATTCGATATCTTCTGTGTCAGCGAACGCAGTTTTGTCGTTGGAAATGACGCTATCAGCTTTTCCGGTGACCTATACACAAGACAAGATATATATATATATATATATACGTAAATTTGTTGTTTCTACACACAAAAAAAGTCGCGTTGAATTTTAGAAATTGGCCAAGTGTAACGCAGCTTTTTATTCTCAAAATAAATTTCTAAATTTGGTCTGATTGGGTTTGCAACAAATGTAGCATTTTGCTTTAATTATCCACAAAAATATCACACATATTTTTTTAAATTTTTTTCTAATTGATCTATATCTCTTTTTTAGTTTTCATAATTTTTTGTGTCGACTGACTTTTGTTGACCTTAATTAAAAATAAAAAATTTAAGTTTATGTTTTTCCAATTACAAGTTAGATTTATCTAAAATTTCGATAAAATGTTTATATCTTTAAGCGATTTTCTAAATTTTAGATCGAATTTTTCGCGAGTGTATTTTTGGGATGTGCGAGTGCGCGTGATTCACACCCTTGTTTAACGTAAGTAGATAAGCGATAATTCTGCTGGGTTTTTTGTTTTGTTTTTATTATCGTCGCTGTTCGTGTTTATAATTATTATTTAGATTGCCCATTACCGACTAACCCACACACACACACTCACAACACACATTATATGCGTGAAAAAGAAACTCGTGATTTGAATAACTTTCTGCGACTCAAGTGCAACATTAATTATTTCCCAAAAGGGCACTAATTGAATTGGATTTAAGCAATATTTTAATTACATTTCTTGCTGCAGAACTCTCTCAAAAAGAAACTGCGTAAAACTAAAACAATAAACAATTGACAATAAACAGCTGGATAAGGGCAAAGCCAACAAAATTCGAATCGAACCACAATTAAAATTGGCCAAAATAGTGTCAGTTAATTGGGCTCATTGTCAGAATAATTGGTTGCAAGACAAATATAAAGCTATTATTGCTAGAGTTCATATTAATTGTTTTGTGTATTTGGTGACCCCTCTTTTTATAAATTATATTTATATATTTAAATATTTATTAAAAAAAAAATATATATATATATGTTATGTAATTTGTTTTCAATCTTCTTATATTATAGACCAATTTCATTATAGCAACATTTTTTCGATCAGAAAATAATGAAATTTAGGCTGATAAATTGAATGCATTGAAAACGACGCTACTAACTTCGGGTAGTTCTGATACGCAAAAAAAATTGACTACCAAAACATCAAATTTAATGTTCGAGTCGTATTTTATAAAAATATATATTAAAAAAAAGAGAAAAAGTAAAATTTATTATTAAATATAAATTCTACAAAATATTAAATGTTTATAAGATTTCAACGATTTCTGGGGGTATTTAAATGGAAAATAGTCCGGAGTACCCGAAAAAAAAGGATTAGTTGTAAAGTGATTAAGAGAAAGTGGGAACAAGTAAACGGTACGATTAAGAGAGAGCAGATATATTAATTTGAATCAATATTACCACTTTGTAATTTTGAAAATATTCCAAATACATATCCAAATAAAATGTAGTATCCCCAGGGAAACACGTTTTCAATTCGGAGGATATAGAAATCTTTATGCCGACAAATGCTGCTCGCATTCATGCAGCAATTGGGATTGTTGTAAGAGCTCTGAAGGGTGAGCAAGGACCACAATAATCTATAACTAATTTTCAGTGTATGCATGCAGTGGATGCTCCTCCCCCAATAATAATAATATTTTGAATACTTACACAATCGTCTCGCTGCTATCCACGACGGTCGCTGCTGCAGATGCTGCTGCTGTCGCCTCCGCAGCTTGGAGATGTTCCTGACTGTTGGTGGTGCTGTTGTTGGAGTCGCCACCAATGCCACTGGACATCATGTTCGTTGTTGTCGTTGTTGCTGCGGTTATTGCAGCTGTTATTGTTGTGGTTGTTATTGTGACTGCTGTTGCTGGCACAGTGACTGATCCCGTGACTGTTCCTGTTCCCGTTTGAGCTGTGCTCGTTATGCCCGTTGTAGCAGCTGGATTATTACTGTTATTGCTGCTGTTGTTGGTTGAGGCTTGGCCTGTGCCTGTGTTGCCTTGTGCCCGGCGCGTATCGAATGTCATTGTTGTTGTTGTGGTTGCGCCCTGTGGCTGCAGCACCAGCGTTCAACTCAAAAATCAAAAGCCCCGTTCTTGTTTCTTCTTCTCTACTAGTTGTCTTATCAGCTGTTTGTGTTTTAATTGTAATTGTATAGAAAGAGTCTACGCTGGGCGGCTTAAGCTTTTGACTATTTAAACTATTGGCTATGGCAGTCCTAGGAGAGAGACAAAGAGAGCAGAGGCACTTCTTCTTCTGTTTCTACCGATGTTGTTTTTGTTGTTAAATGAGTTAATTATGTTTGATTTTGTAGCCAAATGTACATTTGAGGCACTGTTGGTCGTCGGCTTCTTCTACTTCCTCTTCTTCTTGTGTCGCCACCTCTCACTATCTGTCTGTGTGTGTGTTGGTTAACGAAAATTTTTTCGTTTTGATTATTTTCTTACTGGAAACGATGAATGTCCAACAAAAATTAGTTCTTGCTGTTGTTCCTGTTACTCTTGTTGTTGTTGCTGTTGCTCTGCTGTTAGCGGCGCCCTGCATTTAGTTAACATTATTTCTCCTCAACGGGACACAGTTGCAAAAATCTATAAACTGCAACGAAAGAGAGAAAAGAAGAAAAGGCAAAATGAAGACACGACAAAAGGAGACCGAAAAAATACACACACATAGGCACACACGCACACACACAGAGGCGCACGCATAGCTAACGAAAAAAAATGCGAGGCGAGCAATGTTGAGAATATGAAAAATCAATATTATTTAATAGAAGAGAAGGTGGATGGGGGCAAAGACAGGCACTGAGGAGCCGCTGTTAAATGTTTGTGTGAGCTCATACTCATACATACACATGCATACTCACACGCACACATGCATATTCATATACACGCCTCTCCCGTGCATTTAATTTAATGTTGTTGTCGTTGTTATTATCGTTTTACGTTGTTCTTTTCACATGCTTATATTTATTTATTTTGTTTTTTTTTTTCTTTTGAAGACAAACAAAGAAGATTTTTGCTTATATCCGAAAAAGAAATAAAAATTACATCATGCCGGGCAAAAAGCAAAACGTAAAAAACCACTGATTTTAATCCTTATTCTGCTTGCTCCTTTTTCCGCACTTGTTCTTCGTTCGTTCCTTTTTTTTTTTTAGTTTTTATTTTAAGTAAACGGGCAACACTGACGTGCAAAAAAAAAGGCTACGATTATTGTTCGTTGTCAACACTGTATATGCATATGTTCCTATGTATATGTATGCATGTGTGTGTGCACATAAACTTTGCAGCGCATTTGTGGGGTGGAAGGGAGAGAGGGGCCGGGCAAGTGCAGCGATGACTGCGGTCAAAATTGCAATTTGCGTGTAATCAAAATAACGAAAGATCGTAGTAAATGCTGAAGTATATTTTTATGTTAACATTTCATATTGTATTTGCATTTAAACAGGACATTATGACGTTTTCTATTATTTTTTTGAATACATTTTTCACATCCAATACACACACACACGCACACATGTGTATACGCGCAGCTATACACACACACGCACACAAATCGCATTGGTTTTGCACAACTCACCATTTTGTGCATCCGCCCTAAAAACACTGTGCGTTTTTTTTTATTAATTTACGCATTAATTTACACTGTTGCACTCACACACGTTTCGGGCATATCATAGTTGTAGTTGTTGTCGTAGCACAAAATTTTAAAACTAATTATGTATATATATTTATATTTTTTTTTTTGCAATTTTTTTTTGCTGGCTGGCTCTCCTAAGCTTTACAAATCAGCCGGCCGATAGCCAAAATGGCGTCTCCGTTGGTGGTGGTCAATATTTGCAATTGTTGTTGTTGTTCTTCTTGAAGTTTTGGCGTATTGCCTATTCAGTTAGTATAGCGCAATGTTTTTCTAGTTTTTTTTTTTTTGGTTTCCTAGGCGACTTTCAATAGTAATATTGGTTTTAATTAATATTTTAACTTGTGACGACGAATTTTGGTAGCCGGCCGATGAACGACCTGCCTAAATTTAATATCGATGACATAAAAAAAAAACACCTTGCACCCCTGGCAACTATCGTACGACCATCGCATTCTATCGTGTTTGTGGTTCGTTTGGCATATCGATGCCATAAGGAGTCTACTTGAGTGGCAATTATGTTTAGGGTATACGGATGTGGGTGTGTAGAACAATAGTTTTGCTCTTGCGTTGTAATTGTTATGTATGAAATAGTCGATAGTTAATGTTAAGTCACAGCTGTTCTGTTATGCTTCTGTTGGTTTTCGACTATTTTAACTGACATAACAAGAGTGCGGATTGTAAGCTTAACAGCAAATGTGAATTTGTTTATAAATAAAATTGGTGCTTAATCGACAAAAAAAAATTTAATTTAACTTTAGTTAACTTGCGAAATAACAACCACAATAGGTGCGCGCTCCTGATAACTTACAGCAAAGTTAAAGATTTCGGAGTGCCCAGAGCTGTAGCATGTTTTGGTTAAGCATTTGCGGTGATTGAGATTGTGGCAAGACAACAATAACAACAATAAATAAATAAATAAATAGCGCTGTGGCATAAAAATATGTACAATTATTTGGATCGCTGCCCCGGCATTTACTGTGGTCGATCGCTGCTTGAAAATGGCAGCTGGAGCAGCTGCGGTGTTTGCCCACGAGGATCACGGGTAATTTCGAATTTTATTCTTAATTTGTTTTGTTTGAAATTGAAATGTTTTTCGTTCAGGTGAATGCGAGTTTTGCTTGCATGCCATGTCAGGATGAGTTGAGCACTTATTCTTGGCTATATTTGGGATTCATGACAATGCTGCCACTGATGATGCACTGTTTCTTCATCGACATAGATGCCAAGGATCGCAAATTTTCGCGCAAACAATTAATTTTGACAGCGAGCGCATTTGTTGAAGTCGCCTTGGCTGCAATTTTGGCAACGCTTTTCATGGAACCTTTGTGGGAGCTGCGCCTGTTTGCCTGCGAAGTACGCAAGCTGACCGACTGGTACACACTCTTTTATAATCCTAATCCCAACTATGAGACCGCATATCATTGCACCCAGGAGGCTGTCTATCCGCTGTGTGTATCAAATATATTAATACATCATTTAGCACATTTACTTTAATATTTTTTCTTTCTAGTCAAACAATTGTCTTGGTTTATTATTTTCTGTGTCTGCTGAATATGTTCATCATTCGTCCCGTGATCAGCTCCATGCTGGATGTGCGCGGCAAGGCGCCGATGTATTCCGCACTCTATTTTCTACCACTGCTCACCTTGATTCACGGCACCTGCGGCGGCCTCATTTGTGAGTCAATTTACAAATTTGCCAAATTTTTTATGTAGTGCAAAAGCCTTTCTTATTTGAAGAGAAAATATTTCTGTATAGATGTTATAAAGATTTTTTTACATTCAGAAAAAAATCGACCTAAATTTTATTAATTTAAGATATGTATTTCTCAATAGTTTATTGGAGTTTTCAATATAGAACAAAAGTGTTATTTATATTTAATTATATTTCCAAATAGAAGAAAATCTTTTTAATATTTAGGCGATTTTTATTCTGAGTGTAATCAATATTTTCCCCAGCGCAGTTAATATAATTAATATTTTTTTTTAGATTATTCATTCCCATATTTGAGCATTGCCATGTCGATGGTGGCCAATGCGATACACTACTCTCTAAAGCTTGATCAGACTCAAAAGGCGCTGCTTCTCTCCTCCGTGTGGGATGTTAAGAATGTGGTCATCATTTGTAAGTTATATATAAATGAATATATATATATACATATATATGTATTGCGTAAAAATAATAGCACCACTTTTCTTACGAATGAAAAACAGACCATTAGTTTTGCAATTTATTCAAATGTTGACTTTAAATTGTTTAATTATTGTTTTGTATTCGCCCTGTAAATTAAAGTTAGTATTGCTCCTGAAATTCTTTCAACATTCATTATTCATTTAAAGTAGCCAAAAAAAATAAAATCACTTTACTTATTCAGTATAATTATCGTTTATTTGTTTATAATTTGTATAATTATATTATGCACATTTTAAAAATGGTGCTATTATATTTGGAATTAATTTTCCTTTTTTTTTAAACTTAATTTACTAATTTTCATTTTAATGAAATTTTAAATAAGTTGAAAACGTGAAGAAAATTATTTTTTTTATTTCTGCTCATTTTTTTTTAAAGTGTCTTCTTACAATTCTCAAAACGTATTCATAACTAGTCGTTAAACTTCCTTAAAAATATACATTCGCAGTGAAAATGTTGCTATTATCTTTTTCGCTACTTTATTATACTAAATTATAATTTGAAAAATTCTGTTTCTTATTTGTTTTTAGCTGTTCACTGGCTGCTGCTGGCCTTTGGCATCTCCTCGTTGAATTATCATTATGCGTTGCTGTGTTTGGTGCCATTCCCATCACTTTTCTATATATTGACTGTACGGTTCACCGATCCGAGCGAGTTCCGTGAAATCGAGTCGCGCATTTGATCCGGCAATGTGCAGATGCAGATCTTTCATGCGCGCGGCGCTCGGCGTTCCACAGTTGTTATCTATGTGTAGTCGCAGTAATAATAGTAATAATAATTATAATAACTATAATATATGTTTAAATTATTTAGCCCCTATATATATATATATATATTAATTTGTAATCAAAATTCATCAATGTCGTCATCGTCTTTTTTTCGTTTTAATTATATTTCACATTAATTATACACATATAATAATATTTTAAATATAAATCTTTCAGTTTATCCCCATATCTAAATTAATTTTTACACAATACATATATATATAGCTCGAGATTGGGTATGTATATATATATTGAATTTTTGCACGCCACACGCTCTCTCTCTCTCTCTCTCTCTCTGTATATATATATTTAGATATATCGTATTCATAAATCATACATCGCCAGGATATTTGTTGAGTAGCTTAAATCAATATCCATTCATAGAATACACATCGAGATTAGTTTGATTGCTGGGGAGAATGCGGATGCGGATGAGGACGAGGATGAGCTGGGCTGCTTTTCAATCTTTTTTTTGCTGTTTTCAATTCAGTTCCACAAATTCTAATCTGTTTTATCGCTACTCGTAGTTGTTGTTATTGTTGTGCTTGTTGTTGTTGTTATTGTGGTTGGTGAATTGTTGCGTTCCTCCAGAAATTTCAAGCGTCGCTTTCGCAACTCACTCAGCTCTGTGCTCTCCTCGTTGTCCACATTGACGCAGTTGTTTGCTGTGGATGGCATAACATCCACATCCAAATCCACATCATCATCATCATCATCCTCAGCGCCCAGATCCTCGATAGTAACTTGCTCAGAGACAACACTACTTGGAGTAGCAGCGGCAGCAGCACTGAGCTGATGATGCACCGTCTGCTCCACTTTTTCTGCAGCTACTCTCGATGTGCTTGGTTCATCATAGACAGGATTTGGACTGGAATTCACTGGAACTGTTTCTGCTACTGGAAGAGTTGCTGTTGTTGCTGTTGTTGCTGTCGTTGCTGGCGGTGGCAATCGGGCCACCAGCAGCTGATATTGCTGCATCAGTAGATTGGCCGAGTCCACCATTAGCGATATATTCCGCAGCATCTGAGAATATTGAACAAAAGTGGATTAATATTTGCCCAAATTGTATTTGGTTACATTCGGAAAAAAAATGGCACTGAATATTAGAAATTTTAAGAAAAATTAAATTTAAAATCAAGTAAAACTATCTAATTTGTAGGTTGATTTTCATTTTTGGTTGATTTTCTAAATTTAAGCGCTATTTTTATGGAGTTTTTCTAATAGAAAGAGATTGTACTTATACTTTTCAGAAATATATACTCTGATTATCTCTGAAAAATATTCGAAGTAGGCCAAACGTTTTTAAAACAAGAATTTCTCCTGGTTCTCCTTTTTTTTCAATTTTCTTTTTAGAGCAATTTTCTAAATTTCAGTGGGAGTTTCCCGAGTGCAATGATAGCTACCTTTAAGCGCTCCTCAATATGCTGTCGCAGATTGCCCTCCATGGCGAGCAGTTCCTCCTCATTGAAGCTGGTCAGATCCAGTGGCATGGGCGGTGGCGGCACAACTGGAGGCGTAAAATAACCAAATGGAGATTGCATCATAAATGGTGAAAGCAAAGGCGGTGGCGGGGGCAAGCCAGCCAGATTGGATAAGCCAGCTGAAAAGGGGAAACGTGCTTAGATAAGTAAGAAATATAATATATATATATATAATAAAATAGTATAATATAAGCTTAAGCTATCTGGAAAATCGGAGGGGCTTAAATAGGTGTGGTGTATATAGTGTATATACTGTATAATAATATAACAACATTATATATATTACTGGACAAATGAGGAATATAGCATATAAATATATATAATTAGAATATCAAAAAATATGATAAATTTGGAAGGAGGTTAAATAGTGAGGAATATATTAATAATATATTACTGGCTATTGCAGCTAAAAAGGATGGGATTAAATAAGGAGGGAATATAATATATATATATATATATATATATAATATAATAATGATATAAAATAATGTAATATTTACTGGCATCGCCGAACATGTCCGCAAAATTGGGCGCTCCAGCGACGGCGC
This sequence comes from Drosophila setosimentum, assembly GCA_035043505.1. Classification (NCBI taxonomy): domain Eukaryota; kingdom Metazoa; phylum Arthropoda; class Insecta; order Diptera; family Drosophilidae; genus Drosophila; species Drosophila setosimentum. The sequence continues at coordinate 1,029,799 of JAWNMY010000076.1, read as the reverse complement.
CATTTGGACGCGCCAGATGTGCATCCAAGCCAGGCGCTGTAGTTGCTCCAGCAGCGCCTGCTGCTGTTGCTACAGTCTCACCAGGCGCTGCGCCAGGGGCAGCTGCTCCAGGAGTTACGCCAGCTGCTCCAGGTACAGCAGCGACTGCTGGCACTGCTCCAGCTCCGCCGGCTCCAGCCGGATTCGCGGCGTCATCGACACGCGGCGTGGCTATCAAATTGATGGCGGGTGTGCGCAGGATATTGAGGCGACAGGTGGGACACGTCTGCTGGCGCTGGAACCAGGAGCGCAAACATGTCGTGTGGAAGATGTGGCCGCAGGGCAGCTTCTTCGAATGATTGACCATATCCTCGCGGCAAATGATGCAGATATTATCCGATTGGCGCAACTCCTCCGGCGTTGCATCCGGATACAAGGTGTTCATATTGCGGATGGCGCGTCTCGACATGATCACATCGTTGAGAGCCTTGCGGAAATTCCGGATGGTGAAGAACATGGGCCGGAAGACGAACATGGGCAGCGCATAAATCTTGGCCATAATCACCACAAATAGCAGATACAACACAACCTTAATCAGTCCAATTATCAACTCTGTGTAGAGCAGGAAAACAGCTTTATTCTCCCACGGCGTATCCGTTCGCATCTCGGCCGCATGCAGCACATATTTAATTGTTGTGCTCGCAATCACAGTCAACAGAATCGCATACTCAAAGCCAAACACCAACTGCACAGTTGGTCCACGCACCAGCGTCGAATTGTAGGCGTGCATCAGCAGCACATAGTCGAGGATGCCCAACATGGTCAGCAGACTGCCCACACGGATGTGAAATAGCCAGCCAAGCACTGGAGATCGCTCCATCTGCGCAAAAAACACAAAAATACATTCATTAATAAACATTTTCAGCATTTTCAGTATTCAAAATCGAACTTAAGTGCGATTGTTTTGTCAGAGTGTAGATGAACATGAATTTTTATGGCATAGATAAGATATAGCTACCAGCGGAATGGCTGACCTTGATGAATGTTATAACTTTTAAATCAATCTAGTTTCTCAATGGGAAAAGAATGGAGAGAGCAGACTTGGAATACTCAGCGCTCTCTGGACAACACACATTAGAAGTCAGCTAACTAAACCAGATATAGTCAGCAGCGAACCCATCTCAGTTTCTGATAATAAAAGAGAAGCTCGCAACATATAGCAAACCTCAAGCCGAAGAAGATGCTCAGTTTCGTGCAGGAATTGGGATTGATGGAGGAGCTCTGAAGGCTGAGAAGGGGGCGCAATGGATCTAACAGGCCCAACAATCAGCACGAGATAAATAAGACTAGTAAGTATATAAATAAAAAGTGAAACGTTTCACACAGAGACTAGGTAGTAACAGACAGCTAAGAGATGCCTAAAATAATATTGAAATAACTATAAATAATATATAAAAAGTACAGAAATTTACTCTCAACCTATTGATCCCTTGAAGCTACATCAGCTATTTCTAGATATGTGCTTTCTATCACAATCTTATAATATATATATATATATAAATAATTACTGCCACAAGAAGATTGAGATATGGACGACTAGATGGCAACAGAGTTATTGAATGCTTAAAACTAAAACAATATAATATATATATAACTACTATAGAGATTCGCTTATAACTGATTGATCCCTTGCATATATATATTTATATATATATATATATATATATTATATATGATGTAGAAGTTGTTTCTAATTAGTTTAAGATAGCTAGCAATCCATTACTTGAGCGACTTACAAAATCGACGCGTTCCTCGGCGAGCCAATGGAATGATTTGAGGAATAGGAGCACTGTGAATAGTGCAACAAATCGCGGATTGAAATCATCACGGAATACGGTAAATGCCAAACACGTCTCCGTCAAAGCATACCAGAAACGCTCCAGCAAATGCTCAAATTCAGCGGCACGCAGCGTGCCCAAAAATATCTGCAAATACAAATAAACAACAATTAAATTCTGTAAGAATAAAAGATAAGTTTTGACAACTTCACTCTGTAAATACCTTGCGCAATAGTTTGCCAAACATGAAGACTATCACAAAGAATTGTATGTAGATTACCTACAAAAATAAAATAAAATTTCGAGTGTATTATTTATATTTTATAGTAGTTATTTAAAGCTTACTGCCATGGATGCATTGGATTTAGTGATGTAGACGACGGCTGGATAAAATTGTTGCTTTTGCAGATAGGCGTTGCCAATTACGGCGCTGGTCAGCGCCAGACAAACTGTCGAAATTACCAGCTGCATATTGTTGGACGCACTACCAGCCAATAGGCTGATCGACTCCAGAAAGATATTAATCTTGAATTTGTCTTTTTATTTCCCTCTTGCTGTCAGTTTTAGTTTTTGTTTTGTATTTATTTTTTATTTTTGGTGGTTTGTCTTGTTTGACCTATTATCGTAGCGACATCGACACGATTATTATTTTTTTTTTTTGACAATTCTCCCCCTGTGTATCTTAATTATATATATATAAATATATATATATATATGTGTGTGCTCGTTTCGTTTTTTTTCTTTTCGCCTGTTTTTTGATTGTACACGTACACGAAGTCGTCAGCACGTAACGTAATGGCGTCCGACCATTCACAGGTTTATCTTGCACTGCACAGTCAGCTGTTCTGCCAAATTCAGTGTGACCAGCATGTGTGTAGCATTGGAATAGCTGAGTGCGTAATCAAATTGTTTTTTTTTGGGTTGGAATTTTGGTTTAGTTAGATTGATCGAATTAGATTGGCTGCTGCGCTTAGTAATTGTATATATTTGAATTTAAAAATGTTGTCAAGTATGCCAATTGAATGCATGCGAAAAGCCAATATGAGTGGTATTTGCAACACCTAAGCGCGCGCTATTATTTTCAGTGTGTTTGAGCTCGCCTAACAGTATGCAGCGAAGTTTAACGATTATTAATCGATAAAGGAGCTCGACCTATCGAGCTTAAATTTAAATTTAAGTTTGAGCACATGGAGAAAAAAAATTTCGACCAAGCGAAAGTTGAACTTGCAATTATTTTACTTTAGCCAGACATTCACTAAAACGTCTGTTGGCTTAGGCTGTGATTAGCGAATGAGCTAGCAAAATTTAGCTATGATTGAGGCACTGTTAAATGACGCTTCTAATCACGAGTTGAGTATAAAAAAATGCCTGCTGCGCTTGGCAGGGTGTCTCTGGTCGATTAGTGTTTTTAGTTGTGTGTTTTAACCAGTTTTGAACTTTTACTTTTTTAAGACGCCTTGAGAATCTCCACATTTTGTCCATATGGCTACACACACTGGCTACTTGCCTGTCCGATTATTGCGCAAGAGCGAAACATCTGCCATGCTGTGCTTTGCTTTGCTTTGCTTTGCATAAGCTGAGCTGAGTAAATATGTTGGCATCCAAAGGCTAAAGTTTGCACACAGTCCGCAGAACCCACAACCGATGGACATGTTTTGCCGCTGGAATACCAGACAAACACCCAGACAGACAGACAGAGCGACAGACAAAGCCCGGTTCCAGTCAAATAGCCAAATGGCCAAATGGCCAAAGAGCCAGTCGCAGACATGGCAAAACGTGTCGCGGTAATTTCCCAAACAATTTCAGCATTTCTATGCACCTTTGATTTTCACAGCATACATCTTTTTTTTCTTCTGTTTTTTTTGCATATACCCTGTACTTATTAAAAATGTTTAAGCTGCACAGCTTCCACTTGCATATTCTATAATAATCTTTATCTATAGGAATATATAAGTAATAACATAAAATTATATAAATTAATTACTTTTCAAATGCTCATATCTTTCTAAATCAATTGTTATATTAATCTAGAGTTTAATCTGTAAGTTAAGGTGAAGAATGCCTTACTTTGTCTTCGTTCTTTCTAAATATAAATAAAATGCACTTCGGAATATTATATACATTACATATACATAATAATATATTTCATGCATTTTCCTTAAGGGCGTTTTCTAGTTGATCTCACACTCCTAGAGAACTTTTTCATTATTTTATAATATACGATTTCTTACTCTGGTACAACAAACTAAGGATATTTAAGAGTCGCTCATCCCCGCCTAGAGACCTCTTTCTTTTTTTTCTATGTGTTTTTTGCCTAGTTTTGGTTTTCATTGCATATGCAATTTCACTTGCCACAAGCTTAACCAACCACCCACCTCCCCTTCCATGACAATGTTACTGGTTACTTGTTGCTGCTGATTGCAAACTGGCTGCAAAATTGACAACAACAACAAACAGACAAACAACTCATCTGCCTGCAGTTGCCGGTTGGCAGTTGGCAGTTGCCAGTTGCCAGTTGCCACGCTTGACTTACATAAAGAGCGAGGAATAAAAACTTGTTTTATTGTCTCTTTTTGAGGAAGACGTTTGTCGAGGTTGTTGCTACTGCACCACACATTGCTGCCACACACAGGGGGCAGGGAGCAGGGAGCAGGGCGCAGGGGGCTGTCTCTTCTGCGTTGGCGCCTTATGTAATCGATCGTCTGCAATTTTCAGCGCATTCATCTTCATCACCAGCAATTACATCTTGCAATATTCTCGGCATTTGTCACAAATTATTTGTTTTTTCCGCAGCGCGTGAATAGTTTTCGTTTTCTGTCATTTTTGTGGGCCTGCAGCTTATCAGCTGTGTCATTCTATTTATTATATTTATAGATAACCGAATGGAGTTATTTTAAATATAAAAAAAGTTATTCATTTGCAATAAACGTTCAAAATGAGCAAATAATGGTGACTTCAACGGTCTGGCAGCATTGAAAATGATTACATGAGTGCATTAAACTGTCATTAACGTAAAGAAAATGAGCATAGAATTGCAATAGCCATTTCATTGCCAGACTTGTAACTTCAACGGTCTGGCAGCAGTAGGCTGGCTGCGCTTGATAATTTCGTCATAAACCATGAAATTAAATTTAATGGGAAATCGTAAAAAAAAACACATTTTAAATGATGTTGCCAAATATGCATATGCCTCAAAATATGCGTTCGACGTCTGGTTATGCCTTGATTAATTACCAACAAATTGCCGCTAATACAAATAACTTGAATAAAAAAACCTTGCAGTTCACCAATTGTAATAACAATAACAATAATAATAATATTCAAATACCATTAAATTTGATTTTTCATTGATCGACGTGGGCGTGTCGTCCCAAAAAAAAAATATATATTTTGCAAGCAAAGCTTTATCAATTTGATGCATCAATTGGCAGAGAAAGACAAATTTACGCGCGCTTTTAGTTAAGCGTTGCCAACATTGTTTTTGTTGATTTTGATGTTGTTTTTGTTTTGTTACCGCCATCTGCCCCAATTAAAGTGTCATAACAATTACTAACGCACTCACACACCTATACATAACTCGCACGCACACACACATACATAGACAATGAACAGCTACTTAGCCGAAAAAATAGCAAAAAGCAAAAAAAAAATCAACAACAATACAAAAAAAATGGTTTTTAAGCCAAATGTAAGTCATGATGCGGCTGCGTTGACCTAGTGGACGTGTTAATGATGGATTTGACCAGATATAAACACAACACACAACGCACGACATACATAAGCATATAGTGGCGTGCAATAGAGCATTTCATTAAAAAAAAAATAAACTAAAAAAAACTTAGACTTAAAGCCAAAAAAAGACAAGCGAAACGAATGCTCGAAAATAAAAAAAAACGCGCTAACAAAACAAAGCAGCATGCAAAAAAAAAACACAAAACAAAAAAAAATAATAAAAAAGAGCTAGGAAAAAATAACTGAAAAACATTGCTAAAAAGGAGCTAAAAATAACAGCTAAAAAGCAGCCAATGCCAAGCCGCTGCCCAAAAGCCAGCAATTTAGAATGCAGCAAAATGAAACACATGCGGTCAAAATAATAGTACTACACACAAATGTTTTGGAAAATGTTAAACAAAATATTTAAAATATAGCTTAACAAATGATGAACATTTCAATTAAGCAAAAGCAATCAATGCTGAAGATAAGTATACATTTAAAGTTGGCACAAACTACTTAAATGTAATAATTTTTAAATTTGCTTTATGCTTAGTTTTATTAAATTTATTATCATAATAGAAGTGGAATAAAAGTGCAGCTTTCTCAGCTTTCCCTGTGGCTAAATAATATTTCCAAAAGTTAGTTATGATGTGGAATATAATTGTATTTGAAAATTTGCAGAATTGAATTTTTCTTGAAAGAGTTATATTTTTATTAAACGCTTCTACTATTATTTTGACCGCAACTGTATGTGTTAAATATAATATATTTGCACCTGATTGGATTCCTGACCCTATAACTACTACTCCAATTACAGTTTGCAACTCAAAAATAAAGAAGAAAATAATACATAAAAAGCAAAAGGCAAAAATGAAGACAATTACGAAATTGTAATTGAGAGAGAGACCTTCACAAGGCATCTCTCAAGCCAAGTCGGCCACAATAAACCAAATTAAACGCTAAAGTGACAGTGGCAGCAGCAGCAGCAGCAGCAACAGCAGCTGTGGCAACAACTCACAAAGCGACTGGCCCATATATAAAAAATATTTAAAGAAAAACGAGTCAGAACAGCCAAGTTTTCTAAGCCGAATATACTATGCTCTTGCAAACTGAATAATTTAGCATTTTGCATACAAAAGCTTAGCTTTTAATTGTTTTCTAAATCCATATAATTTAATTTAAAAAAAAAACAAACATTTGATTTATTTTTGTAATTTTTTATCATTCAATTTGAATTGGCATCTTTCCAAAATGGTCAACAAAACTCTTAACTTTATAGAAGAGAATAAAGGGATAATTTGAAGAAGTTTTTATATTTAGAAATTTAAATTTTTCTTATGCTAAAGACTTAGTTTAAGATAAATAATAAGCTCTTCACTATGAATGGTTGTCATTAATACCAATATAAAATATAAATAAACTAAATAAATTAGAAATAAATATTATTAGTTTGATTTGAATTATATTAAGTTGTTTATTAAAAATACAACAATTATTATGAATAGCTCTTAGTAATACGAATATTTAAATAAAATATTCAATTAAATTTATACTGAATTAAAAAAATTGAAAAGACTGCTCACAAATTAGACAGATACTTGGATATAGTAAAATAATAATATGTAATCAACTAGAGACGCTTATTAATAGTCGCAGCTTATCTGAAAATTAGAATACTCCCCTTTAAGGGTATACCAAAAATAAAAACTGATTTTATGCATTGTCATTGTAGTCCGACTCGAGTTAAGTTGAAGCTGCCTTCCGCTCTGCTCCGCTTGTTGTTGCTGGTGCTGCTGCTGCTGTTGGTGTCGAGTGTTGACTTTCGTCTCTTGTTGCCACCAAGATGCAAGAGTGTGTCTGTGTGCTGGGGTCGGAATCGTGCCGCTGTTGTCATTGCCCGCCACGCAACGCGGCACGCAGCCAGCCGCAAAAGTCCTTCACTTTGAAGCGTGAAGGTTTCCAATACGGAATATTGCCCAGCGTCAAACACCCAAAAAAAATAAAATCAAAAACATATCTCAAAAAACTCGAAACTCGAAAAGCCAAAAACCAAAAAATCAGCCTTGTTGCACTTTGCGAAAGTCGAAAACTGTGTGATAAGTGATGTACCCCGACAAACTTTAAATAAAGCCCATTTACCATAATTTAGGGGGCACTTGTGGCAGCTTTGATTGGGATTCGGTTTCATTTTCAGCTGTTGTTCGACTCTTTTTTTTTGGTTGCTTTCGATTTTGTTTCTTTTGCTTGAGTCCACTTCAAAATCATGTTTTTTATTACTGTTGACATAATACGCACAACTCAACTCCACCGACAGACAATCGTCAATAATGCCACATTACGTATACGCCTACTCAGCCTTCTCAGCTCAAAATACATACAACAAACAGATGAAAAAAAAAGAAAAAATTCGATGGAAAAATCTATTAATTAATATAAAGCATTATGCATTTTTTAAGAAACTCATTTTATAATATAAATAATCAAATATTGTTAATTCAGTTTTTAACTAAACAATTATTTTACAGTCTAAGCTTGAAAGTAGCTTCCGTATTTTTATTATTAACTGAAGTTCTCACGAACTTAAGCCAAGTAACCACTTTGAAGTCAATAGCATTTTATTGGAGTGCTGAGGACAGCGTGGGTCTTGACCTTGCCATGACCTTTTGCTTTAAGTCATGAGCAACCAAATAATAAGTGTATTTTGTGAGTTTGGTTACGATATCTTGGAAGACAATTTATTTTTATTACAGCAATAGATTGTTTTTCAATATTCTATCTATTCCTATATCTGTTGCCAGATATGAGGAATTGAACCATTTTAATTATTTGTTTTTATTGCGAATATTCTACATTGCAGATCCATTATATGTCAGCTATATAATATATAGTGCCTGCGACATTGAAGTGACTGAAGCCAAAAGATTTTTAAATTATAATTGAATTGTAGTATTATTATAAAAAAAACAAGTAAGAGTGCTGTAGGCGAGTGAACTCGACTATGATATACCCTGAACTCAGTTATTAAATATATTCAATTATTATTGGCAAATTCCCCTTTAAAAAGATTTGCACCAAAATGCGAGCAGCTCTGCAAGCGCCCTCTGCCGACAAACACAGAATACACTCAGAAACATACATATTTATGCATACAGAAAATGCTTGCGGCTGCTGATAGAAATGAGATCAATATGAGAATATATTTTCGACTATAACTTGGATGTTTCTTATCCGATCTTGACGAAATTTGGGCAGTTGAACAATAGCATGCATATGCATATTATGTATTTATTAGAAGATTCTGCCTTTAAAATTCTGCGCCTGGTATACAAGAACCTATATTCCAAAATGCAATATCTCAAATATAATCTAAAAACTGACTGCTAAAAAGATATATGAGCCTGGGAGCGGAGACTTTAACCACCAAGCATAGGACAAATCTAGTATAAGAAATAGGATAATTATTAAACGGAGACTCGAACCACAAAGCATACAATACTTCTACTTCTACTAAAAGTATTGGGTTTGAATCTCCGCTCAATTATTTTCCTAATAAATTATCCTACTTAAGCTGCTTGTGCGGTTTTATCTGCTTATCGACGAAAGTTTCGCAATTCGGTGCAATAAACCTGCTCATTTTGCATTTTGGGCGATATTTAATTAACCCAGTAATCTTTTTGAAGCGTACAGTGAACTGAGAGTATTTGACGAAATCGCACAACGAACTGATATTAAGATTAAATTAGTCCGCACAAACCTAATGCAATTCTCATAAAATAAAATATATATTTATTCTTGTTGCTGCTGAATGCTGCAACACTGCAAATACTGTAAGTGCAGAGAGGGACTTACGTATATTTATAACAATGAATCATTGTCCGACACCCGCTTGCGTGTTATATCACCAAGGGAAGACCTAAAGCCAAAGCGTAATGTGAAAGAAACTAAAAATGAGACATAAAGCGGTGAATTGAGAGTGCGAACGTGAAGTGAAACAAATGTTTGAATTACGAATCAAGACAAATACACAGACAGGAAGACATACTTATGTACTTATATGTATGCATGTGTGTATGTGTATTACTATTATGTTTTTGTGCTTCTTTCGTTTAACAATTACAACTTTTACTCACACCTTATGGTGTATGGGAATTTAAATAATTTCAACTTAATTGCAACTCCTTGAGAAATCGGCCAAATTTGATTACACGTCTTTCTGAAGTATATCTGACAAAGCACCCTACTGCTCCACATGAAAATTATATATGTGAAACAAACAAAATTAAAATAAAGTTTGTCAAGAAAGTCTTGTGACACAGCAAAAAATGTACCTGTTCTCATTATTATTATTGACTTTAATCTCTTCTTATTTTTCTATTTTTAAATGGAGTTCTTTAAATTAGTTAATACAAAAATTAAACAGTTTGAAAATTTTAAAAAGCGAAAGTTATTTATCCTATTATTGATTTGCAATTCCCGTTGAAAATTTGTTTTCATTTTGTCATTGTTTTGCAAAAGAAAAGAGAAAAGTTGAATTTTTTCCTGTGTTCAAATACTTTCTTAACAAACTGTATGTAAGTAGGTATGGGCTTATAGCTCTTTTCCAGCTACCGAATTTCGTAATTCGTGCCCAAGGTGCAAAGTGGTGATTTTATTTTGCCTTCGCTTGGCTTGTTTTATGGACCATAAAAACTCGCATACAAAATACAACACAATTAGTTCAAGCAGTGCTTGATTAAAGAATTATTAAAGCACAGTAAAATTAAAATTTTCGTAAATGTATTTGAATATTTGCTCATCTGACATTTGTCCATTGGCTTTTCCTTTGAAAATCGAATGTTTGACTAAAATGACTTCCTGGTTAATCGCGAAAATGTCGAAACACAAAAATACACAAAAAAAAATCGTGAATAGAGGAAAGTGCCAAAGAAATTATTTTTTTTCTGTTCAAATGCAACTAAAATTGTTAGCGACATTTTTATTTTTCTTAGTTTTTTCTGTTTCTTTTGATTTTGTATTTATTTTAGCCTTATTGTATTTTAGTCAATGGGTAAATAGGGTATAATGGTTTTTTGCAAGTGTATGTAACAAGCAGAAGGAAGCAACTCAAACACCATAAAGTATATATATATTCTTGATCACCATGAAAAGTCGAGTCAATATAGCCATGTCCGTCATAGCATAATATAATATTATAAAAATTATAAATAAATAAACGATTCATAGGAAGAATGCGTAAAAGGTGTTATTATTTTTCAGCTAATTTTTGTCAACTTTGCATTTAAATTAATATTAAATTAAAACTTTCGAAAAAAATTCGTAAAGGGAATTTTTAACAGCTGTCTGCAAGGTATATCGTAGCGACTACAGCATTCTTACATGTCTGCTTTTTTGTTGTTGTTTAATTTTTTTCTTTATGGTGGGAAACGTGAAGCGACGCTTGCAATTGGAGATGTGGATGTTGTACGATGGCCGCAGGTCGTCCGCCAAAAACAAGTCTTCACTGAAGATGAAGGTACAAAACTACAACAACTCAACAACAACAACTTAGTGTGTGTATGCCTGTGTGTGAGTGCTGCTGATGATCGTTAGCGTACAACGGTAACGTTAGTGTGCATAAAGAGAAGATGAAGAGTTGCCGATAATGATGTTTTGCACGACAAAGTCACTGAAATTAACGCCGTCGGTGAGCGGAAGAGAGGGAGCAGAAGTCACTGAAACCGACAGTGAGTTTGTTTTGAGAGAATGAGGAAGGGGGCGGGGGGGGGGGGGGTACAGCGTAATGTTGCTGAGGAGCATAGAGAAGGCGAAAACTTGCCGATAATGATGTTTAACCCAACGAAGTCACTGTAAACGATGCCGATAGTTAGCTGTGAAAGAGGAAAATGTGTGTGTGTGTGTGGGGGGGGCTAGACATCGTATTTTAGCTGCAAAGAAGACGAAGAGTTGCCAATAATGATGATTAACCCGACGAAGTCACTGCAAACGCTGCCGATAGTTAACAGTGAGTGAGGAAGATAGAAAGAGAAGGAGGGGAGGGAAAGAGTCTTCGTCATGTTGCCGAGGAGTATAAAGAGGGCCTGTTGGGCATTTTTGAATGCATTCAGTCGCTGGCTCCCCACTCGAAAGCAACTAAATTTTATTTACCTTATATTTTTCTTCAAATTTTTATTACTTCTTTTCCCCCACACACACACACACACATATACGGCAATGAACTCCTTCTCAGTGGTAAGTTAAACTACAACAAGGATTACAGTGGATAAATCAGTGGATTACAACCCCCTCAACCCCCTATCTCTCTCTCTCAATATTTTTCCACCTTTCCTCACTCTCTCTACCCCCATTCTCCATACAGTTCTTGGTATTTGCATTGGCCGCTTTGGCTGCAGCTGAGCCACCATCAGGCTATAATTATCCACGTGGCGGCGGTGGCGGTGGTGGCGGTTTTAGCGGCGGCTTCGGCGGTGGCTCCTCCTTTGGCGGCGGCGGCGGTGGCTTCCAAGCCGTCAGCGGTGGCTTCCAGACGTCGGAGGGTCAAAATGTAGATCCTCAGCTGCTGGAGCAGGTGCGTCAGATCTTACTCAATGAGGAGAGCAAACTGGGCGGTGGTGGAGGCGGCGGCGGTGGTGGCGGCGGCGGTGGCTACCCCAGTGGACCCTCCTCCAAGTATGGTCCACCCTCGACGAGCTATGGTGCGCCTGGTGGCGGCGGCGGTGGACGCGTTGTTGGCATCGATTTGGAAGGTGTGCGTCAGGCCATCCAAGTGGCACAATTCGCCCAGCAAAGCACACAGCAGGGTGGAGGAGGTGGCTATCCCAGTGGCCCATCTGGTTCATATGGTGCTCCATCGCAGCCCAGTGGCAGCTACGGTGCGCCCTTCTAAGCCAACTAGTTGTGTGGCGCAAAAAAATAAATGAAGAGGACAACAACAAAACAAAAATATCTGGACTGACGACAACAACAAAAAGAACAACAACAGCAACAACAACAACAACAATTAACTGAAATCGATACAAGAATTTTGATGGAATTTATCCATATCAAAAGGATACAGAAGGAAACTTGGGATGCCCCCAAATCCCAATTCTGAGTTCGAGACTTGTGTGACTTGTGGCATGAGCCTAATCTCCTCCAGACCCTCTCTGCCCCCCTCTCTATCCAGACTCAGTGACTGTAACTTCTAAAAAAAAAAATCACTTTTCTATCATCTCACTAATTGAACTGAAATTATTGTTTTTGTTTTTTGTACATAGTTTTCGAAACAAAAACGAAAAAACTCTTCCTCCCCCCCCCAAAAAAAAAATCAGTGTTATAACGCATTATTAGCTTGTAAGTGTTTTTATTTTTATGAAACAAACAAAGAAACAACAAAAAAAAATATGAAAATAATAAAAAAAATAGTAAATTTTGTCACCGTTAAAAAAAACTTGAGCTTTTTATTTGATATCAAAAATGGGTTGAATTGTAAATCACAAATGAAGAAAAATTAAATAGCATTCTTCTTCTATTATTGATTTTATTATAACAGTATAAGCAATGTTTACTACAACAACAAAATCTATAGAAATAGTAAATATTACTTCTAATTTTTATTATACCAAAATTTAAGTAAAACAACATAAACAACAAATTGAACTAATGTGTACTACTCAAAATCAAAATCGATGAAGTATAGAATAATACTACACATTACTTCTATTATTATGTATAAAACAATGATAACAGAAGTTATGTTTATTACTAAAAAAAAAAGAGAAGTAATTGAAGTAATATTCCCTAATTCAATTTTATATTTTTCTTGTTTTTTTTGTTGTTGTAAAAATAAATAAATAATAGAAGTAATGTGTGCTATTTCTTTATCGATTTGTGATTATTTTAGTACACATTGCTTCTATGCTCTTTATTGTTATTTTGTATTAGGTAATTGACCCACTTATCACTAAAAGCAACATTCTAAGTGCGGTTCATCTGCTCATTTGACATTAAATAAAACTTTGATTGCAATTCTCATTGATGTTGCATGACATCAACATCAATTCGATATGTGAATTAAAAACGTTCAACTTGGAAAATCCTTTCACTTTTTCACAAGTAAAACACAAGCTGACTTGTAGAGCTCTCTCACCAATATCAAAGATCAGCCAATACGGAGATGCGCCTAGTTGTTTTTTTTGTTGATTTTTGTTGTATTTTTTTTTCACACAAACTCAAATCTCAAGTCTCAAGTGAGGCGCTCATTAAAGAGTTGATTGCGTCAGTTGCAACTGAGGAGATTGGACCTGGGGTTTTTGGAATTGGTGGATCGGGGGCTTGGGGATTGGGTCACAATGCAGCGCCAGCTGCTGTTGACCATTAACCACATATTGTTGCCAATGGTAAGCTGTGGGAAACAACTGTTGCTACACTCAGAGATAAAATTATCCTCATACTTGGCAAATTGCTTTATTGGTTTCGCAAAGCGTAGGTCATCTTATTAAATAATGTCGTTTTTTCTTTTCTTAATTCCAGATCAGATTTTTTATAAAATTTAGAAAACAATTGACTAATTTCCAAGGTTTTTTTTCCTATTTTCACGGAGTTCTCACATACTTAATTTAATTAACTAATAACATTATTTTTCGTAAATTTGAATAAGTTTTCATTGATATTTATCTTCATTAATTTCTTTATATTAGTAACCATTTAAATAAAGGCAATTCTTCAAGACTTTATCTACGCATATTTATAAAATTATACTATATATTATATGTTTTTAAAAATAATGATTTTTCTTTTCTTAATTCCATGTCAGGTGTTTTTCATGTTTTCTAAGTTTGCATACAATTTTAACATTAGCTTTTTTGTTACTTATATTAATATTTAACATTAATATTTTATAATTTCACATGTATAGGTAAATTGTATATAGTTCATAGTTAAAGCATAATTTAATTTGAAAAAAAGTACAATTAATCGGCGATTTGAATAAATTATTATTATATTAACAACATTCAATGTACTTTTTAGAAATTTATTTATAAATAATGGAAAACATTTGAAAATATTAACTTTGTTTTTGTATATGTAGAAATTATGGTTTATTGTAAATATTTTTTTCTATATATACAATATATACAATATGAGGTTGCAGCGCATCCTTGTAGTTCCGAGGGTTTTAATTTGTATTTTTCTAAGTGTATCGTAACAAGCGGAGCAATGACATCACAACCAGATTTCAGCATCATTACACATTTTTTTTTAACTATGCAGAGTGTATTTGTTATTAGTAAAGCAATGTTTGTGCAATGCGCTGATGGATGGTATTACTGAAGAGTAAAATACATTGTAAGAAAACCTTTTAAATTATGCAAATACATTTATATATACAATATGCTCCGATATTTTTATGAGTTACTGGCTTGTCTTGGATGGTTCAGGGAAAATGATTTTATGTTGTAGACTTAAATCCAGTAGATAACAATAAAAGGATTTGGAATATTGTTGGCAATAAAAAAATAATACAAAAATGTAAACAAACCTGAAAGTTAAAATAATGTTTGATTTCGAAACAGTTTCCTTAAAATTTTACTTTGGCCCAGTGCCTTTATACGAATATCGCAACTTAACTCTATTTTTTTTAATGCATATAAAAAGATTAATGTTAATAATGCGATAATATGCGATATATTTAAAAAACTTTAATATAATACATTTTAAATTTCAAATCAAATATAATATAATAAATATAATCATATAATAAAATGAGCATTTATTTCAATTTCTGGTATGTGTATAGTCATTTTTTTTATGCATTTATTATTATTCAATTGAAAACGTTTTTGGGATATTGAAGAAAATTAGTTTTGCTCATTGTGGAAAATATGTGAGCACATTTTTAAAAAATTTGTAAGATTCTGATTTAATGTTTTAGAGTATGTATTGATTTGTCTACGTTTAGACTATGTTTAGATTTGGTAACGGATTGATAGGAATTATAGGTAGACCTTAAAATTGAGCTCTTCTATCAAGAATGTTCAACTTAATTAAATAAAACTGAACTCTCGCGTAAGTTTTATGCAAGAGTATCGTAACTTCGACAAGGCAAAGTACGCTAAAAACTAACTTATGTTGTGTGCAACTATGGCAACATCGCAACATGTGAGACACATCCAAAAAGTGTTAGTGGTAAGTGCCACAAGAGATGCAGAGATGCCCAGAGCTGTCGCAGAAGATGAGAGCGGCAAACAACAAAGTGGCATGTGTGTGTGTATCAAGTCTATTAAAGTGCCGGATAAGATTTGATTTTATTCTATTTTTAACAACCTTTTTTCAGGATTAGGAATTGTTATAAACGGGCGCCTCTTTATTGGAGCGTGACTTGCGAAATCATTAGTTGTCTAACAACACCCAAAAACAATGAATGAGTTGCAGCAAATTTGGCCGAGTCAGCATCGCTCTAGCTTATCAGGCGACATTGTTGAAATTGATAATGCCATAATTAAGATAAGCAACATTTTAATCAAGTCGATAGCCAAGTAAACCTTAAAACATATCACAGATAAAGATCAAGTGGAAAATTCTGATATAAAAAAGGCTCACAGCTGCCGCGACGATATCAATTGTGATTTACTTACCGCAAAGTGCATGTGAAATATATCACGTTGTCCCTATTAAATGTAGGATACATATATATATATATATCTATATATCTATATTCTCGAAAATGTCGGCTCTAGTTAATGCCACGGCTCTGGCCGCCTCGCAATTTACGTTCCAAACTACGGATTATATTGTGTTCGTATTTATGCTCAGTATATCGGCGGGGATCGGTGTCTATTTTGGATTTTTTAACACCGGTGAGGATACCACGGAGGAGTATCTGATGGGTGGCAAACGGATGAAGACTATACCGATTGCCATTTCACTGGTGGCCAGTCAATTGTCCGCCATTTCCATTATGACAGTGCCGGCGGAGATGTATGCCTTTGGCATTAGTTGGACATTTCATATAGTCAGCATGATTGTAGTTATACCGATTCTTAACTATATCATAATACCCGTCTTCTACAACAACAACATTACCAACTGCTATGAGGTGTGCTAGATCTGATTTATATATATAAATTTCATTATTATTTTATGTTAATTTTCTTCTTTTTTTTTTAGTATTTGGAATTGCGTTTTAATCGCGGTACGCGAAAACTGCAAACTTTTATATTTGTGATTTATTTGTTTTTTATGCTGCCGATTTTTATATTTTTACCTTCATTGGCTTTTGCACAGGGTAAGTGCACTGAGGACATTGTTCTCGATCTTTAAGTTTGTCTAATATTCTCGACTCTTACAGTTACTGGCTACAATGTGCATATTATCAATGCAATAGTTTGCGGCATTTGCGTTTTCTACACTATGATTGTAAGCTGACATTTTTAAGTAAAAAATATATATTATTTATATGTGCCACTACATATTTTTTAGGGTGGAATAAAAGCAGTTGTTTGGACAGATGTGGTTCAGGCAGGTGTTATGGTCATCTCGGTGATCATGGTGGGCATTATGGGTGCCTATCGGGTCGGTGGAATATCCGAGGTCTACCGCATTGCTGACGAAGGTGGACGCTTCGATGTCGAGTAAGTTGTACACCAATTAAGTGTGAAAGATCCCATATTGTGACCAGAAAAAAATCAATCTGAAATGAAGAAAATCATTACAGTTTTACGGCCAAGCGTTGCTCAGCTTTTTATTTAGCAAGCATATTTCTAAAATTCGACAATGTTTTTTTGAAAAATCAGCGTTTCTTCTTCTTCTTTATTCCAAATTAAATATACATTTCTTTATCAGTAAAAGCATCAATTTTTAAGGCTTTTCAATATTTTTTATATATACAAAAGCTTGTCATGTTTTTGATCATTTCCAATTTCATCAAGATCGAATAGGAAACTTTCAGGTTAAAATCGAAACCGATTTCCTATTTTGATCTCTATATCTATCTTTCTATATTTTATAATCTATTTTATCTACTTTTTCAAATTATATTTCGTAATAATAGAAAATGTTTTTTTTTTTTTTTTGAGTAGCTTATTGAGACTTCAAATAATAAGTTTTTTATTTCTGGCACGAAAAACAAATTTAGCTCAACTGTATTTTTATTAAGTTAACAAATTTTTATTTTATCTATATTAACATATATATAAAAAGTTTGTTTATCTGAATTTCAATTACATTTATATTAAATTTTAATTATCTTGATTTTAATTCTATGAAATTATATATGAATTTTGTTGAATAGAGATCGTCTAGTTAGAAAACCCATATTGTATTTTTATTGAGTCTAAATAATTTTGATTTAAATTCTTTCATCAATATATAAAAATGTTTTTATCTACAGCTACGCCATTGACCTGAAAACAAGGAACACATTCTGGAATGTGTTTGGCACTGCACTCATCGCCTGGTCGGGATATGTGGGCCTCAACCAGAGCTGTGTGCAACGCATCGTTTCACTTCCCACGCTGGGGCATGCTCGAAGGTATGTCGTTATTGCAACTGCATTATCTTTGATACTACGGTTTCTCGTACTCCAACTGAATTCACAGAGCTCTGGTATTGTTTGGCTTGGGCTTTACGCTCGTCATGAGTTTCAATTGCTTTACGGGCATTGTGATGTATGCCCGTTACCATGATTGCGATCCACTCACTCTGGGCCTGGTCAGCAAACTGGATAAAATGGTGCCATATTTTGTACAGGATATTGTCGGACATTTGACCGGATTGCCGGGTATTTTTATTTCGTGCGTTTTTAGTGCTGCTCTCAGCACACTTTCGGCCAGCATTAATGCACTCAGTGGCATTGTTTATTTTGACTACATCAAACCCCATATCAAACACACCGAACACAAGGCCAACATCATTATGAAGCTATTCGTATTTTTCACCGGCCTCTATTGCATTTTGGGCGGCATTTTTGTGGAGCAATTCAACTCCATTCTGCAGATCTGCTTCTCCATTGGTGGCACCAGTTTCGGCTCTGTTTGCGGCGTATTTTTGCTGGGCATGCTGGTCCCCAGAGCACATGGTCGGGTATGTATTCAAAGCAAGTTTAATACACTCTGAAATACGTCTTTATATTTAGAATATAGCCAAAAAAAAAATTAACAAAATTCTGAAAGCTTGCGCCCTATATCAAAAATTCAAAAAAAAAATAATATTATGTTTATGCTGAAAGTTTAGAAACTCTCCCTACAAATAAGAAAGTTTTTCTTGTTTTAGAAATAATTTTTTTTACATCGAAATTTTTTAGAAATTTAATAGCATATTTAATATAAAATATTACATTTGCATATGCATTTCTAAATAATATAAAATATTTCTAAAAATTAGAAATTTAAGTGCTTATTTTTAGAAAGAATTGTTTCTGTAAAATCGTAACTTTTTCAAATTAAGTTATATGAATTTATAAACTACGTAAAATGATAAAAAAGCGAATGTTTTTATAATATAGTTATAAGAAGAGGAAATAAGATACATTTTTTCTAAATTTCGAAAAATCCACACTCAAATTAAGAAACGGAAAGCCTGCTTTTAAAAACAACAACTTGCAAATTTACAAATTTACTTGATGAATAATATTATTGACTTTTGCTTTTACAGGCGGCTCTGGCTAGTGTCGTGGTGAGTATTGCCTGCATGACGTTCATTGTGGTGGCCAGTTGGGGGCGCAATCATTATGCCACACTGCCCACAAGCATCGACAACTGTCCGGCTCTGAATGCAACCCAAACAACAACGACAACAACAACAACAACAACACCTTATTCAGTGTTTAATGAGCCAGTCAAAGTTGAATCTGTGTCAGATTCAAGCTTCAATCTGTTGGACATGTCCTTCAATTGGTATAGTGTGGTTGGCTTTGCCATCACCTGGGTGGTGGGCATACTTTTAAGTTATGTTATGAAACCGGCGCCGGGCACCAAACTGAATCCCAATCTTCTATCACCGATAATAAAGCCATTTGTTAACTACTCACCGGCGTCAGGTGAGGAATTACCCGAGTTGACAATCGACGAGCAAAAGGAGAAAATGATGGATTGAAGACTGTCCGTGTAGAATCGGAGCAATTCCCCAAAAGCTCATTAACATTATAAGTGTAATATAAACATAAAATAAACATGTCAAGTAATCATATCTTTAAATTGTAGATATATCGCTTTACGAATCGTACAAATCACTCAAATCCCAACTATGTTGCTTAAACTGTAATTTAGATAACAGTAATCAGTGTGGAACAACTATATCGGATCTTATCTTACATTGACAATGACGCGCAAGCTAGAATATCTAAAAATAACAATAGTCTGGTTTATAATTTTACAAGTTATGGCATCTTATCTTTGTGGTGTGCATATTTGAAGACGGCTCCACGCATTAACATTTTGACTGGGGTCTGTCAAGATGACAAGCAACATTCAAAAGGTGCTCTGTCTTTACACCTTTGGGTTCCCAAAAATAAATAACTTGATTTGAATATATTATGTTTACTATAAAATAGTACACAATGTATACATTTAAATTAAAACAATTATTTTAATGCTTAAAGTATTAATCTAGCTTATTGCAGAAGGCAGATTGTAAATAACTAACGAAAAAAGAAT
The DNA here is from genome assembly GCA_035043505.1 of Drosophila setosimentum. Taxonomy (NCBI): domain Eukaryota; kingdom Metazoa; phylum Arthropoda; class Insecta; order Diptera; family Drosophilidae; genus Drosophila; species Drosophila setosimentum. The sequence goes on along the minus strand of JAWNMY010000076.1, from coordinate 1,009,638 downwards.
TCAGCTAAAAATAATCTATAATTAAAAAAACAAAATGTAAAAGAAAATAAATATGTTGTGTCAAACTCCAAATTAAGTAATAATAAAAATGAATCTACAACATTAAAAAAATGTAAATGTAATATTAAAGTCTATGAAATTAAATTCAATTAAATAATATATATATATATATAATAAAATATCCTGATTAACTGTGACGAAGTCAAGTTTAGTTTTATTGTCAAATTTCCATTTATAAACTTTTGCACCCAAATGTGAGCAGGTCCTGCACTCTTTTCGTGAGGCAGGCAGAGTAAAAATAAGAGAGAACTTGGCAGTCGAACGTAACCGACTGCGAAATACTTTGATACCATAATATTAATAAGCAAAGAGCAGTGTGATTGTGCGCCAAGAAATACGCTTCAAATTTGCCTTTCAATTGCGATAGATATAAGTATATAGTATAAGCCTGTAGTAACCTTCCTTCCACGTTTACTCTTAAATTACCTTCGATATCAGAGTATAAAAACTAACGCAGTGCATAGCTTAAATCACAAGCACAAACTGACCCCAACTGGCTGCCTGCAAACATACAAACATACAAGCGTGTATACATATATATGCACACGCATACATAAATACAATGCAAGTACGCATACATATACACATATGTATGCACACGCTTACATATACACGCACACGCATACATAAATACAATGCAAGTACGCATACATATACACATATGTATGCACACGCTTACATATACACGCACACGCATACATAAATACGTACTTGCATACGTAAACGCAATCGTAGATAACGGGGCTCTGCAGAATACACACATAGAAACATATTGACGCTCGCGTAAATTATGATGCCATCTCTTTCTCACACATGCGCACACAAATTAATGCATACAGAAAATGATTGCAGCTGCTGAAATGAGATCAATTTAGGCAGTTGATCAATATGTTGCATATGCATATCAATTAGAAGATTCTGACTTTAAAATTTTGGCATTTATTGCTATCGGAAATCGAAGTGTATCGATATGCGAGAAACGGATGCATTTATCAATAATAATAAAGTAAACTTGATCTGCGCCGGGTATACCAGAATCTATATTCCACTCTCCATTCTCTAGCTCTTATGGTCTCTGTTATCTGCGTCTTCATACAGATGTTGATCCAAATAAATGTATACTTTCTCTCATTCTTTCTTTCTTCATGTTACATACATTTGCACAAAACCTTCTTTGACTTCTTAGTAAAGATGCGTAGATAAAAAGACGCTTCAAAGCTCGTCAACTTGACATACTGAAGTGATACAAGAGATATGCATATAGTAGATAGATAAACAGATAAGCTACTCTTCAAAATTGTCATTTAATAACAACACAAGACGTAGATGCATCAAGTCTGCTGCCAGCATCCAAGTAGAGCATTACGGGGAATGTAATAAAGTCGTTTATTATTATTATCAGCAACTATGCCAAGTTTAACAACGGCAACTGCTGCAGCTGCAACAGCTGATGCTGCTGAATCCCTTCGATTTGGCATTACGGATTATACGGTTTTCACAATTATGCTCTGTGCATCGGCAGCAATTGGAATTTATTTCGGGTTCTTTGCCAAAGCCAAGAACACCACAGAGGAATATCTGCGAGGTGGCAAGAAAATGAAAACGCTGCCCATTGCCATATCCTTAGTGGCAAGGTGCGTTTTAATCGAAATTGTGAAAGTGCTATCTATATGTGATAACAAGTGACATCAGACATATAATATTATCTAAAATCAGTGTTGAGCTTGGATAATGGCTACCTGTCAACTACCTTACAAATTAAATGACTAGCTTTTAAAACGTAGCAAATAACTTGAAAATTATCGACGTACACTATGAAGTATATCGACTTGTTATCGATAAGCGTGAACTCTGTATCTTTCTAAAAACTACGACTTACATTTCCTAGTTTCAAAATAGATTTATCTAAGATTTAGAAAAAATTTGCAAAGTTTTCTCTTCTATATATTCTTTATTATTAAACACTTGTATTTTGAAACTTGACAAATACCCAAACATCTTACATAGTTTATAAATTATTTAACTACTCGGACTCTAAGACAGACAATTGCTAAACTCTAATATAAAAGTCTAGCGAGTAAATTTCATTACTTGTATCTGAATTTTAAAAAGATTTTTGACAAAAAGCATTATTTGGATTTATATTTTTAGAAATGTATTCCTTAATAATATACAATATTTTTGGGATTGTCGAATTATACGAGCCTTACTTGATTTTAAACATTTTTCCCCCTAATACTTCCAAATTATTTCTGAAAATAGGAAAAACTTTCTATTTTTTATGGCAATTTTCATCTTGGGGGAATTTTCTATATTTCAGAGCAATTTTTTCTGAGTGCAGAGTGTAAATATTTAATTACATATTTAATTTCAGTCAACTATCCGGCTTATCGATAATGTCCGTTCCTGCCGAGACTTATACGTTTGGCTTCAACTTCTTCTTCATGGTGATTTCTATGATTGCTGTTGTGCCAATTCTGATATATATTATTGTGCCAGTGTTCTATGAAAATAATGTTTCCAATTCTTACGAGGTAAGTGCATCCAAACTATCTATTGTATATATATTTAATTACGTGTATGAATCACTGCAGTATTTGGAGATGCGGTTCAATAAATTCACTAGAAAGGTGGTGACTGCCACATTTGTGATGAACTCTTGCCTCATGTTGCCAGTGTTTATGTTTGTACCCTCGCTGGCATTTTCACAAGGTAATATACATATATACAGTAATCTATATTGATACGGGAATCTAAGAGTGCTGTAGTGGAGTGAACTCGACTACGATATACCCTAAACCCAGTTATTAAATATATTCTATTATTATTATATATTATATATTATATTTATATATTTGGGCAGTTGATTAATAGTATGCATATGCATATTATGTAATTAATTAGAAGATTCTGTCATTTATTGCTATCGGAAATGTAATATATCGATATTCTATAAACGTAGACAGTTATCGATGAAATATCGGAAACTTGATCTACTCCAAGAACCTATATTCCAAATTTGAAGAATTTCAAGAATATATATACTTTGGGGGTCGGAGATGCTTCCTTCTGCCCGTTACATACATTTGCACAAAACCATTATACCCTTTTTACCCATGTTTAATGGGTTCAGGGTATAATAAATCATTAGCTTTTAAAATATTGATTTTTAATATATTGTTTTGTATTCCCCCTGTAAATTGAAGTTAGCACTGCTCCTGGAATTCTTATCAATATATTTTTTTTTTCAGTGCTTTCGCTTAGTTAAAGATTGAAAAGAAAAGCACAACCTATATGCGCATATCTGTACTATATTTTAGACCGATTTTCATATTTTACGCACAGTTAGCGGCTGGAATATTCATGCAATTAATGCAATGGTCTCCTCGATCTGTGTTTTCTACACAATGTTGGGTGGCATTAAGGCCGTGGTTTGGACAGATGTCATCCAGGGTGGCACCATGTTGATCTCTGTATTGGTGGTGGGTGTTCTGGGCACAATGCAAACTGGTGGACTGAGTTCAGTAATGGAGAATGCCAGTGCTGGAGGTCGTTTCAATTTTGAGTAAGATTTCCAATTAGGAAAAAATGAAGAAATTTCTACAATTTGGAGCATTTTGCAGTCTAAGATGGGATCCACGCATTCGTATAACAGTGTGGAACGCATTCTTTGGTGGACTCTGCATGTGGACGGGACATATTGGCCTAAACCAGAGCTGTGTCCAGCGCATTGTTTCGCTGCCCTCTTTCGCCCATGCCAAAAGGTAAACAGTACAGTTATACACTCGGAAAAAAATAGAACTGAATATTAATCACTCACAATAATTTTGGTGCCAATGATTAGTCAGCCTATTATTGAGAAAGAAAATTTCTAAAATTTATAATTGTGGTTTTTGCATTTCGATATTTTAATGTGAATTTTTCTAAAATTTTAAATACATGTGACTAATTGTTTAGATTGCTGTTTTCTATGTTTATACATTAAAGAATTTTTATATTAGCTGTTTTTAAACTTATACAATTATTAAACATTTGTATTTTAAGATTTGCTTCTGCAGAAGGATTTTTCTAAAAATTAGAATTTGTATTTCTCCATTTTAAAAATGTTTTTCTTTATAATAGAAACAATTGAAATAGAAAAAAAAATTTTAAATAATATTTTATTTTCTTAAATATATTTTCTTATAGATCATTAATCATTTCGGGGTTTGGCTTCATCATGATCATGGGCATTATGTGTTTTACGGGCATTATAATGTATGCCCGATATTTTGGATGTGATCCCATGTTGGCAGGTGTAAGTTATTCCCCCTCCTTTATAATTATCGGGATTAAAATTTCTGATTTTCTTTGCATTTCAGCTGGTGAGCAAACCGGATAAAATGATGCCCTTCTTTATACAGGATATAATGGGTAATTTGCCTGGCTTTCCGGGTTTGTTCATCTCGTGTGTCTTCAGCGCCTCGCTGAGCACTCTCTCCGCTAATCTTAACTCCCTCGCTGGTGTCATCTATTTTGATTATATTAAACCCTTCATTCGGCACACGGAGGCAAGAGCGAATGCAACGATGAAGATGATCATTATTGGAATTGGTTTCTATTGCATCGTTGGTGGTTTTATGGTGCAGAATTTTAATTCCCTTTTGCAGACAGTGATTAGCATCACTGGGATAAATACGGGTGCTGTTGTGGGTGTATTCCTGTTGGGCATGCTTTATCCTCGTGCCAATGCCAAGGTGGTTGGATCGAGTATTATATTTAGTATGGGTGTCATGCTGTGGATCATTACCAAGGCACAAATGAACTTAAAGGCGGGCCACATCAGATATGATGGTCTGCCCAACAGCTTGGATCACTGCGAGGCGCCTCAATTTAAGACGATTGCAAATGCAATGTGAGCAATATGTTAACTATAAACCAGAAATTATTATACAATTTATTTTAAACCCCTCTTTTTTATAGCAACAATTCAACAATTTTAACAACAACAGCATCACCACAATTGATTACTGGCGTTTTTGGCAGTAATCGCGAATTTTCCATATTTGACATATCATTTTATGCTTATAAACCGTTGGGCATGTGTCTAACGATTATTTGGACAGTTATAATGAGCTATATTTTCAAACCGGATGCAAAGGAGAAACTAAATCCTAATCCTAAACACTTCTCGCCATTTGTGCGAAAATATCTGAATTTGAATCCAGAACTGGAATTGGAAGAGTTGCCCCTTCAGGGAGCACCGCTAAAAGAGGATGAAGCGTCTGAGCATAAGATAAATATTACCAAAATAGATAATATCAAAAATGCTAATATTCGACTAATCGATTAATGCTTATTTAATTATTATTAGTACATTAAAGATTTGTTCAACTAATACTTTTCGTAGAATACTTAATTTAGTACAGTTTTCGAGAAGAATTGAATTTCCTGTCTCTATTAGACTTCTATAATCCGGGTGAATGAATTCTTTAAATATATGAAATAAATTAATTACAATAAATAAATTAAACTGAAGTCACAATTTAAAAATGGACAACAATCAAATAAAAATGAAATATGATATTATTAAAAGTTTATTACAATTTATTTTATGCATTTTAAATGAACAGTATTTAAGGCAACAAGAATTAGTATTGCATATAGCGAAGAAAGTTCTCAACTATAGCTATATATTCATTTCTTAAATTAAACCCATGATGGCTTAAACTATTATTATTATATATTACTTTTTAATTGAATAGAGAAGTAGAGCAATTCAATATACTAAAATCCACAATGTTAACTAAATGTTAACCTTTGTGGACCCAGTAAACATGTGTTCCACAGTGTCAAAATAATCGACTGATATATTTTGACGGCTGTTATTGACAAACCACCATAGAAGCAGCATGTGTATCGAAATGAAAAATAATTTTAACCTTCAAGAAAAAGGTAATTTATAAATGGTCTTAATAGCAAGAAAATGAATACATTAAATTTTTTTTTGGTTCCACAAACCAAATTAGTTTCCTCGATCTGTAAACTGGGCTTATCAATTAAATCGCGTCACTTTCGACTCACCTATGCTCGTACAAACGTAACATTCTATCGATTGACCGATCGACACACGCTCTTATCGAGCGCTCCATTATCAACACTCCTTTTTCGAACGCTAAACCACCACACTGGCTTACCTATCTGTCGACCGCCAACACTCCTTTATTGACCGGCAACACTCCCTTATCGATTGCTTATCCTATTTACGGATGTGAGTCATTCAAATTAATATACACTATGCGTGATCTGTTGAGCACAGAATGTGCTTGTCACTGACTGATTAGATAAATTATCTGCAAATAGCTAACATTGAGCGTAATGTTTGTTAAGGCTCCCAAAAGTAGGCAGTAGTTTACGATCATAAACACAACGTAATCGTAAAAGTTTTACAAAACTAAGAAAAAGACATAGGAAAAATACGTAGATTATAAAGTTATGATATGGACCATAAACTTTTACAATTTGAGTGTCTAGCAGATAAGAGAGGCACAAAACTGATAAACAGCGTCTGATCGCTACTTAAGTCAAAGATCAGATTGAAACATTGCTCAGTAAGTGTGGTGACAGCATCTGAAACTGATCTTAAAGTGAACTCAATTTAAAAGGAATATCAACTCCGATTGCAACTACAAATATGGAACCTAAAATAGAGGATTTGAGATTCGGATTGACCGATTATAGTGTCTTCATATTCATGTTGAGCATATCGGCCAGCATTGGCATCTATTTTGGCTTCTTTGCCAAGGCCAAGAACACAACTGATGAATATTTGCGCGGTGGCAAAAAGATGCAGACACTTCCCATTGCTATCTCATTGGTATCCAGGTGGGTAGTTATCATCACGGACAGCACACAAAATCATCAGTTGTTCTTATCTATATTCAACTTACAAGTGCGGAATTTAATAAATTCGAGCCCCCTTTTTTAGCCTATATAAATATATATATAAATCACAATGTTATATTTGTTATTATTGGAATTATTTTCCCACTTTATTATTATTATCACAATTATTATTGTTATTACTATCTCAAAACTTACCACTTGAATTCTTTCCCTTTGCACTACTAATTATTTATTTTATAAACCATTTAGAGTATTCTGTCACAATTATAATAGACTTTATCATCTCATCAATTCAGAGATCTATACTAAGTTTATTTTTTTTTGTCTAATTGGGTTTTTTTTTTGTGAATTTTCTGCAATTCATACAACCAATTTTGAAGCACCTTGCTTTTAAACACTAACACAAATCTTATAATTAATTCATTTTAAACCTAAGTTTTTACATATTTCAATTTTTTTTATTCTTATATTGCTTGTATAAAATAATAATATTTTCATTCACTTTCACAGTCAACTTTCTGGCGTCGCAATCATGTCGATTCCAGCTGAGACCTATACTTACGGCTTTAACTTTATATTCGGTGTGCTTACCATGATTCCTACAGTGCCCATATTGATATATATCATTGTGCCCGTCTTCTACGAGAACAACGTTGTCAATTGTTATGAGGTGAGTTAGGATATACAAATATATGCGTACACTACCTACACTTTAGAAAATCGCCCAAACATATAATACAAATATACAGAATTCTTCAAATTATGGTGTTACTTTCTCTATGCAAACCTGAATCTTTGAAAAAAAAAAACCATTAAAAATGGAGAAAACAAACAATGACATTTACTAGCTCGACTTTTAAATCCGGCATCAGTTTTTTAAAATTTAATTAAATGAATTTATAAACAATCTAAAAATTGTATTTACGTAAAATTGAAAAATTCTAATATTGATTAATGATATAAAAGACAAATATGATTAAAAAAAAAAACACATGGAATTTATATATATTTTTGATAGATTTTAGAAATATGTACACCGAAATTGAGAAAAGAAAATCTGTGATATTTAGAAATGCACTTTCTGAATAATAGGGGAGTTACCCGTGGGCGAATTCTAAAACTTCAGTTCGATTTTTTCCGAGAGTACAGATATATGATATATTAAGAATATTTAAAAACTACTCCTATCCATAGTATCTGGAAATGCGTTTCAATAAACGCACTCGTCAACTGGTGACTCTGACTTTTGTGCTGAATCAGTTTTTAATGCTGCCCGTTTATATGTTTATACCCGCTCTGGCCTTTTCACAGGGTATGCTGAGCTTGATCATTTGATTGCACATTTTACATATTATAAATCAATTATATATATATATATATATTATTACAGTGACTGGTGTAAATATACATATCATCAACATAATCGTGTCATCGATTTGCGTTTTCTACACCATGTTGGGTGGCATCAAAACGGTGGTGTGGACGGATGTAGTCCAGGCTGGCTTTATGCTGCTCTCGGTGGTTATGGTGGGTATCTTGGGCACTCTACGCTGTGGTGGCCTGAGCACTGTCTTCGAATATGGCACCCAAGGTGGTCGTCTTGACTTCAAGTATGTCTGAGCTCAACTCAGTGGAGGCGATTCTTTTATTTCTTGAACGATTTTGTAAATGTTTACTTAATTTATAATAGTTTTGGATTCGATCCAAGGCTGCGCACCACTGCCTGGAGCAACATAGCCAGTGGTTTAGTGCTCTGGGTGGGCAAGATTGGACTCGATCAGAGCTGTGTACAGCGGATTGTCTCCTTGCCTTCGTATGCACATGCCAAAAAGTAAGCGACAATAGTTTGTTTTTTTGCTGAGTGTAGTTAAAGCAATATATATTTAAATACATACTTATCTTTCTCAAACAGATCTGTTATCGTGGCGGGCTCAGGAATTGTGTTTATAATGTTCTTAAACGCTTTCGCCGGCATTATAATGTTTGCACGATACTTTGGATGTGATCCGATGTTGGCAGGTGTAAGTTATTCCCCCACTTCCATATTTATCCTGATTAAATATGTGATTTTATTTTCTTTGCTTTTCAGCTGGTGAGCAAACCGGATAAAATGATGCCCTTCTTTATACAGGATATAATGGGTAGTTTGGTTGGGATGCCGGGTTTGTTCATCTCGTGTGTCTTCAGTGCCTCGCTGAGTTCCCTCTCCGCCAATCTTAATTCGCTGGCTGGCGTTATCTACTTCGATTATATTAAGCCACACATTCGGCACACGGAGGCCCGAGCGAATGGATGCATGAAATTGGTCATCGTTGGGATGGGTGGTTATTGTATTTTGGCTGGCTTTGTGGTGCAACGGTTCAACTCCATTTTGCAAACGGTGTGGACAGTAACGGGCATTAATACCGGTGCTGTTGTTGGTGTTTTTCTACTCGGCATGTTTGTGCCCCGTATCAATGGTAAGGTGGCAATGACGAGCTTTTTGTTCAGTGTACTCGTCATGCTCTGGATCATAATCAATGCACAGCTCAATTTCAAAGAGGGCCTCATCAAATACGATGTGTTGCCAAATTCGTTGGATCAGTGCGAGGCTCGTGGATTGGATTCCATTTTCAATGCCATGTAAGTGCTATTACACTCAAAAAAAAAATCCGCTGAAAATTAGATTTGTTTTTCTGCATTTAAAGACGAAATTAACATAAAAAAAATGAAAATCGCACCAAAACCTAGAAAGATTTTCTTCTTCCTTGAAATAATTTCTAGATATAAATAAATATATTATTAAGAAATGCATTTCTAAAAAGTATAAAGGCAAATCCTAATTTTTAGAAATATTAGATACAATAACTCTGATGCAAGATCTCTAAGGAAATTATACCCTGCAGAAATAATACATATTATTCTCTAAATATTAGAATGATTTTAGAAAGCCCCATAATTTCAAGGCAATTTGTTTTGTGAGTTTAGAGTCGACAAGCATCATAGAAAAACTAACCCACTTTCAAATGTATATAAATAAAATATATATAGATAACATTAGTTTATAACTTTTTTAATCTGTTTATTTATTTTACTTACTTTCAGCATTGACACGACAAGCACAACAAGGATGACGACGCCAGCTAATCAGGCACCTGCAAATGTGACAACCGCATTTGGCAGCAATCGCGAGTTTTCCATCTATGATATATCATTTTACTGGTATAAAATATTGGGCGCCATTCTTATCTTTGTCTGGGCCGTGCCCATGAGCTATATCTGGCGAATGGAGAAGGGGGAACAACAACAACAGAATCCCAAATTGTATTCACCATTTGTGCGCAACATGCTGCATCCAGCCAGCATCGAGGAGGAAATGGAGGAGTTGCCGCTGAAGGGGAAAGAAATTCAAAATGGTGTTGCATAATTTGGCTTAAGTTAAGTGCTCCATTATAACGAATGTATTTAATTAAATTTAAGTCAGCGTTGTTATCTCTCTTTTGCATTCTTAAAAGATTTTATTTACAAAAGAATATATTTTAAATGAAGAATTTCTTACACAGAAAGTTATCCATCTACTTACAAAAACGGTTTCAAATTTTTTGTAAAAAAGAGTTCTAAAATGTTTTTTACCCTCTCGTTTTGTTGTTGTTATTTTTTTTTTGTGCTTTCTTTTTTTTATTTTTTCTTAGCATTTTTCATTGAAAAATATTACAGTACTATTCGTAATTTAGTTAAGATCGTCTGGAAAAGATTTATTTTAATGTTTTGTATTTTTGTTGATTTATGCTTGCACGGAATACAATTGATGCGTTATTTGATATACAATTGGATTGGGTTCAGTTTTAAAAATGAACAAAACTCTCGCTAAAAACTAAATGCAAGATTTCAAAATTGAAATACAAAAAAAAAGATATGAAAGGAAAGATATATATAAGTAAAATGTTAGTTGTTTGTATATGCTTATATATATAATATATTTAGATTTTGTTGAACTACGCATCAATTTGTTTAAAAACATATTTTCTGGTTGTTGTTTTTTGAGTGTTTTTCAAAATTAATTTTTGTGTGTGGGCTTTTAAGATTAGGGGCTTGCATTAATGATTATATGTCTTATAATTTAAAAACATCTATTTTACATACATTGCTCAATAATGTATTTTGGTTTTTTTGTTTTTTGTTTTTAGTTTCCAATTTTCATTAAATTTACACATACATATTATTTATAGTTTTAATGCTTTTAACAATGTGTTTGTGTTTTTGTGTGTGTGTGTGTGTGTTTGTTTTTTTGGGGGATTGTTGTTGGCGGGTTTAGAGCTATGTGTTTTGATACAATTATTATTATTTTATATTATATTATTAATATATTGCGCACACAGCATCAGCATTTAAAATCCAGCAACAAAGACTGGAGAAATTAATTCTTAGTGAATTACAATCATTTTTTTATTGTTTTGTTTTGAGAATAAAAGAAACGGCATTTGAAACTGTGCTTTTCACATGCGGCGCGATTCAGTTTCAGTTATTTTTTGTTTGTTTTTTTTTTAAGAATTTCCAAAAATATTTTACGGCATTTTTGTATCGAATCGATGTCGAGGTCACCGATCTATAGTTATTGGTTTCCATCATCATCATCTGTATCTGCATCATCATCATCCTTATACGCTGTTAATTGCAGGCCTGCGGCGTTGCATGATTTTCACCATCATCTGTGGCATTATTAACAATCTTCGGTTCACCTGTTGAAGATAGATAAATATGGAATTAGTATATTTAGCACAATATAGAAAGTAAAAAATAAATTAAATTTAAAATAGATATTAACTAGAGTTCTTAGTGAGAGAAATAAATAACTTTGGATTGATTAGTTAATTAAATCGATTTAAATCATTAAGAATGCTCGAAAAGACTCAGGAAAGAATAAATGCATATTCATACAATAATTACGATTAGAATAAAATAAAGGAAAGAACTAAATGGGTAGCTCCCGAGAGCAAAATTAATTAATAAGATTAATAAGCAATGAATTAAATTGACTCAAGAACGCAGCAGCTTACTCGCTTACAGCATTTAGTAATTTAACAATTTAATTAAATTTTTAATAATAATTAATTTATCTTTTATAATTAGAGTTGATTGAATAGATTAAATTAGAATAGATTGGCTATAGAAATAGTACACTCTCACCGTTGTCATTGTGCTCGGAGGACTTGTTTTCGCAGTTCGCCGTCTGAGACTCCTTAACAACTACTTCTGCTGCTGATGCTCTTTCCGCTGCTGGTGCCAGAGTTGATTCTGTTTCGGTGGATTCCACAGCTGGATTTACAACTATTGCAACAACTGGTTTGCTGACATCATTACTGACGGGTGCTTCACCTGCAACCACAACTTGTTCCTTCTTCTCGGTTGCATTTGCCTGCTTTTCTGGCACAGCCTCTTTCAGCTCCACAACCTGCTGCTCTACCTTCTCGACCTTCTTCTCCTCCGCCTGCTCCTTCTTATCGCTGCTTGCTGTCGCTGCTTCTATGGGATCGCAGCTACTACTCTTTGTACTCGAATCGACTTCCATGGGTTCCGGACTTGGCTGCTTGGCAGGTTGAACTGGAGCAGGAGCAGGTGGAGGAGCTGAAGATGGAGTTGGGACTGAAGCTGAAGCTGGTGCTGGAGTTGCAGCTGGAGCTGGAGCAGGAGCCGTAACTGAAGCTGTAGTTGGAGCAGGAGCTGAAGGTGGAGTTGGTACTACTTTTGGCTCCAATTTAGGCTCTTTTTCTTGTTGCTCTTTTTGCTGTTGCTCCTTTTCTTTATTTTCCACAACGACAACTTCTGTGCTTGCAGATGCGGCAGATTTACATTCAACAACTGGCGACTGTTCCCGCTTCGCCTCCTTTTTCTCCTTATCCTCCTCAACAGCAGCTGGAGCTGGAGCATCTGCAGGATCTTCATCCACTTCCATAGCTGTGTCAGATGCTTCACTTTTCGGTGGACTTTTTGCAACTTTAGTTGTTTGCTCGCCTTGTTCCAATTTCTTAGGCGTTTTATCCTTCGTTCCGGACGCTTTTCTCTCCTTTACATGATCCACATTGTTTTGATGCTCCTCTGGCGCTGCAGTCGCATCTGGTTGATCCTTTGTTGATGTTTTCTTTTGTGGCGAATTTACCTTGGTTTCGTTAGCTTCTTTCCTTTTGGACTCCTCAACAACAATTTCCTTGGGCTTTTCCAGTTTTTCATCTTTCTTGGCTTTCTTAACAGGGCTCTGCAAAGGGAATAAATGTTAGATTTGGCTCACAGTGTTATGTTAGGATCTATACATGTGTTGTTTTATGTTATTAACATCATGGTTTTTACATACTTTTGCTTTAACAGTTTCAATTGCTTCCGCTTCCACCTCCTCCTCCACTTCCTGCTCCATCTCCGCCTCCTCGTCGACTTTTCCTGATTCCTGCTCCACACTTTCTTCGCCGCCCACATCCAATTTACGTGCTCCACGTCCACGCCCCCCACCTCCTGCACCGCCTCCGCTTTTCGTTGTTGCTGGCGATGTGCGCGCCTTTTTGCTTGGTGGCGGCGTAACGGTTTCAGCTGCACGCGTTGGAGTTCCACGCGTACTAGAACGTGTGCGTCGACCGCCACCCAATTCCAGACTGCCGCCCATTGTGCGAACCAGTTCCTCGCTTTCCTGCTGAGCCCGCTCAATAAATGAACGACGCTTTGGCGTGCGTTTCTAAAAATATACATAATAAATTAATTAATAAAACATAAATACTATCAAAATATTGCATGTCATTATTTTTCAAAAAAATATTACACGATATTATTATTGAATTATATATCTACAAAGATATATAAATCATGAATAAAAATAAACAAAAATTACTCATTAAAATATTACACGAAATTTTAAAATTATTTGTATGCAAATATTTCATAAATAAATACTATCAAAATATTGCACGGGTAGTAGTAGTTATTTATGATTTGTTTTTTTTTTTATTTTATTCACATTAAATAAAGTGAAACAAAGCCTCATATTTTCCATTGAGCGGTAAATAAAAGCCCCAAAACGTATAAAATGCACACACACAAAAACAAACACACACACATGCACACACACGCGTATACATATGCTTGTATGACAAAGTACAGCAAACAACAAAAAGTCGAAAAGGGAACAAGAAAAATAAAAACAAACGAGAACGTGACGAGAAACAAGAGATGAGAGAGACGCGGCGGCCAAACGTGTGCACAAAAGAGACCCAGCGATGAGACTTTGTGGCGAGTGAAACACGCGACACACAAAAATAAATACACACACACACACACTCTATATACACAAGCGCGAGGGGAAAAGCCCGCGCAGCAAACGAGGGCAAATTAACATTAACATAAAACTGTGTAAAAAGAAAAATATAAAAAAAAACAATCACAAGAACGCAATATTTTGGAAAAATAAAGCGTAAGTGTTGCGCACGCTCTTCCAGTTAATTCCATGTGTCTGTATGTGTGTGCTGCAAAGCGCGCTCTTATCGCACGACCCCCGGTGTTAATTGTGAACGTCTCTACACACACACACACACACACATGCATTCAAAGTTGTATATGTATTTATTACACTTACGGGTGTTTTTTTCTCATCTGCCGCCGCCGGTTGAATTGTTGCTGCTGCTGCACTTTCTTCAACTGCCTCCGCCTCCATTTTTTGTATGCTCGTCTCGTCCGACATTTTGAGAATTGTTAATATTTAATTTTGCTTACAAAATACAACTATTTTTTCTTGTATTTTGTATTTTGCAATGTTTTCAAGAACGCTTCGCTTTAAAGTAGCGAGTGATTTTCTGTGCCCCTTTTTGCACACTGGTTTCAACTGGCAGGTATCTTACACACACTTATATATATATATATATATATATATATACATACACACACACGCCACGCTGAACGTACGCGCTAAATTTCTTAAATGCAATTTTCGACACGTTTCCACTTCAACTCAATATGCAACTTATCAGCTTCGGCAGCGCCCAACATACGATTATGTTTTGCACTTTATTTCGCCTGGAAATACGTTGTATTTTGCACTTTTTCTACGTTTTTTCTCGAGCCAATGGGCAAAGACCAAACGTAATCCACAACTCGACTAAATTCTGCTTCTTCTTGCACGCGAGTGTTGCACAGCTCAGCATTTAAGGCGGCCTTTTGTGGCAGTGTTGGTAAACATATTGGAGTACATGTGGTGCTAGGTCATTAGAAATGAAACACTATTTCGCTTGTAAAAGATGTTCTTAGCACCTTTCCGATGATTTTTTGTTCGTACTCGAATGCATTTCAAATTATCTGCCTCTTGGAGACACAAGTGTTGCACAGCCCACTATTTATGGCGGACTTACGCAGCAGTGCTGCAAAGCATATATGAGTACATATGGTGGTTGGTCGATAGCCAGTTATCGCTTTATTTTCCTTAAAAGTACGCTGTTGCTTATGGCGGCCTTATGCGATGGTGCTTCAAAGCGTGTACGAGTGCAGGTGGTGGTGGGTCGATAGAAACTTAACACTTTATTTCACTTAAGAATACGCTATAATTAAGGGAAAGGCTAATCATAAGCCATAACTCGACGGTTTTCTGCTTCTTGGACACACAAGTGTTGCATAGCCACAATAGTGCTGCAAAGCAGCAATGTGGTGGTTGGTGAACATAAACTTATCGCATTTGTAATCGATCACTTTCCACGAGGCAGACTTTTTATTATTTACAATTTGTAATTTTAGAAATGGTGTTGCAAGAACAAATTAAAGCCATTGGCGGCGTACTCAACAACAAGGAGCGTCCGCTTAAGGAGCGCTTTCGGGCGCTGTTCACTTTAAAGAACATTGGAGGTGCGACTGCAATTGGGGAAATTAGCCAAGGATTTAAAGATGAATCCGCTTTGCTAAAACACGAATTGGCTTATTGTTTGGGCCAAATGCAGGACAAACTGGCTATTGGCATACTGACCCAGGTGCTCGAGGACACCAGTGAGGAGCCTATGGTGCGTCACGAGGCAGCTGAAGCACTGGGCGCAATTGGAGATGCAGAAATTCTGCCGCTTCTCGAGAAATACAAAAATGATTCGGTTGTGGAGGTGGCAGAAACTTGTCTGATTGCCTTGGAGCGCATTCGCTGGCTGCAAAGTGGTCAGAAGGTGCAGGATACCAATCCCTATGCCTCTGTGGATCCCTCACCACCAGTTGCAGGCGAGCAAAATGTGCAGCAATTGAGGGAAATTTATTTGAATTCGGAGCAGAATCTTTTTAATCGCTATCGGGCAATGTTTAGTTTAAGAAATCTCCGCACAGAGGAAAGTGTTCTGGCCCTCGCCGAAGGATTAAAGGATACATCGGCTCTATTTCGTCATGAGGTGGCCTTTGTTTTGGGTCAATTGCAGGAGCCTTGCAGCATTAAATATTTGCAGGCTAATCTGGAGGATCGAGAGGAGAATGAAATGGTTCGACATGAATGCGCCGAGGCATTGGGCGCTATTGCCACGGATGAATGCATCAAAATTCTCAAGAATTACGCCCAGGACGAGCGGAGGGTGGTTAAGGAGAGCTGCATCATCGCGCTGGATATGTGCGAATATGAGAAAAGTCCGGAGTTTCAATATGCCGATGGTTTGACAAATCTCGATGGCAAAAAGTGATGTTAATTTTGAACATAAAAATTTTCTTTTTAAATTTGTATATATTATATTTGTATATCTATATTGTATTATTATCTAATTGGCGGTGTAATAAAGTGTATTACAGCATGTGATTTATTGTTGATGAAATCATTATTTGTGCTTTTTCTTAGAAATTAGTCATGTGACTTCTGTATAAATGAGATAAACTTTGCTTATATGTAAATATTTATATAAAAAAAGACGTTAGCTTAATTTACAGAAAGTGTGACTGTAAAGTGTTAGTAGTTCTGTTAAATTGTACATTTTAGTCTATAAATGTAATAAAGATTTGTTACCCTTAAGCAACAGTATCAACAGCAAACATAAATTTCTAGTAAAAAAGTGTTTTGTTTGCAACAAGTGGGACCAGTAAACCATAAAAATGGATGTTAAGTTCTACGTTTAAAAAAAACGCTTCATTTATTTCCAACAAGTGAGACCAGTAAACCACAATAAATGCTGTTAAATTTCACAATTAGTTGTACCAATCAAGGCGTTGCCACGGCGTCGCAAAACAAGTGTTGGTAAACTTACAGAAAATATTGGTACACTTTTATCAAATTGGGACACACAATTGTAATTGCGAGTAAAAACTGCGTACAAATGAATAAAATCGCCAGAGAATAACTAAGTAAAAGACCATTAAATGCAGCAGAGAAACGCATTTAAAGTGCCAACATAGAAAATGTGATAAATAGACAGAAGCTAAAACGAAAACAAGCCATGAAAATGCCAATGAAAAAAACGTGTGTTCAGCAAAATTGCTGCGAATGCAGCGGAAAATAAATTACACAAACACACACATGCAATCACAAATTCACACTTATACTCACAAACACACACGCAACAATACACACACAGACACACAAAGACGCATAACAATATATAAAAATAATATTAAATTCACGGCTTAAAAATTGAAACGAAATCAACAGAACGCAATTAAAAATACAAATTTAATTTTGACGTGCCAAAAATAAAACCGAAATGAATTAATTAAAATAATTAATTGCAAACACCGCGCGTTTTTTGTTTTTTTTTGTGTTACGTATCAAAAAAGTAAACTTTGTAGTGTTGTAAACAAGTTGAGAGCAGTAGAGATAACAAACGCCGTAACAATGTCCAAATGCGCTTTTGTGCTTTATCTGGCGATGCAGCTTATAGGTATGTATGCAAATGCATATACACATCCATACTGATTGTTAGCATGTGAGTGTGTTTGTTTACTGTACGTAATGGCGCCTGCTGTGCCCATCTCCCTCGCTCTCCCCTTTACGCTTGATCGAGTTCTTAGTGCGTTTTGCTGCTCTTTCCGTCAACTATAATGTGTGTGTGTGTGTGCAATGATTTCTTTTGAATGGATGACGTTGTATTAGAGCAACTTGTTGTTGTTGCCTGCTTCTCGTCGTGGGTGAAAATCGAATTTAGTTGAGCGCAACTCTCTCGCTCTCATTGGCTCTCATTCGCCCTCGTTTGCTGTGCATACTCTTTACTCTTTACTCTAGTTGTTTCTGCTTTTGCCGCTGTTGTTGTTTCTTTATTTTGAACAAGCGGCACTTTAAACTCATCCCGCTTCAATCTGTATAATGTGTATAATGCCTATGTATCTACTTTACTATAAAGCATGCTACACACGCACATATGCGTGCATGTGTTTGCATGCATGTATGTTTGTATGTATTTTTGTATATGTGTATTTATATATATGTGTATATGTATATGTATAGCTGCTATTATCCTTGCACAGTGGTTTAGGAGCTGTGTTAAATTGTTGGTTTATTATGATAATGATCAGACTTAAAGTTGTTAATAGGGAGTATAGTTCAGATGAGCTTTTCAAAGTATTTGTGGTTGTAAAAGATGAGCTGCTAAAAAAAATTAGAAAAAACAAATTAGAAAATGTATCACAAGTAAATTGAAATGCCACTCACACATGCTCTCTCTTTCTCTCTCTATTCATCTGTAACGTTTAAAAATGGATGAAATTAAAAATATTATTTGAAATTGAAATGCAAAATAGTCCACCATTATTTTCAAATATTATTTAATTATGTATTTATTTTGATAGCTTGCTAAAAGTAATTATTTAATTTCACTTGCGACAAATTGGGCTCGCACAACTGTGCGTGGATTACACACACATATAGCACATACACACTAATACACAGCAGTTGCAGTTGCTGCATTGGGGTTATGAGGCCCACTCAAAAGGCTCCAGCGGCCAGTGGAGCTAATTTTGTATGGCCCTCTTTACACGAATTGGGGTTGCGTGGCAAGCAAACGTTGCAAGCGAGTGTTGCTAACAAACGTTGCAAGTTCTTCATTCTCCATTCGGCTTTCAATGGCAGCTCAACTCAGCTTTGAGCTTTGCTGCATTTGGGATTTGGTTTAGCTTTGGGGCTTGGGGTTTGAGAATTGGGGTCGTTGGTCCGTTGGCGACTCCTCGTTTTCCGTGGTTTCTGGTCGTTTGTCAGTGTGGAAGATATTTGATGTGTGGTGATATGTGATATGCGCACAAAGGCAGCCGCCTGCAGCCCATTTAAACAACTTATTTACGATTCCACAAAGCCAAACATTTTAATATGCTTAGACAGAGACGCTCAAAATAAGAGTTGAGCTAGATAAATTGAAAAAGGCTTCAAGAAAAATAATGTAAGAATTTTAGTCCGCATTTTTGGAGTGTTAATTTTTTCATGAGTTTAGTCTCCTAAGAAGTAATCGTTTTAGTAAAAAAACAAAGTCAACCAGATTAAAAAAAAATTAAAATAATAAAAAGAGTGATTTTCTCTTGTATTACATTTATTAAAATTATGTAGAGTAAGGCTCTGTAAGATTGTTCAACAATTTTTAGTATTTTTGGACAAGTAAATTGATTTGTTTTGAAGATTTTTCAAAGTGAAATTAAGATTAAGATTTTTTAAGATTGGTTTGTTTTAGATTGGATGTCTCTGCTCAGCTCAATTGTCGGCAAAGTCTTCCTACGTTTGATCAATGTGATAATATATGTTATCAACCATAGCTTGGGTGTTCTTATAATGAGATCTTTTATATTACAATATATATTAGTTATCAAGAAGATGATGCTTTTAAAATTGTTGCAGTTATCGATTAAGTAAAGCAAATTTGAAAATAGATTTCAAATTTGAAGTCTCTAGCTATTATAGGTTGTGAGATCTGCGGCGATTCTAATATAAAAGTCGAGCTAGTAAATTTCATTACTTGTTTCTGAATTTAAGGAGTTTTTATTAAAATAAATAGAAAATATTTATAAGAAATAAAAAAAATCCTACTTTTTAGTCTTTTCGACGTAGGTCAATTTTAGATTATTTATGTTATATTTTGAAATTATTTTGAATATTATAATTTTATTAAATTCAGTGTTTACAGAGTGTATTTAATTAATGGTTATATTTTGATCTAAAGTAATACAATTTGTGTATAATATAAAATAATGTAATATAAATTATAATATATATTTAACTTGTTTTTATTTCCACTTGGCAGGCTGCCTGTTGATGCATCAGGAGCAATCGGTTGCTGGTGGTGCCATTCTGCCCGAGGGGCACAACATCAACTGTGAGCATTATGACGAGAAGGATTGCAACACAAATCAGAATTGTGCCACAAGCACCGAGCGCTGTCAGGTGGAGACGGACAAGTTTCCCAGCTGTTATGTGCTGTGGACCGTTGACGAGCTGACGGGTTTGTTGCTGCAACGCGAATACACTGACAGAAATGCAGTGATTTTAATATATTCTAATTTCATTTGTTGCAGGCACGGACAAAGTCAAGATGAAGGGCTGCTTCACGGACATGCACGAGTGCAATCAGACTGCTTGCATCACGAGTGCCAAGCCCCGCTTAGGCAACATCAATTTCTGCTGTTGCAAGGGCTCCAAGTGCAACATGCACTACAAATATATACCAGCTGCCATAGAGGCAACAACACAAGGTGCCACATTTTTCTTCTATCCATTTTCTCTTCTCCTTTGCTGCACGCTCCAATTTTGGCATAGCACTGGCAACAACTTGACACCTTGCCACCTCCTTGCTTGCAACGCATTTTCGTGTTAACGAACTTTCCACGGTCTCCACAAGCGGACTGCCTGTCTGTGTGTGTGTGTTTCAAGTTGCCTTCGTGCCACGTTTCGTTATATTTTTATTTTTAATTTTTCACTATTATTTTTTGTTTTTTTGTTTTGTTTTGTGAGGCTGTCTTTGTGTGCTTGGCTCCCTTTTATCTCTCTGTCTATACATCTTTATATATATATTTCTTTATATATCTTTATGCTCATAAAAGCCGATGCCAAATTGGGGGCGAAACTTTCGTTTTTTTTTCATTTATTTTTTTCATATTTCGCTTTGCGTTCTGTGCTTGTTGTGGCATCCACATGCATCATCAACCCTGCACGGCATCAACTACAGGTGCCTCTTGAGATGTTGTTCACCTGCGCTGCAAGCGTTTAAAGAACGACATGTATTTATGCCACATACTGTTGCAAACATAATAGTTGAAGTGCCAGGCAAAGATTTCAAGAGTTTCATATTTTTCTATTTATATTTTAAAATTTCCTTTTTTTTTTCTTATTACAAAATGAGCACTTTGTAGCCGTGGCAACTTAGACATTTCGCTCTATTTCATATTATTATTTTATATTCATTTAAATACAGTCGGAGCAATATTTATTTTTGTTTTCTGGCTTTTGAACAATTTTCTTCACTTTTGAATATTTGATATAATAATATTAATATTAAAATAATAATATAAAAATAATAATATGAAAATAGTAATAATAATATAATTTAACGGTTTAATTGCTGCAAGAAGCTACCTTATTTGTAGCTGCTACATTAGCTGCAACCTAAGCTTCTATTTCTATGCACTTTTGTTCACATTACTTTTAAAGCCGGCAGTACAGAAGGGAAATTAAAAACGAACTTAAAATCAGCTTTAAATAATGCTGAGGCTTCCTTTGTGAAGACCTTTTAATTGTTTTTACACATAAAAATGTTTTCTTGCTTCTCTTTTTGCAGTGCCAAAGGAAAAGACACAGGACAACAACAATGTGATTTATTATATTGTTGGAGCTTCCGCATTTGCCGTCCTCGTTGTACTGCTAATATTCATGCTGACCTATTACAGACGCCTCAAGCAGGAGCACTTTAATGAGATACCTAAGGTAAGCGGCTCCCAATAGTAATTTCAATTTATAATTACTAATTACTTTTTTTCTCTCTTTCGCTCAGCATGAAGCGGAAATTACAAATTCATCGCCATTGTTGAGCAACCGTCCGATTCAATTACTCGAGCAGAAGGCGAGCGGACGGTTTGGTGATGTGTGGCAGGCCAAGTTGCACGGCCAGGATGTGGCCGTCAAAATCTTTCGCATGCAGGAGAAGGAATCGTGGACAACAGAGAACGATATCTATAAACTACCACGAATGCGTCACTCGAACATACTCGAATTTCTGGGTGTAGAAAAGCATTTGGATAAGCCCGAATATTGGTTAATATCCACGTATCAGCATAATGGCTCCCTCTGCGACTATTTAAAATCGCACACGATCAGTTGGGTGGAGCTGTGCCGCATTGCCGAGTCCATGGCGAATGGTTTGGCTCATTTACACGAGGAGATTGCGGGCAGTAAGACGGATGGGCTGAAACCATCGATTGCACATCGTGATTTTAAATCGAAGAACGTCCTGCTCAAGGGTGATTTGACCGCTTGCATTGCGGACTTTGGCCTGGCGATGATCTTTCAGCCGGGTAAACCGTGTGGCGACACTCACGGCCAGGTGGGCACACGTCGCTACATGGCGCCCGAGGTGCTCGAGGGTGCCATCAATTTCAATCGAGATGCCTTCCTGCGTATCGATGTTTATGCCTGCGGCTTGGTCCTCTGGGAGATGGTCTCACGCTGTGAGATCGTCGGACCCGTTGGCGAATATCAGCTGCCATTTGAGGCCGAACTCGGCCAGCGACCGACACTCGATGAGGTCCAGGAGAGTGTCGTTATGAAGAAGTTGCGTCCACATTTGCTCAACACGTGGCGTGCCCATCTGGTAAGTATCTGTTTACCACTAGCAGCCTAAGCATGACTCATCAATCAATCATGGGTCCAATCTGTATAAGGTTCGTCCCACTTTAGGGCTGCCAAACTCTGCTTGACAGTTGTTAAGCAGCTGCTGATCAAATTAAATGAATAGTACAAATTTAATATTAAATTTAGGTTAAAAATTAGATTTATTTATAAGATTTATTAAGAAGTTTTGTGTCTATTTAACTTTTGTCTGCTTGGTGGTAATAGTTGCCGTAATCTTGCTGAGATTTGTGATTCTAATTTTGATATCTTTTAATAGGGTCTCAGCATATTCTGCGACACAATGGAGGAGTGCTGGGATCACGATGCCGAGGCGCGCCTCAGCTCCTCGTGTGTGATGGAGCGTTTCGCACAACTCAACAAATATCCGACGACGCAGTTGCTCATCAAGAACCACACCAACATCGAGGATGCCAAGGAAACCACAAATTGCTTATAGAAGCGGTATTAAATCACAGCCAATAACACAAATTTGGTTGTGATTTTGAAGCCTGTCGTCATTTTTATTTTTATATATGCAAAATTGTTTAGTTTTACATAAGTATTGTGCATAGGCAGCACAACATACACTGAACAACAAAAAGAATGGCAGCTGTCATTTAAACATAATTACGCCCCATTTTAGACATTTTAGCGAAAAACAGAACAAAGCTAAACTGGAGTTTGTTTGTGAGTCTTTGAAAACACGTATCTTGCCCGGGCAAAACACAAATTCTCTAGACGCACATCAAATATATAAATTGGTCTGTAGCTCATCTCATACATTAACTTCATCGACTGATATATATATATATATATACACATATATATACAACATATATGGATATTTAATTGTTTATGTATTTAGTTCGTTTTATATTCATTTTTTTTTCGTAACTGTTGAATTCTTTGCCAAGCTGTCCCTTTTTTGAGCGTTGACAGAGGTCTACTAGATATATATATAAATAGTTAAGTGTACGATTTAAAGCTATTTTAATTATGTTTATATATATATATATGTAAACTTATCGTTTTTAATTATTATTTTTTCGTTTTGCTGCTATGTTGTATTTTTAATAAATACTTTAAATGATTGTTTTAAGCTACAATTTCAGAATTGAGTTTTGCTTTTTATTTTTTTCTTTTCAATTGATGTAGTGCCAACTCACAAATCTACAAATATATATATATATATATAAATACACACACACACACACACACACACTTACATACGTGTATATACATATATGTAATTTTACTGAACAGTACAAGAAACACCTGAAGTTTTCAAATGAAAGTTTCTTTTAATGAACATTAAATAAGTAAACGCGATAACAATATGTTTATATATCTATATATATATGTATATATTTATATATATATATATATAGATATGTATACATATATATATAAACAATATACCCTACGATAAACACACATAACAGACTTAGCAGACTTATAAAGCACACTGAGAGAAAAAAATCAATCATACTACGAGATATGCGAAATATTTGTTAATTCCACACAAGTTTAGATTTAGTGATGGTATGCATGAATAAAGGCATGCTATAGTTAACCAGATTAGCATTTCATCGATAACTGATTGCTTAAGTTTACTTGCAAAGTTGAAAAGAAATCAAACAAAATTAAAAGAGAGTTACTCACGTCTTGAATATCGTAATTTGTTTTAATGTGTATGATAAATCAGATATATATATACACATATATATTACACTCATAAGTCGCAAGTGAATAATTGAGAACTCGTCACACAATTATAGTTTCATTGCAATTGATTAAATTTTCTAAAAATACTGAATTTCAATGTAGCATTATATCAATCAAACATATACACACACACATACATATATATTTAGCATACTTTAGCTATTTGAATAATACAAAAATCAAAACGATATACAACAAAAACGTGCAATTTACGATACAAACAAAGCTTCATTACCTGATTTTAATTCTGAGCAACTTACATTATTTTAATATGAAAATAGAATTAATTTTGTTATGCGATTTTTTCATTTTGTTTTTGCTGCTCGAGAACAAAACATAGAAACAATAATTTTCAAGTGGTTGGTTCATATAAGTATTATTGAATGTAATAATAATAATAAAACAGAAACACAAACAGTATTTGAAAACGCAATCAGAACAGAGGAAACAATAACAAATTGTTCAACACAGATTAGTAGTTTGTTACATATCAGATGGCTATGGTTAGGATTTTGGATGAAATGAATGATGGATGGATGGATGGATGGATGGATGGATGGATGATGATAAACACACATACATATTTCAGCACACTTAATGCAATTTTGAAACGTTTTTTGTATAATCGAAAATCGAAAATAATTCGATCAATTCACTCAACCCTTTTTTGATATACAGTTATACAAAACAACAGTCCAACTGGCATTCACATAAATCATAGTGATTATCACGATTAATTTAACAAAACAACTCAATGATATATGTTTAAAAAACATTCTATGTACGAAACACAAAAAATTTTATACAACAAAAAAAAACATTTAAGAACTGTTTAAAAACTTTATTCAATTGCAAGTCATGTTAATATGAAATACGAACAGTTCTTTGATAATAATGGATTTAAAATAAATGCTCATGAAGTGTTTGAAATTTATATTAATAGCATTTTAATTAAGTTTGTGGAATATTGAAGGAGTGCTCAGGTATGTAATTCCTTAACTATATATATATATTCGTTGACATGATTAATTTGTCTTTACTTCATCGATAACATTTCCACTAGTATCGCTTGAAATCGATATCCGATAGCAGTAAACGCCAATCAAGGACAAAATTATTCCAGAGAGCAGCTTTAGCGAGTTTCCACAATTTTCAAACGAAAGAGTTTTTTTTAATCTCTGGATCGAAAATTGTTTTTCAAAACGGATCCGTTTAGCAAGTGTTTTTTTTTTCCATCTAGATCAGTACTTATTTTTTTTAGTATATAATGAATTCTATGCTTACCTTTAATAATTGTTATTTTTAAAAGCCCTTAATGAATCCAATAAACAATACGGAAATTTGTCGCCTTCCTTCTTTATTATAACTTTTAATGATACATTCCGTTATACGTTAAATACATGTTTCGAATATACATTGAATACATATCGAATATAATGTGATTACATAAGATTGAAATACAACTGAATGAAAACACTAATAAATTACTATACACAAGTGTTAAGGGAACGTTCAATCTTATAAATTCTCATTCATAATTAAGTAAGTACTTTAAACGTAATTAAATATATATAGTATGAATATTTAAGTACTCATATATGTATTTGTTGCGTATATCGATTAACTTATTTCATAATATGATAATATGTATATATGTTTACGTATACTGAACAAATCAATCGAAACAATCTCAAAAATCTGTAAGCTTCATTATTATTCGAAAAGAAAACGAATGTATTTGTGTTCTCATTCTATATATATATATATGCATATATAGTTATACGACTTTGGACCAATTCAGTTGTAGTACATACGACTACTTACTTGCCCCATACCATTTTAATCAGACTTATCCGAGCATTCCGTTTACTAAATCAGTACTATAAATATACTACGTATATGTGTGTTATAAACTGTATGGAAAAAAAGTCGCCATCTATAAAATGCTAATGTGTAAAGTTCTCCAACAATATGTTTTTCCCAAGTCCTGTGCGCTTTGTTTGCATATGAGTGTGTCTTACTAAAATAGATTCTGTTTCTGTTATTTAATACATATATATATATATATACGTATGTATTTATAATATTATTGGGGGCTCTGGAACAAATGGAGCATAAATGTTATAGTATCTAGATTACATTTTTTATTTTTTATATTTTATTTTTTACACATACACAATACAAATACGACTGCTACATATAAGTATACTTATTATGTTTGTACGATATGTTGTTTGTCTAGGGAATTTTTGTTTTGAAAAAGGAAAACTTGCTGCTGTGTATCGGAAATACATATATATAGATAGATATATATATATATATAGTATATATATATGTTAGGGACGGTTTCTAGGTTTGTTAAGCGACGAATGCACTAGTGGAAAACTTGATACTTAGTTGGGCAAAGAAAGTGTGTAAACATTTATCTCGAGTATAAGTACAAGAATATAGTTGTTATAGTATATATATATATATATATATATATATGCTATATATATATATGGTATATGTTGTATATAAATTGTTGTCTAAGCCAGAGTTTTAATAGGCCTCATCATTGCTGGCTGAGACGCCGCATTTGGAACGTAAAATGGCCGCCAATCTTTGAGTCAGCGGCTCTGTTGGTGACTCCGAATCGCTGCACGAAGCCGATGCCACCTTGTTGCCTGAAAGATCATTCAGAATGTCTTATTATTTAATTATTTATTTAATTATAATAATTGTTTATTTTTTATTTATTAACCTATTCCACAGAGAGTATATTTCTAAAACGCAATCAACAATTCCCAACTGACTGATTTTATTATACCCTAAACCCATTAAAAATGGGTAAAAAGGGTATAATGGTTTTGTGCAGGCAGAACGAAGCATCTCCGACCCCACAAAGTATATATATATATATATATATATTAAATTGTTCATATATTCATATAATATTTAATTTGAAAGAATCTAAAATTGAAATCAAGAATGAATGAATTTTAGAAAGTATTTCTTGCTACAAATAATGGTTTTCATTTATACTTTTCAGAATTTTATTTTCTAATAATAGAAAACGTAAAAAAAAATAAATCAGCTTTTCTAATTTTAAGATTTATTTCTTTGCATAAATTTAGAATTTATTTCTACAAATGCAGAAATATTATCTAATTTGCAGAGCGATTTATATTTAATGGTGATTTTCTAATTTTTATATTTATTTGTTTTCGATTTTTTGCACATAATTAGAATTTTTTTAAGAATCAAAAATTGTTTTTTATTTTATTTTATTATTTTATTTTTATATTAATGATTTTGTAGAATGTACTACTTACCATTGCTAATGTCTAGATCTGTTGCACAGGTTGACTCCCTGTTGCCAAACGGCAGATTGACGGGCACAATGTCGTCCTCCTCCTCCAGGAGGAGGCTGGAATAGGAGTGTGTGGTATTGTCGCTGCGACCACCTCCTCCGCTCGAGGAGTTGCGCGACGAACCCGAATCGTTGTGGGAATGCGAATGGGAATGCGAATGGGAATGGGAATGGGAGGTGCTATGGACTGCCAGGCAGTCGACAGCTGCCGCATCTTGGGGCTCATCAATGGGCAGATCGTAGTCATCGTTGCTGCTGCTGCTCTCCTCCTCATCTCCAACATCCACGTTATCGATGTCATCTTCATCATCAATGTCATCCTCATCATCAACATCAACATCAACATCAACATCAACATCATCATTGTCTTCCTCGTCTTCATCTTCATCATCGGAGCAATTGTTGCGACTGCTGTGGCTGCTAACGCTATCCTCGCAAGGCGCCTCCAAATCCAATGCCAGCTCCGGTGACGAGGATTTATTGTAGTTCTCATCGCTGTCACTCACAGCTATATATATAAATGATTGTTTAATTAATATATTTTTATTATTATTTATTATTTCTATACCGCGCAACTTGTCCAGGATGAGTGGATAGAACTCTTTGGCCGTTCCATTGTTTGGCTCATATTGCAGAACTGATGTTTGTGTTTCAATGTAAAAAATATACATATTGATAAAGATTAATAGGATAGAAATTAGTGAATAGCTAAATTTGTAAGCAACTCCTGAGTTTACTCCAAATAATTATGATAGTTTATTTAAAGCCGCCCCACTTTGGCTCGAGATAGTATTAATCTAGATGTCAAAACATGATCAAGGAGAGCTAGTTTTCGAAATTCGAATCTATTGTTTTGGAGTTAAAAACATAAAAGAATTGGCTTTTCAAAGTAGGATAAATTTGAACAAAGTTCTGGATATGAAAAGATTTCTTATATTAAATATAACACATTATGTAATCAAATTAAAAGATTTTTTATGATTTACCATTCCTATAGAGTAATAAATGTTATAAATCGATGCACTTTTGTCATGGCCAAACAGATAAAATTCTAATTTGAGCAAGAATAGCATTTTCAACTTTGAATTTAGTATTTAACTAGAGATTAAACTATGATTTCTGAAAATAGCGAAACTTTAGTCAAAGTTATTGCTACGGAAAGTGTGGATGTTTCAGGATTTAACTTTAAGTAGACTTCGAGCCGCATCTAAGTGGATTATTATTAGAAAGGAAAGAGTTTAGAGCATTGTTTGTTTGGATACTCACTCAACTTGCAGTATTTCAAAGCCTTCTTGTAGTCCTTGAGCATGACTGCCGACAGAAACTGCAAAATATCGAGAAGAAAACAACGAACAATTCAATTTAATAAAATTGCATCAAATCTTTAGAAATCTTTCGTTTGTCAAGCTAAGCAACAACAGTCTGTCCATTGCCCCATTGGCCCACATTTCGATGGAGGATGGAAAAGTTGTTCAGTTGCCGCTTAAAGTTAAGCAATTTATTAGCAATCAATAAGCCGGCGCACAAAAGCAACTCAACAACTCCAATCATTCTCATCGTAAGCCGCTTGAAAGGATTTCAAATTAAGTTCGACTCGCGACTGCTGCTGCCAGCGCAATTTGCATTTGAGTAGATTTTATATTTATAAATACACTGGGAAAAAATAATTATATTAGAGTTCAGCTGTCGTCTGTCTTAGATACTAATACTTATGTTAATAAATACATTTTTGGAAATATTCTTTCTGAATAATAAGGCGTGTTAAACTTGGCGTATTTCTAAAATTGAAGGCTACTTTTTGTTCTGAGTGTATATATATATATATATATGTATGTATATATTTATGGACCTACCTCGGCGAGAAATTCAGTGGGTGCTGATATGCTCTCATCGGCATCTGTGTACTCGGACAGGCTCTGGCTGAGATCCTCGCTGGAGGCGGATGTTGGCAATGTTGCAGCTGCTGCGGCGGCAGCTGCCACAGCCGCAGCGCCATTCATTATGGTTATATTATTTGCCGTATTCATAGCGGTTGTTGTTGCTGTTGTCGCTGCCACATTGTCTGTTGCATACACCCCATTGCCATTCGATTTGTCCATGTGAAGCAGCTAAAAAATAGCACAAAAAGTGAAATCTTTTTTGTCGACATTTCCGTTCAAATTCAATAATTCAAATTCAAATTCAAATATTTACTCACATTCGACATGATTTTTATGATTCGTTGCACGACTCTCAGTTATATTCTTCTAGGCAAGTGTATCGCACATTTTCTGCGGATTGTCTGAATATAATGTAAAAGTTGTTTCTTGTTGTTGATATACATATATATATAGTTAATTACACATTTGTAAATGTAAAGCATTTCAATTAAGATCGGTTACGATGCGCAGATTTAAAAGCTAGTTAAAGAGTATCTACTAATTTAGCTCTCTCTCCTTTTTATTCTCTTTCATAGGGTATATTAACTAATACATAATATATACTTATATCCATCTAACGTCCTCTGCTGTAGATTTGTATGTACTAGTCTTCAATTAGTCACATGATAATTTCTTATATGAAATACTTTTCTAATTACCAAGATATCCTTCAGGCTGATATTCTCTCTTAAAGCAATTAGCAGAATGTGCAGAAAATTGAATGCTTGAAAATATGAGCGAGAAAAGCTTTCCATTTAATCGATTTTCAATTGCGTTGCCTACGTCATAGTCTCAGCAAAAGATACAAACTCAATGATTATCGCTAATTGGATAACACATCCGTTGACCTTATGGAACTAACCATGTTTCCAAAACATCGGGCAAAGAACGTCTTACAAAAGTTGCACAAAGTGCGAGAAATTTAAAATGCGAAATGCTAATGCCACAAAGCCACAAGATAAATGCAACTATCGCATACATATATATATATATATATATATATGTAAATTTACATATATACATATGTGTATCTGTATAGTATGTATGCTGGCTAACATTCACTTTCGGCTCAAAGGGCTCCGCAAAGACCACAGACGAGACAACACAGATAGATATCGTGGAAGGTCTGCGGCAAAAAGCGAAATCAAAGTGTGAGGAAATAATAGACGGATGCAGGGGGTGGCCGTTGGTGTGTGTGTGTGTGTGTGTGTGTGTGTGTGTGTGTGTAGGGGGAGGGGGTGTGTTGCCAACAAGTTGAATAGAGTTAGCGCTGCACAGCACGCAATCTGGCTAATGCCCTGGTGGCCACTTACTTGTAAGGGGTATATCGATCGATATATAAAAGCTACTTCAACTACGATATAAAATCTTGAACATAAAATGCACATTAAATTCATTTATTATGTAGTTATTATCAATAATTTACATAACTTTTAATAAAGTATCTACATATATGACACTATTATCAACTCTGAGTATTCTCCACTTATGTCTTCATTATCGGATCTTATCTTTAATGTAGTAAAAGATTTCATGCCTTTCAAGAGGAATATTTTCATTTTTTTTTTCACTTATTCCCTGAGAAATATGTGTGTATAACATCTAAATTAAAAGTAGAATATATATGCTTAAGTCAAAAAGAGTGCAGAACCATTATTTGAATTATTTACGAAGATTATTTGGTGCCTCCTTCATTGACAGAATATCGAACTTTATTGACAACTGTAATTCACTAGAGCAAATGCTAAATATATAAATCAATTGGTCGCTTTTGTAGCCATTAGTCTAATTCGTAATTATTATATTGAATAATATGTTTAATTTATGAAAACTATAAAATCACTATTAACAGTATTGTTACAGTGTATTTCGTTGCGAAACTCAATTAATTTTATCCGGAACCCATTAAAAATATTGGAAAAGGGTATAATGTTTTTGTGCAACAGACTCTTCGATCCGATGAAGAATACATATTCTCAATCAGAAAGCCATGTCCTTTTTAGACTTTAAATTTGGAATATTGGTTTTGGTAATATCGATGCATATTTGCATAGATATATATTTGCAAAGATATATGCCTGCAGGGCATCTACTCGTCGAGCACTCTCGACTGTCGCATTCTCGCTTGCTTATGTTGTGTGCTGATACTTTCTGTCTTGTTACATTCACTGGTAACTAGTGTGAAATGGAAATGCAAGAAATTGTTTACGTTTTTTTATGTTTTTTCTTCTGTTTTCTGTTTTTTATTTTTGTTGTGGTTTAATTGGAGCTCGACATGCGGCGTTTGCATAAAAGAAAGCGCTTGCAGGTATGCTGTAAATATTTGCTATTCATTTTACTCCTTTCTTGTGTGCGTGTGTGTGTGAGTGTGAGTGAGTGTGTGTGTGTGTTCGTTTCATTCAATAATTGAAAGTCTCAGTAGTTAGTATGCCGGCCTCTGGCGCACACTGTCAAGGACTTTCCCGCATGATTTAGACTGCGACAAGCCTTTGATTTACTTTATTGCTCACGGCTGCAGTAAAGTAGTAAATATGGTTTATACACTCATCGAAAAATCACTCTGATTTTTAGTCTATCACAATACTATTTTCTTACTAATAAAAAATAAAACTATTTTTGTAATTGTCGATTTTGGACAAGCCTTTCTACATTTTAATAATAACTTTTGCTATATTCAGAAATTATTTAATAAACAAGAAAATCCTTGTATTATTTGTAGAGCGTTAGGTGTTTTTTTTTTCTGAGTGTATATGCTATGTATATATCGATATTGCACTGCTGGCTCATAACTTACATCTTAATATTCTTTGCTGTCAACTGGTTTCCTTCCTATCTCTCTCTCTCTCTCATTTACTTCCTATCTCTCCCTTCCTCTCCATCTATTCCTCTCTCTCTCTCACTCTCTCTCTCGTTGCTTGTCTGTCCAAATTACACTTAATCACAAGTCGTC
Source organism: Drosophila setosimentum (assembly GCA_035043505.1). Taxonomy (NCBI): domain Eukaryota; kingdom Metazoa; phylum Arthropoda; class Insecta; order Diptera; family Drosophilidae; genus Drosophila; species Drosophila setosimentum. The sequence continues at coordinate 976,990 of JAWNMY010000076.1, read as the reverse complement.
CGGGCGAATGTATTGAATTTTAATTGCTTCCAGTCTGCTTTTCTGACGTTGTCTTTGCCATGTGTCAGTCACAGTCAGAGTCACAGTCGCTACAAACAGTATATCACCAGTCAGTCAACTGTCTGCGATTTGTTTGTTTGCTGGTCGCTTGATACCTCTTTTATTTATAACTAATAACTGTCGTTGTCGTCATTGTTTTTATTGTTGTCGGTTTGGTTCCTTTGGCGTTTCCAAATGTCAGACTTGTCTGGCCCGACAATTTGGCCGTGACTGTCATGCAATTTGTATGCCCCTCTGTCTGTATGTGTGTATCTGTGTGTGTGTGTGTGTGTGTCCAAAAGTTTAGCTGCCTTTGGGCATTTTAGTTTCTTGTCCACTTTGCCAAAAGCACTCAACACTTTATGGAGTTTATTCCATTTAGACCATAAAGTCAACCAATCCTAAATTCTTAATTCAAGGCTTTAGTTTTTATAATAAAATATAATAAAAAATTGAATATGTGTTTAATTTTATTAAGTATGCCAACTCACATTGAGTGTTCGCGTTGATTTGCATTTTATAAAATTTATAAGTATGTAAAATAAAGTTGCAAATTAGTTTTATGTATAAATAAAAGTCAATAAATAAATTTTGAAATAAAAAATATAAATTTTAAGGTTTTCAAAAGTAAACATAAAATTCAAAATCAATAAGTCAATTAAAATTTGTAATAAAATTACTAGCGTAGAGTATATTGAAGGAGACTGCAAATTAAGAGCTAAAGATCATTAGCATAAGATCAAAATGAGTATTACAAGTTTGAAAAAAAGATAGTTAGAAGATTCCTTTTGATCTCAGTTGGAGCTGCAAAACTTATTTTACTGACTAATTAATTAATTGAACAATTTAAATCACCATTTAGCAGATTACACCAAAGAAAATGACGGTTTCTGCAAATTGTCAATTTTTGCCTATCAAATGATATCTCTTAAAAAATTCAACAGCTGCCGCCGGCAATTGCAGACTGAGGCACAACCCTGAGGCATACAAAACATTCACTTCGCGTTGCAAGTAACCGTGGGAGTTGCAACAGTTGCGTGTGGGGGAACAAAATGGATTGCATAATTAATATGCCTGTCGGCAACATACTGTTGCAAGTGTTTGGATGTGGCCAGGACACTCAGATTGATGAATTATTGCACAACCCTCGCGAATGTAACCAAATTTAAAACCAGCCAGCCATGAAGTTAAAGCTTAAGAGTGTGTGTGGTCTGTGTGTGTGTTACACTCAGATAAATAAAATTCGAGCTAAAATAAAATTCGCAATAAAATTGGTAAAAATCAAAAAGTTGTAGTTTTTTTTTTTTTAATTTTTTTATAAGCTACAAAGCTTGTTTGTATATGCAAAATCTTAAATTATGCTTTATGCTAATAGGTAAATAAATAAGTAACAACAAAAGCTAATATAACACTTTCTTTTTATGCACATAGAAAAAACGCTGGAGATTAGACATATTTTTCTCTAAATTATATAGAAAAGCAAACTCTGGTTTATAGAAAGCTAAGACCTAAAAAATTACTTTCCCTTGTCGAATTTATAAAAGGCAGTTGCTTTTTTGCTAAATGTAGGCGGGGTCACATAACGGTCACAGGAGTACAACAAAAAGGAAAATAACTAAAACAAATTAGACGCCATTTGTTGTGCCGTTTTCTGAGCGAACAATTTACGGCAAAAGCTGTAAACCCGTTGGCTGGGATATTGTCGCGACGCTTTGAATATGTTTGCCAAATAGCCGCATGGTGGCCAAAACCAACACAGAGCCGTGCCACATAGCCCATAACACATATGTACGATTTAGAGCATTTAGACAATGCCAAAACCTAGTTAAATAACGTGCAAATTTTTTGTTTGACTTTGCTGAGTTTATTTAACACACTTACATTTATCACGCGTTTGTCATGGCTGCCTTTCAGGTATTTAACAAAATCGTTCTGAAAACTAGAAAGTTTTTCTTCTTCTTATAAATAGTTTGTAAATAGAAGAATACAAATTTCTAGAAATTACAAAGGCTTGCTTTAAATCGATAACTCGAAAAATATGTACATTTTTATTTTATTTTCTATTATTAGAAATTAATGTTAAAAAGAACAAATTCTTGTTTCAATATAATGTAATAAAAATTAGACACACATATTGTTGATTTTGTTTTAAATAAGTTTTAGAAAAATGTTAATTACAATTAAGAAGAGTAATTTTTAGAGAAAATACTTTCTGAATCATAGGTTACCCTAGGCGCTAAAATGATTGGTTAAATTTCAGGGCTTCTTTTCATATTACATTTCAGTTAACAATTTCATAAACGTCACATTGCATTTTTCAAATAAAGGCAAATTTATGTTACTGATCATCAAAGCCAATGTGCAAAAAACTAATGTGATTATGGCCATTTCCATTTGTGCCTCAGCACATTTGGCATGTTGGCTCTGTTGGTCGTTGAAACCGTGTCCAACTTGCACGATAATAATGATCCCATAATATTTGAACTGCCATTTGTTGTTGTTGTTGTTGTTTGTTGCATTTTGAGATTATGCCAAGTGGCAGCAATTTCAAAGTGGCACTCAGCAAAGTATGCTACGCTTTAAGCGAATTTCCACGAAATAAAAACCATTCAAAACTGTACAAAATACAAAAGTTTCAAAGCTACTGAAGCATTTGCAAAGTTAACATCATTATATTGTGAGTAACAAAAGAAAATTGGTTGAGGTTGACAAAGTTATAGCCGTTGCAAGTTATGCAACTCTTTATTTTTTGGCCATATATATTGTGAACTTGGCACTCAAGCCAGAATTGTGTGTTTCAACTTTGAATGTGGTATTTATGTGGATGTGAATTAAGAATAACTGTTATTTGAAAACATTTTGAAATGGCTCAGAACCTAATTTGAACATCAATTTCGAGACAAAAGTGGGTTTCAATTTGGAATGTAGTATTAAACTAAAGATTAGGCTATGATTAGGCAGCTCGAGTTATTTAAAATCTAACCATTTTTGATAAAGTTACGGCTACAAATATATATGATATAATAATCTTAATATAATAATTTGAACCTGGAAAAGTTTTCAACTTTAAATGCAGTAGAGGTCAAGCCATGGCTAAAATGTCAAGTTTTGTTTTAGAAGTTGAGTCTGTGGAACTATTTAATACGCACCTTGGAGCACATAATTCTAACAGGAAAATCGAGCAAGAATTGTGTATTTAATTTTGCATACAGAATTATTCTAGAAGCATTTTAAACAGTTCTTTTGATAACACAATTGTAATATTAATTTGGAGCCAGAATTGCGTTTACATCTTTTTATGTGGTATTATTCCATGATTTAAAAGTAAAAGTTTTTCAAAATCTGAACACTTTTGAGAAAGTTATGGCTCTGGGAACTTTTGAGTCGACCCCAAGTGGTTTTAACTTGAGTTTTAACCTTTGATACTTTAACGAAAAGTTCATGCATATTTTATACAATCGATATTTACCATATATATATATTTAAATATATATGTATATATATGTGGAAAAATGTACAATCGATTCGAGTGGCAATTGCTGGGCAACTATGCGTGTGGTTTTAGGGGTTAGCAATCCACTGGAGCAGCAAATGCGCAATTATAGACAGGACATTCCTTTGACATGCTTATGGCGTATGTGACGTATGCGCAATATTGCTGTTTGTATGTTTTTGTTGCCCGTCTGTGGTCTTTTCGATTTACAGGAATGCAATATGCTGAAAAAGTGTACAAAACGAGCCAAACAATGGCACAGAATAGAATCTAACGCATTGTTAGCGCATTTTGCATTGTCAGTGCTGAGTTGTATATATATATATAAATATACACATATGCACTCATAAGAACACTCACGTACAATATGTATATATATATGTATATTATATATTTATATACAGTTGGCAACAAAATGATAGCACCACTCTCAAGTTCGGAATAAGTTTTTTTTTTTTAGGAAAAATGATAAAGAAATGAAACAAAATTTTATTTACCTTTTTAACTTATTTAAATTTAAATTAGAACATTAAATTTTATGAAAAAGTAAGAAAATTACGAAAAAATATTATAACACCATTTTTAATGGAATACGTCAGTGGTGCTATTATTTTTCCTCTACTTTGTAGCACTTTTCCTTTAATTGGAAAAAATATATGTATTAAAAAGAATTCTACTAAACAATATTTTAAATATTTGCATAACTAATGGTTTGTTGTTTTAATGGTGCTATTATTATTTTTCGCAATATAAATATATATATATATATATATGTATATATGTATGTGCTGTCATGTGTTTGTGTTGCACATGCACTTAGCCGCTGACTCACGGCAACACGAGTTTCGCTCGAGTGGTAATTAAAATTATACCACAGGAGGCACTTGCCTCCTGACACAGAAAGAAAACGGCACATTGCAGCATAATAATCTTCTGTTGCAAGTGAATGCAGTTGTATTAGTGTTGCATAGAATTTATACAATAAGTGCAATATGCACTTACCACACACACACACACATACACACACACACACACGTAGTCACAAGTAGCAGAAAAGAAACGACAAAATATAAACAAAACTATTTAAAACAAGTAAGAGTGCTCGACTACGATATACCCTGAACCCAGTTGTTAAATATATTCTATTATTATTGGTAAATTCCTCTTTAAAAGTATTTGCATTAAAGTGCGAGCGGCTCTGGAAGCGCCCCCTGCCGATAAACACGTGAAACACGCAATCGTCCGCAGAATACACACAAAAACATATAGACGCTCGCGACGGACGGACGGACGGACAGGCGGACATGGCTATATCGACGCGACTGTTGACCCTGATCAAGAATATATATACTTTGTGGGGTCGGAGATGCTGCCTTCTGCCTGCTTTATACATTTGCAAAAAACCATTATACCCTTTTTACCCATTTTTAATGTGTTCAGGGTATAAAAACAAAATGAACTCTTTGCATGCACTGCAAAACAAATGCGAGCACATTCTTCAGAGTTTAAAATGATTTTTAACTGGTATTGCATATAAATAAGGTTGTCAAACCGGAAGTATAGATTCAAAATCTTTCAATAACCAAATTGTTAATATTTGTCCCTCCATTTCCTATTATATGTGTGCCTCTTAGAGTCTCCAAGATCGTTATCAATAATATATATATAAATGCGTCATTGATTCTTTGCTCATGGTTCTTGTCCAGGGATCTCGGCCTGGTTGTTGCCTACGCTATTTTAGTTTGCTGAAATTCTAGGGATCTCGGCCTGGTTGTTGTCTACGCTTATCATTTGTTTGCTGGTTTTCTAGGCATCCCCTCTTGGTTGTTGTCTACGCTTTATTTGATTGCTGGAATTCGCCTCAATAGCAAATAAACCAACCCATGCTTGATCCTTAAATCATTTGATCTATTTTGTTTCTTTTCCAATTCATACATAATTATTAAAATGCTCTTATATTAGAATTATAATCACTATCGCTAACTTTTTAACACACACTTAAGAACGACCCGCCGTGCTAAGCTGCGACACTTTGCCTTTAATTTGGGCAAAGAGCCGGCTTAAAGAGGCTGGCCGCCATTAGCGTTTAGTGCATCATTAAAAATGCCTTAGTCGACTGAAACTTTGAAGTGGTTGCGTTTTCTCATGGCAACATTTCATATTTAACTATGGCCGCACCGGAAAACAGTAACAGGAACAGCTTGCAAGAAAGCTTAACATTGGCAAGCCAAAGATTATATATTCTTTCTTTTAAACTTTATTCGATTATCTCATTTATCATGAAAGTGATGTTAACTATATTCATGTTTTTATTTGCGATTTTATTCATATATATATCTATTTATTTATTTCTGCGTGTATTTAAATTACAGAACTTGGTTCATCATGTTTTTTGCATTGACTGGAGAAAACCCAGGATAACCAAAACAGAGCTAAAAAAAGGTATGCAGGCTGTGATATTTGTATACATACATGCCTGACAGTTGGGTTATAGAGTTCACAGAGTGATGCTGATCAAGAATATAGTTAGATATATTCATTTGCTGTATTTAATAATAAATAGATGAGAATCTATAATATATATATTGAATATAAATCGTCGTGGCGAAAATTGTAATATCCTTTACAAGCTAGGCAAGAACAACAATTAATTTAAAGTCAAATAAAGGCAGCCAGTGTGGACGGCTAGATGGGAAATTAATGCACACTGCCTGCCTGGTCACGGAGCAGAACTAGGACCAGGACCAGTGCAAAATCTGACATAAATTTTTACGAGTTTTGCTGAAAACGTTGCCTACCTTAAATTATTTACGAGCGTTGCCCGTTTCCCTGTGGTTCTCCGATGCTCTGGTACGTAATTTTGCAGGTTTTCAGTTGTGTTGTTGCAGCTGCAGCTGCTGCTGTTGCTGTTTAACAATTACCGTTGGGCATGGCGAACTTGCCTGGCTTTAAATTATTTAACGCTTTTAGGCCGAGAGTCGGGAGGACACTTTCTATTTGTATTTGTGTTCTTTATGTTTTTTTTTTGCCTTGGCTACTACGCAGTTGAGTTTATACGGAAATTGTGCGCTTCTGTTTTTGTTTTCACACGAGAGTGCAGCAGCACTCAGGGACAACCGAGGATGCGCCTCAGTCCGTCCGTCCGTCCGTCCGTCTGTCTGTCTGTCCTTCCGTGTTATGAAAATCGTATTTTTCTGCACGCACAGCTTTAATTTTCTGTTTTTTGGTTTTTTTTTTATTTTTGTTTAGGTTTCTACGGCAAATTTAAGGTTCATTTGGGCGTAAATATTAATTTTGGCTGAGTGCACAAGAAAATTTGTGGCGCTCTTTTGCGTCGCAGTTGCGCTTAATTAACAGAAGTCGACTGAACCAAAAATTTCCTTTTTATACACACTTGTTCGCTTTAGCCTTTGCCCGTAATGCAAAAGCTTTCGCTTCTGTTGCTCTCCCACTCTCGTTCGCTTCGCTCTCACATATACAGAGTGGCTTGTGCTCAGCCGTTTGTTTTGACGGGCGAAAAGCTTTCGGTATTGTATTTAGCACAGGGTGTTTAGGGTTGACTACAACAGAATAATAAACAAAAAATATGCAGTTTAAAATATGCAAAATGTAAACTAAAACAATAATAACTTAATAGAAATATAAAATTAATAAATCAAATAGTAATACACAGGTACAGTTAAAGCATTACCAAAATATTAAAAAAGTATTCATGATAATAATTAAAATATAAATAAACAATTGATTGCAATTGTTGCTTCATATACATATACATACATACATATATTAAAAAGTATTTGTAATAATTATTATAAAATAAAGCAGGTTTATTTAAAAAATATACAGAAAAAAATAAAAATAATTGTTATAAAATGTAATCAGATGCAGTTGAAACATCACGCATTTATATAAATATTATTATTAATACTATTGTAAAGTAATAAATTCATTAAAATAGTTGCATTTGAGTTTTTAAATATACTTATTCAACTAGGCTCATTTATTTGCACCTGAAACACGCTGTGCAAATGCTAAGCGCTTTCTGCCAAACCTCTTCAAAATCTATCTCCCAATCGCTCTCTTTCTCTCTCTCACACACACTTACTACTGTCTCGTTGAGACAAGTCACACATACTCATGCATAGTAGCTTAAACTGAAAAAAAAAACATCAACTTACTATTCATCAACAGCTGTGTGTGGGAGAAAAGTACCGAATGCTGTGGAAGGGAACGAAGTAAGGGGAGGGGAGGTAAGGAGGGAAGCCATATTCCCATTGAGCATGTAACGCAAATGGAAAATGGCGGCTTTTTCCTCGCTGCGTACTCAGCTGGGAAAATTACGTTGCGCGTACGACGCAATAATTGCGACGTTGAGCGTGAATCCGAATCTTAATCGGAATTAAGAATTACAGGTTCACAGCAAGCATGGCTGCATCCTGAAAATGATACATATGCACATATATAAAATATATTTTAAGTATATATATATATATATATATATGTATGTGTGTATGTGGAAAGCAAAAGTAAAAACGGTATTTACCAAGTTTGCTGTGTATTTGTGTGTCTGATAATCCATTTAAAAGTCTGCGCTTAAAATACCAAAAATAGTAACATACTTTTGTGCGCAATGTGCTGTATCTAACGAGCTGGTTTTTATCGTACCTGCAACTTTAGGACCAAACTGGACTTTATTTTATTTTATTTTTTACTTTATTCTATTCTACTATAGAATATAAAAATATTTCTCTTGTCATAGCTGGACGGAGCGTTTTGTAGAAAATGAGTAAGGGGAAAAGCAACAAATATAAATGAGAAACTTTTATATAAATTCTTGCTTGGATTAGTACTTGAGTATGTTAATGTGTGCTTGTATGCATGCATTGAAGAATTCGTTTAAATATAAAAAATATATAAATATTAATAAAATAAGATTTGGATTAGCAAGTTAAGGCACATCTCAAAAATCATTTTTAAATTTAATTGTTTGATGATATCTTTTTATAAATAAATAATAAGCAATCAAATTCAGAATTTGTTAAATTAACATTGGTTTGGGTATGTTCATTAACACATTTAAAGACTAATCTAAATCTTAACTTGTTAATTTAAACAAAAATACAATTTTTTATGTGTAGTATAAAATCTACAAGCTATGACGCAAAAAACTCATTTAGTTTCTGCAAAATTGATTGCCTACAATCAGAAAAAAATGAATTTTAGAAAATAGCCATACTTTTGGCGGTAAGCCAAAACCTCAACTTGTTATTCAGCCAATATCTTTCTAAAAAGCAGTGCTTTTTTTCTGAAATTATCGTAAATTGAAAAACAATTTTTTGCTTCATTTTATCTGTTTTGAAATAAGGGTATTTTAAAGTCCTCACCACAAAGATTGAACATCGTTTTGTGGCTTTGTTGTTGGCAATGAACGTTGGCAGCTGGAATCCCCTTTTGCGTGTTGTGGTTTTCCACATGATTTCCGAGCTGTGAGAGAAAGTGCAGTGAAAAGCGTTTGGTTTGCTTAAAAAATTAAATTTATTGCATTTAACGTTGGTGTTTGTATTTTGTGTGTTGTGTTTGTGCACAGCTACATGCTAGCTGCTTAATACAAATTTAGAGAGAGTGGGAGATAGGGGAAATACTTAAATGTAGAATTACATATACGCAATTCGTTGGTGCGAGACCCGTTTTTAGATAATACGATATGTTATTTTGGTTGCTTGCAATCGTTTCCAAATAATGTACATTTTTTTCTCGAGAGCGATGACTATGAACTATAAAGATAACATACAGACAAAATACACGTGACGAAAAGTTATATACTTATGCAGTTATTGAAATACCATTGTAATAATAATATGTGTTGGCTGCTGATTAACAACCAACTCGTTTAACTAGTTTATACTCATTCCAGCAATATCGAAATTATATATATAATTATATATGCACTTAAACTAATAATATGAAAACTTAGGCAGCTACACTTCGCAAACAAGAAAATCGCAATGAATTTTAGAAATTCGCCATGGGTTGAGAAAGTAAATTTCTTAAATTAAAGATTCTGGTTACAAAATCAGGTTTTACATTTCTTAATTTTTAGTTACTTAAATCAATAATAAACATATCTATAAATTTATATAAAATAATTTGAAAATACTTTGTGATTTTACAGAAAAGATATTTAGTAATAAAAAAATAAGCGTTTGCATTTACACTTTTTAGAAATATTTGCTATTTCTCAGAAAGAGCCAAGCAACACGACACTTTTAGAATTTTATATGTTAAGGACATATATTTTTCAGAAAAATGATTTCGAAGCAAAGAAAGGAAATATTACAATTCATAAAACCAGAAAAACTTTCCACAATTTTAGGCAAGTTTTTTCAATTTTAAGAAAAGTGCTTTCTATAAACAAGAAAAACTTGCTCAGTTTTAAAACAAGACTTTTCAATTTTAAAAACTATCCAATTCGAGGAAACAATCATTTTTAAAGCAAAGAAAAACTTGCTAATTCTTAGGGTGATTTACTAAAATTTCAGTGCGATTTTTTCTCCGAGTGTTCGAGAGAGAGAGAGAGACATAGAAAGAGACAGGGAGAGTCTCTAGCAATTCATATAGTTGGGGGACTCTACTGTAGACTGCTGCTGCTGCTTGGGCGGCACATCCGGCGCCTGATTGGTCTGCTCCGAGTGACTGCTGGCCACATTCTGATAGACCTCCGCCTGAACTTCGATGCTGCCCACCTGGGGACAAGCGACTTGTTTGGGCTTGAAAGAGCTGCAACCGGAGCTGGAGGCGCTGCCCTTGCTCAGTTTGCCATAGATGATGTTGGGGCGCTCGTTCAACTTGATCGGCTGCAAGGTGACGCCATTTTGATAGTGTTGCTGCTGCTCCTGTTCCTTGGCCTCCATAATGGTGTTGAGATAGCTGCTGCTCTGCGATGAGCTCAATGGTTGACTGCCAGTGCCACAGCCAGTGCCATAGACGGGTATGTTCGAGGGAAACAACTGATAATGCTCGGAGCCCGTCGGACTTGTCGGCGTGTGCAGACGCTGGCAACTGGACAACGGTGAGGGAAATACAATCTGATGCCGCTCATCGCCCGGCGTGGAAACAGGCGTAAAAACTGGCCTCGGTGCCGGTGGCACCAAATAGTTGTCCATCAGCGAGCCGGGTGTGCCCAGCCGGCAGCCAAATTGCCGACGCTCCTCGTGATCCGAATGGGTGCCCGAATCCCCAAGAGAGGCGCCACTGCAATTGCTGCCGGTGCTCAAGCGGCCCGAAGACGAACTCGAACTGGAAACGCTCTGCAAACTGAGCGAGCTAATTGGACGTGCCGAGGATTTTAGACTACAACTTGTTGCAATCGAGCTCTTTGTCTCGTCCAGCAAACTGTCCGCACAGCAGTTGGCCAATTTGTCAGGCTTCTCTTTTGGTTTGGAGAAGAATTTCTTGATGCGATCGAAGGGCGTCTCCCGTTTCATTTGGGATTTGATATGTTCGTGGATTCTTTCGTATTCGCGTCGCATCTGATCGATTTGATCTTGTTTCTCGCGAAAGCTTTGCTGTACATCGTTGCGATGATTCCACTTCTCCACGAGTAGCTCCACCTCCATGATGGACAGCACATTGTTCTTGAAATCGTACAGAATCTCGGCCAGCTCATCGTCGGCATTGGCACGTGAGGCATGGCTGGCGCTTCGCTTGAGTGTCCCAATGCCACCATTCGATTGGTGCTGGGCACGTAATGGACGCAGTGGCTCCACCACGGGTCGATTGGAGGGCTGATACAGATAGTTGCCGTCATCGTTCGATGACTTTTGCACGGGTATATTTGAGGGCTGCATTACGTAGTCGTTGCCCTGATTCTCTAGCAGCTGCGAGCACTCCTGACTAAACTTATCATCCGCGACAGCAGCATCAACCACATCTTGACCCTTGGCTCTATTCTGCTCTTTGGATTGGTAATAAGGTGGTTCGCTGATGCGCAACTCATTGGTTGTCTGGGCGGGTCCAATTGGATTCGATTCGAGCACTTTGCTCGCATCCAAATGTTTTTCCGTTGCGCAACTCTGCAAATTCTCATCGTCTGTTTCCACGCTGATATAATTGAGATTGGAGATGGCCATTGTCTCCGTTTTGGTTGGACGCACCTCTGGCGTATTTTCTCTCTCGGAACCGCTCGACATTTCCATGTACTCCTCGGTGGGTGGCAGTTGTTTCACTGGCTTGGCGGGCAGTGCACCAATTACGACTTGGGGCGATTTGCAGCCAGGACTCGACTTGGTTTGTGCCGCTGGCGAGCTGGCGCCACTTGTTGCATTATCAACGACTTTGAAATAATGATAGACCATGGTCAGATCGTGAAACTCCGAGAAGCTGATCAAATTCTGAGCCAACTTGTGATGACCCTCCTGTTCAGCCAATTCAGCCGGTGTGCGTCCGGAGCAATTGCGGACACCACAAGCTGTGTCGCCACCGGGACACTCCATCAACTGCAGGCAGAGACGGTTGAGGCCCCAGCGTGCCGCAAAGTGTAGCAGCGTGGGATACTCCTCCGGACTCGATTCGAGACGTGTAAAGAAATGCGGCTGACTTCGCTCGCTGGGTCCGTTCAACAGATGAAAATTTGGTGGCATGTTGCGCTGAAAGCACTGCAACAGATGCAAGTCGAGGGATTCCTTTTCCAAGGGACCCACCCCCAAAGCGTGACACATAAACTCAATGGGCGAATCCTCGACACGCAGCAGCTGCTCCAATTCCCTCAAGCGGCTCTCGCATTTGACGGGTCGAGCGCCAAGAATTTTGTTATTCTTCTCAATGCGTATCTCGATCATTGTGGAGATTTCCATGCATGTTTCCGGTATGGCAAATTGCAACGTATACGGATTACGGTATTTAATATTACGTATTTCGAGCAATTCGCCGGATTTCTCGACGAGCACTTTCAGTGTATCATTTGGCTGCAGTGGCTCGGCGAGCATTGCGAGCACTTTGTTCTGACCCTGTTTCACTTTCTTGGGCAGCACCGTGAAACCCTCCGTGCAACTGGACATGCTGCGCGATATGTTGCTGCTGTTGCTGTTGTTGCTGTTACTGTTGCTGTTGCCATTGTTGTTGCAACTGTTGTCCTGGCAGGGCGGCCTTTGGCACAGAGCACGCCCCAAAATATCGGTGGCTATGCCGAGTATATTGCTGATCTGGGCCTGATCATTGTCGCGGACAACGCAACGTCGCCACTTGTAGTAGCTGGGCAGGGCTGTCTTGTGCATCTCCTTCACCCTATCCTCGCCCACATCCAACAGAATGGCCAGCACCTTCTCCACCCGGATTATCGCCGTCAGCTGTGCCATGAGGAAACTGTGCGGCAGCGCCAACAATGCCGGACACAAGATGACTATCTGCAGTGCCGTGTTGTGATACTTCTGGGCAATCTCCTCGCTGAACGGTCCATCGTCAATTTTGATGTGCAGAAAACTGAAAAGCGAAGCGAAGTTTGAAAAGAATAAATAATAATTGGATTTCTCCTAAATGCAAATAACTCTTTATAAGTAGTTTTAATGCTCATCTTAAATAAAATGATATTTTCATTTGATTTTATACAAAGGAATAACCAGAGATAGAAGAGAGAGGAACTAGTAAGTTATATCAGCTAACAAAATGATTGGAGTTGTCTTCAATCTGAGTTGATATTTTTATTATGTGCAACCTAAACTGACATGGAACAAATATAATATAAATATTTATAAATTAATTGATGACTTTCGCACTTCAGAAATCTCTCACAATTTGAGGAATAGTGGATTGTAAGAGCTCATAGAATTATAGAGATTATCTTGTAAGTTATGATTAAAACAGTCGATTTTACTCTTATCTGAAAGCAATTAAATTTTTAATTTGTTTAGCAAGAAAGGAAAAAATAGAGAGACTAGTGAAATAATAATGAGTTATAAGAGCTAATAGAATGTTTGTTTTTTATGCATGCAGAGATACTATTGGCAAATATGAAGATTAAAAATGTTATATAATTTATTTCATTTATGTATCTATTTATATAGCAATTCAAGTTGAATTATGATTTTTTAAAACCTCAAATATAATTTGTGGAATGTTTTTGTGCACATTAAATAAAATAAAAACTATCCATCAAGTTTAGATAAATGAATGCTGATATGAAACATTTTCTCACAATTAGAACTGTAGACAATTTTGTATTTATTAATTTACTTTTTGCTATATATAATATCTATGTATATAGTTATATCTTTACTATAATTTTTCACGTTATATATATATATATTTATTTTACTCAAACCCAAACCCCAAACAAATGAGAATTTTATTGAAGAAATGCTTGAATTAAACCTTAACTCAAACTTGCTCATATTTTCTGATTGACAGAATCTTGTTAGATAGATTTAGGTACTTGGGCTTGTGGTTGGTGTACTTACTTGAATGGTTTGCGTCCGCGCTGCTTGGTGATCTTGTCGAAATGGTTCTTGAGGAAAGTGGCGCGGAGATAGGCGGGTTCGCTGTGCTTGGCAGTAATGATCAAAATGTCGTCCATGTTGTAGCCCGGCGGAGTGTAGCCGTAGCCAGCCGTTGTTGCAACTCCGTTGCCGTTGTTCACGTTGCCGCAGTTGTCTGCAAAATGAAACCAAAGACGAAACCGATCGATGAGCAAATGAGCAAAAAGTGCAGCAACAACTTGAGAAAGAATGCTACTGATAAACTACTGGCCTGGAACGACCCCAAAAAAAAAATATCAGTGTGTGTGTGTGTGTGTGTGTGTCTTTTTGATAAATAATGTGTTTACTTAGGATTTGACTTTAGCGATTTATGACTCTAGCTGTGACTCCTCAAATAGCTTATGTTTGACATCAGTGTTTGCCTTTTGGCTTTGGAAAAGCGCCGCAATTTCTCATGCCTGATAATTTTTTGTTAAGTAGACAACAACTAGACAATAACAAATAAACAACAAAAAAAGGTCAGTTGTGCATTTGTTTTTGTGTTCGTTTTCGTTTTCGTTTTTTTTTTTTGTGGCACTGTGTCACCTGAGTTTTTTAAGAAGATTAACTTTTTGCATACCCAAAGAGCTGCACGATCAAAGATCGTTATGGGAATTGGAAATCATTGAATACTATAAAATCCATACTTATATATTTAGATTAAATTATATCCCAAATAAACCAGATTTGATTTTTATATTTCCAAAAATCTGCAGGATTAAAGATTGTGTTTTTTATGCAATATGGAATACATTTTTTGTATATGTAATGGTTTAATCAGTTTGAAAATAAAAATAAACCATTTTAGAAACAAATAATTTGCTTGAATTAATTTCTGAATACTTTGCACTATTATTATCACACATTACACCAGAAAAAGTCTCTTTTATCCTTTTCAAATTGTATAATGATATTTTTAAATTTCTTGCATTTTAATCATTTTCAAAATAGTTGAAATATAAATAGAAACTATTTCAAAAGACAATAAATTGCTTGGGTATTTTTCCATTTTTTTTGTTAATTTAGTTTGCACTTTTATTGAAATATTGAAACACATTTATATCTAAAAAGATACTTCTATCGTTTTGTTAAGTTTAAAAGTTCCTTACAATTTCTTGATTTTATTTGTGATTTCTTGATTTTTATAAGTTGTGAATAATTTGATTATTTATTATAACAATGTTTTTAAACAAAAGTTTCTTTTATCCTTTTCAAATTTGTGCAATAAAAATTGTACAAATTATTTCACATGGTTTTTCGTAAACTGTACAATTTCTTACAATTTCTTGATATTTTGATAACTTTTGGGCAGTTTAAATTTAAATAAAACGCTTTTAAAAACAAATAACTTTCTTCACTTATTTTTTTCACTTAAAATTTTCTCACGCAAAAGATTGTTAATCCTTTTAGAATTGTGCAATGAAATTGTCAGTTTGTTTTGAAAACTATTTCGTAAATGCATTTGTTAAACTTTGGAATTTCTTGTCGTCAAATGTTGGTTGTTGTAAGTTTTTAGACTTTTACACAAATTGAAACTTGCCACAAGGGGAATTCACAGCAAACTGTACAGTTTTAGCCAGCTGCTGATGTTTTTACGTAGTTGATGTTCTCTGTTTGTCACATCCGAAGACTTAAGCTAAATGAAACAACATAAATTTTAGATTGAGAAAACAGTGAAAGTAATTTCGACAGCTTTTTTTTGTCAACACAGAGAGTGAGTAGAAATACATTTGGCTGGCTGTTGAACAAGTTGTGCTGTGGCCATCATAAATTCAGTCACGTTTAAAGCATTTACAAATTTCATTTAAATCTCACAGCTAATCGAGCAGAAACTCGAACTCGCAGGGCCTTTTGCCGATGCGTTCTTGTCTTGTTGATGATGTTATCTCCTGGCCAAACCGAAATTTACTGTTGCATCTCGAAGTGAACTTCTTCTTGACACCCACAAATGGCAGCGGCGGCGTCGTCGTCGTCGTCGCCAACAGCAGCGACATTTTGCCACACTGTCTGTCTGTCTGTCTGTCTGTCTGTCTGTCTGTCGTCTTGTCAGTCTCCGATTGCCTGTTGGCTCCTCTTCCTGTTGCATGCTCGCAGCTGCTGCTCATTATATGGCCAAGGGAGTCGAGCTCTTTCTTTTCTTTGTATACCCTGTACAACCATAGCAATGGGCAATATGCCTGCATCTATACTCAGCAATTAAAGTTAAAGTTCGCAAAGGTTCACTCATCTTATTATTTGGAAAGTTTATAAAATTCATTTAAGTTAATTTGAAAAATCGTACGATTTCAAACAAAGAACGTTTCTAAGATTTTTTCATTTTCAGAACAATGTTATTTTGTGTAAGAATATACCTTGACATAATATTGATCAATTATAGAAATTTTAAGCAGATCGAATAAACTAGTCAAATTAAGTTTAAGCACCAATTCTTGCTACTCTCGACTAAAACTCTCAATTTATTTATGAATTTATTTATATATATTAATGACAAATGATTTTCAGTCTTATTTCTTTTTAAACATATAGGATATTTTCTAGTCGAGCACTCTCGACTAAAACGGTCTTACTTGTTTCATTAATATAAATAAAAGGCTGTGCATATCTATATATATATATATGTATATATAAAGTGACAAGTGGAGCATTTGCTGCTTATTATTTTAAAGTTTTCAGCTTTATTCCAGCTACAGCATATAGAATATTGCCAAGTCGAGCACCCTCGACTAAAACATTCTTGCTTATTTCATTAATATAAATAAAAGGATGTGCATAAATATATATATAAAAATGACAACTGAAGCGTTTGCTGTTCCCTATTTTCTCTGTTCAGTTTTATGCAATTTTGATATATCTTTTTTATTTTGGGTCTGTTTTGTAGTATTTCTAAATGCATGACAGCATAATTAACTTGAAAATTGCCTGCCTTTTGACTTTTATTTCTATGTGCGTGACAAACAAGTTTTGTTTGATTAATGGCCGTGGCCAATAAAAGATAAAAAATGAATCCTTTTAGGCGAACTTTGCTTTGAGCTGTTTTGAAATATATCACTCAATTACACGACATATGACAATCAAAAATTGCAGTCGAACATTTTGCCCCAAAATTGTGACAACTGAAGTTGAGTTCTTTGCCAGAGACTCGCCTCCACATCCTACGTAATATGTGCAAAAATGTATTTCAGCGAGGCAAACATCTGGTAATTGTTAAACAGTCTTCGCCAGAGGGCAAATTGTAAGAAAAATGCGACCCTTTGTTTGACGATCTCGTTTTCTTTGTACACCCTTTTCTTTTATTTGCATTTTGTGCACACACTGAAACAAAGTACTTCTGTGCCGCAGCCAACTTGCAAAAATTTCGCGATTTTTATTTTAACTTTACTTTTTTTTTCTTTGTTGGATTTTGATCGATGCTTTTTTAATGGTGGCCGCGCGCAGCTGCATCTGTTAACGATCTCGTATCGCTCGCCGATCCATTATATATATATATATATATATATATATATATATATACATTACAGTTGCCAAAAACAGCTTCGACATTGAGTGAAAAAACATTCGATTTGCTTGATAATTTTATAATTAATTAGTATTCCCCCTATAAATTAAATTTACTAATCTTTTTTTTTTGATTTGAATGGAAATGTGCCGAAAGCGAAACAAATAATAAATAACACTTTGTAGAAATCGTTTATTTGTTCCTAAATAAGTGCATATTTGAAGTGTTATTATTCTAAAATTTGTTGATTTGAGTTAAAACTAAATAAATTTAAAATGGTGAATAAAATCAGGTATTTTTTCCATCTCACTTTTTTTAAGAGCCTTCTACCACTTTTAAAAACGTATTCGCAAGTTGCTTAAACTTACGAACTTCATATAAAAATACTGTTTGTGAGAGTGGTGCTAATACTTTGTCCGCAACTGTATATATATTGACTTACTCATGTCCACATACTCGTAGTTATTGGCATTCGATTTGCGGGCCAAGACGCAGCTACCAAAAAGACTACAGCTGCGCTTGGCAGCCATGATTTGTTCCTATTTTTATTTGAATATTTATTGTTAATTTATTATTTACGCGCATTAAATAATTTAACAATTTGTAATAATTTTTAATAGTTTGCTTGCAGCGCGCAAGTCGCACGCGGCGTTAATTGTCGTTTCAGCATCGCGAATGAAACTGGAAGCGAATAATGTGGAACCAGTTGCCATAGGCTGACTGGGAGGCTAACTGGGGGATTGACTGGGGGCTGGTTGGGGGCCTGGGCACTGATTGCCTAGGATTACGAGTCTACTTTTAATTAATTGATTAAAATAATGCGACCGGCGCCAGTCAGCGTGAGAGCGTGGGCATTGAAAGGGGTTTAATTCGGTTTACTCAACTGAGGTTGGCTTAAAAAATGAGAGCAATAATCGTGTTTAAGTTTAAGCAAGTTTTAATTACTTTAAATCGACAAGACGATCTTAATGCAAGTAGAAAACTTATCTAAAGTGAGTAGAGCAATCAAACAGGCGAGGGATACTTCCTTTGTTTGAGTTTTAGTCCACAAAGATTGAGTTTACAAGTGAGTTAGATAAGATAACAATAATTTGCTCAAGTTTCAATGATTTTAAGTCGAGTTATATTCTTGATGAAAGTACAATCCATTCGAAAAGTGAATAAAGTGACAAAAAACTAAGCCAAGAATCTATGCTTCCATATAGTCTATGAATGAAGTCACTTTATCTAAGATAATGATCTCTCGGAACAAGGTTTGCAGTTTGTTTGCATTATCTATTATTAATTATTTTATTCTTCGATGGAGTTCTAGAAGAGTGAATTAATATTCTTTATTTGACACAATAAATCTTAAGTAAATGATTCGTGAAACAAGCTTTGAAGTTTCTAGTTGAAGTAAGATTTGAAATTTGTAGTTGAGCCACATTATTCCTGAATTAAGATTTGCAGTTTTCCAATTTCTCAATAAAGTCACTTTCGGCCAGAATAAAGTTTGAGTGAAGTTGCTTGGTTGGAGATAATAGATCTTAAATAAATTGCAATTTGCAATACATTCTTTTAACGATTGAATACTTTTCTGCATACTTGGGTTGAGTTGAGTTGAGTTCTTGATTTGAATTAATCGATCTTAAATCAATGAATTTGAAATCATGTTTTGCAGTTTAGTTTTTCGAATGCATTGTTTTCTGTCTGTGTATTTACAAGTACCAGTCAGTGGTGAATATATTTTCGCAATTAATTAAACTCTTATGTGGATGCCATTCAAACTTAAGAATAATTAAGCCAAATTCTTCATAATAATACAACCTTCTAATGCTTCAACAAAAATGTCTAAAAACTGAATAATTCATCAAGCTTATTCATTGGAAAGATACTCTTGTTTTTTGCTGGATTTTTTACGAGGGGTGCCCAAAACTGCAGTCCAATAAAATGGTTGGTTTTTTGGGGCTTATTTTGGTTTGCTTATTTTTTTTGAATGTGTGTGTTTTTTTTGTTAACAATTTGAATAAATGCCAGCGCTGTGTGACATTTTAGCAAGATATAAATCAACGAAAAATGAACACAAAATAATGCGGGATAAAATGGACGGCGGCCACAAGGCGGATCGGAGACCGGAGACCGGACGATATACAAATTAACCCTCACCCCTGGTCCAAAAAGAACAAAAAGAAATAATATTCACTCATATAAAACATATATTTCTATATCTCTCTCTCTCTGAATGTGTGCGTCCCTCTCTCTCTCTCTTCGCCTCTCTTTTATTTATTTTGTTTGTTGTTGTTGTTGTTGTTTGTGCGAGCATAACAATTATCATTTAATTATGTCAACTGTAACTTAATTATGAGCGCATCTTTTCATTTCATTTGAGGCCTGCTCACTTGATTAAAACTGTTTCAGTTTTGGTATGGTTTCGGTTAATTGTTGATTTCCGCTTGAGATTTGTGAATTCTTCTGCTCAATTAAGCTTGAATCCGTATTCGAGTGCATGGCGACTAAATCTTAATCAATTCACTGGCGATGAAATGCAACATTTTTTGAGCACTTCAAAAATTCCAAATGTGTAAAAAGGGTAGATTGGTTTTGTGCTAAAGTATGTAAGAGGCAGCAGTAAGCATCTGCGACACTGTAAAGTATATATATATTCTTGATCAGGATCAACAGTCGAGTTGATTTATTTATTAAATTTAATTATTAATTTAATGTGAACTTAAGTCTGTCATCACAAAGAAAATAAAACAAAAGGTAATTAACAGCATAAATTAAATAAAATAAAAAATAATAATAGTACTCATAAATTGTCTCTGGCAGATCAAGTTTACTTTGCTTTATCGATAACATATCATCACTTCAGATAACATTAAAAGCCACAGTTTAAAATGTGGAGTCTTCTAAGTTATGACAAGATAAACGATCGGATCAGAAACAAAACCAACTATTTTATTGTCAAGTAGTAAAAAGTAATGTAGTAATCATTAGTAAGAAAATGAGAGATTTTCCAGCGTGCTTACATTTGAGTATGCAACAATTTTATAGCGAAATTTGGCCATCAAACTAAAATATTTAACAGCTGGCTACAGGGTATATTATAGTCGCACTCACTGACTTTAGCATGCCCACTGTTTTTTTGTTGTTTTTCGTATCACTGATCTTCTATTTATTAAATTTATGCTTGTTGGCATAATTCATCAACGCTGTAAATTGTTTTAGTTACGGGCTTAAGTTTGAGTTCCCCTACTATATACACACAGATACACACACATACACACACACACACACACACACACACATACACGCTTCCGCCCACCAGCCGTCTAACGGCATAATTTACCCCTCAGATGCACAACAATTTTTTGATGATCATTTAAATGTAAATTGCTCTCAATCTCAATTCGCTGCTCTCTCTCTCTCTCTCACTCTCTGTTTCTCTCTCTCTCAATTGATTTGGACAACTGGACATTGGTTAAATCAAGCAGGGGAGGGGTGGGGTGATCAGAGCACTCACAAATCATTCACAACGATTATAAATGACATTCTGCATTGGTTTCGGCTGGTGTTGAATGCGCCTGCATTAAAATTACACTGCAATAATTTCGAGTGCTTGCAATCAGTGCGCACTTTGTTTGGGGGCTGCTTTCATTATTTTTCTCTTACATACAGTTGTCAACAAAATAATAGCATCACCAAAAAAATTATGGATAATTTCTTTCTCACTTTCTTTTCACTTCTAAAAAACGTATCCATAAATTCTTTAAACTTACAACTTTAAAGAGACACATTTGAAAACATTTCTTGTTTGAATTATGTTTGAATTATAGTGTTGTCTCAATGTTAATGGAAGTTGTTGATGATTTGCTATATGCACCATATTCAAGTCATAAATATGATCGAGAACTTGCTATTTCTACAGTATGCACATATAAAAGATTCCTAAATATAGGGGCACAACATTCGACACCCTTTCAAAAAAACCTGAAACAATTTGACCCAGTTGATTACAAATTTATTTGCTTAATGAAACACAGGCCTCATAATGAAAACATTTAAAAACACATCATAAAAAGTGTCTGTGCATCGATGAAAATTTCGCTTCAAACGTGTTGTTTTTTTTTCCTTCTCTTCTCTAAACATAAACAACTATTTCAGTTTCAGGCCTGGCGCACAGTGTGAAAATGTTGCATTAAATAGTTGCTTTTTTTCTCAAAAATCTAGGGAAGCAGTTCAGAAGTTCATTTAGACGCAACATGAGGCAGATGTCGGTGGTGGCAGTTTATATGTACTATATGCAGATGTGAGTTATAAAGTTTATAGCTGCTAGCTAAACAATCCGTAGACACAACAATCAGCAACTCTAAACTGCATTTAATATACGATATTGCCAGAGTTCATAAAAACCAAGTCCAAGTCCATTACACAAAGTGCCGACTGCAGTTAATGCAATTGTCTATTAACCAGTTAGTTTGAGTGCTACACTCAGCGAAAAAGGCACATTGAATTTCAGAAAATATGCCTTGAAAATAGTTCGAAATAATTTTTTAATGTAAGAAAACATTTTTCTAAAAATTACTGAGACGTGCCCAAAAATGTAAATATTTTTAAATATTTTCAATTACTAAGAAATTAACTACTACTAAATATAAATGCATTTATATTTTATTATTTAAAAGCACTTGATTTTCGAAATATATTTTAAAAAGTTGATTTGGCGAGTGCGATTGTGTTTTGCTGAGTGTAAAGTCGCATCATGCATTTTAATGCAGTGCTGGGCTTGTAAACAACTTTGGAGGTCTGTCCGTTGCATCCAAGAAGCAACTGCTCCAACTCCTTTAGCTCCTCCAACTCCTTCAACTGCCAACTCCGATTCCGATGTTATTTTTTTTTTTTGATGTTTTTGACATTAATGTTTTGTTAGTTTTTGTTGTTATTGCTGTGTCGCTGTCATAAAAGGGCTGGGGCTGGACATGGACATATGTATAAGGAGGGGGGAGGGCCAGACAGGCTCCCACACACGACATATACGACACACACACACACACACACACGCACACACGCACACACATTCATGCCACATGTTTGTCTGTCTGCATTTCTTATAAAAACAATACAACAACAGGCAACTCTTTTTAGAGTGTCTATTTTTAGTATTCGGATTTTTCAATTCCAAGTATTTGTTTGAGGGGCGCTGAATAATTGTGCAGCAGGTGTCAAATGTCTGCTCCCCCTCCCCATTCACCTCTACCCCCACTCGACTTTTTTAGTTAAAGGAAATTGTCATTATTCAACAGAAATATTAAAAGAAAAAACACAAGAAGAACTCAAAATGATCGTGTAAAATGCAACATTTGTGGTCTTAGCACGAGCCACCCTATCGCAGTTAGGCGCTGATTAATAACACCCCCACTGAGGGGGTAGTAGTGGAGGAGGTGGGGGGGTTGGGGAGTGGGGAGTGGGGAGAAGCGACAACTTTGTCAAACACTTCATCAAACATTTCGAATGTGTTGCATGCATTTTTTGGAAGGTGTGCGTTTGAGTGCATTTCATCTTCAAGTTTCTTCTTTCTTCTGTTTTAGTTATTTA
This sequence comes from Drosophila setosimentum, assembly GCA_035043505.1. Classification (NCBI taxonomy): domain Eukaryota; kingdom Metazoa; phylum Arthropoda; class Insecta; order Diptera; family Drosophilidae; genus Drosophila; species Drosophila setosimentum. The sequence goes on along the minus strand of JAWNMY010000076.1, from coordinate 953,880 downwards.
TTTGATGCTTAGCTGTTTTTGGGAGAATGGATCTGGCAGGGGGGTTGTGTGCTGGTGGGGGGGAGATGCATTTTGTGTCACTTTGGCAGCCATTTCACAGATCTATGCGCGTCTGTATGCTAATAAATGTCTTCATAAATTTAAATGCGACATGTCAGCCAAAACAAATATCTCCACTGAAATGCAATCGAGGCGCTTTTCAAATGGAAATCAAGTCATAAATATTCATGGGAATAATTTAGACCGAATACAAAAAAAAAAAAACACTGTCTCACACATCATTTGAGTTTCGAAAAGTTATGGCTACTTTTTTTTCGAGTAGCACATAAATTATTGAAAACTATTTAGTACAAATTTAGATCTTGATTTAGGCTTAAGTTTTGAGTAAAGTAGGAAATACTACTATGAATCCAGAAGAGAGTGATAATGTAATACTAATAATAATAATTACACATGGCTATTGATGCTTATCAGGAATATATATACATATATATATGTACTTCATAATATATATGATGTGCCAAACTTACTTTTTAATGCTGATAAATATATTAAATAAATATTTAGTTGAATTTTGTATCTCTCTTTGCCAATTGTTTCACAAATTGTATTAAGAGCTGTATTTTTAAAAATCCGTTCAAGGTTAATTGGCGTGAGTAAAAAGTTGCATTAAGTAAAAACACTTAAAACGTTGAGTAAAAAAAGCCCGCATTTCTTGCACTTGCTCTTAACTAAGTAGTTGTCACATGCATATGTATTATTATTATTAATATTATTATTATTATTATTATAATTTTTTGTTGTTTTCCTTTTTGGATCGGGCACATAAAAAATAAAACAACAAGAACAACAACAGCGACAACTTGACAACAATCAACTCAAATTTTTCATTTCCGTTTATTAAAGCCGTGCCACCAGAGAGCGGAAAAAGGAAGAAAGAGAGAGAGGGAGAGAGAGAGGGAGAAAGATGGATTGATGCTGCGTGTTCACACATTTTTTTTAAAGAGAGAGAGAAAGAGAGACTTCAGCTTAATATGCATTTATGTTTTGAGTGTGTGTCTGTGTGTGTGTGTGTGTGTGTGTGTGTGTGTATTTCAGCGTTTCCTGCGTACAATTTATGCTGCACTCTGAAGATGGGTGCGTGTCAACAAAAATGACTATTAAATATTCCGAAAATGATGAGGAAGTTTAGCTTAAGTTGACATAAAAGAGAATTGAGCTGTTGCCCAGGCAGCTGTCTACACAAACTGAAGGCGCTTCAATAAATTAAATACGTTTTGAAAAAAAAATGCATGATTAATTGTTGCCTTCTGAGAGAACTTAAATGCATATTGTACTTTTTTCTTAACACTTAAAACACACACAATTAAAAACTCAGACAGTTTTGAACAGTAGATTCAGAATTATCTTGGCAACATTTTCTTTAAAAAATACATAAATAAATATATTAATGTATTTATATAAGTGTATTTAATATTATAATATAATAAATGAATGTGATTTTTCCTATTTAAGTATTTATTTATGATATATATTTGTATATATATATTATATTATTATTGAGACACGAGCTTTTTAAACTACACGCTGCGTTTTCATCTCTAGTGCAAGCTTAAGCTGCGATACACACACATACACACACACACACACACACACACACAAGTGCAATTTATGCTTTCACTGCTGCTGCTGTTGCCTTCTATAAGCGATTTCCGGTGCATGCGTCGCTGCTGGCGTCGCTGCAACTGCAAATTTGTACGTTACTTTCAGTTATGATTGTTATTGCTTCACAAATACATATATATATATTTATTTACATACATAAATACATACAAACACAAATATATTTATGCCTATGCCCATTTCTGACTGCTGACTGCTGACTGCTGCCTGCTTTAAGCGGCACCTGCCACATTTGCCAGCGGAGGAGCGAGCAGACGTTGCGCCTGCGCCTTTAGCCCAGTCTCTGTTAGTGCTCCCCCCGCCCGCCCTCTCCCGCCCTGCCCCCCAATCTGCCCCCTTCCCCAACCAGTTGGTTATGCATTTGCATCACGCACAGCCCTTTCAATTATAATTGCTGCCTGCGTTTTTGCTATTTTTATACATCTATTTTGCTTTGACGTCGGCACGCGGCAGCAAAAAAAAAACAATATATATATATACATATATATTTAGGTATGTGCATGTTGCAGCCTAGTCGGTAGCACGCGCTCTTGTTTTTCTTCTTGCCTTCAATTGTTGCACATCTGTTTGTTTTTTTGTTTTGGGGGTAGCAGCAGCTCAGGGGTGCCTCAAAACAGCAGCCAAGGATGCCCCTGATTTTTTCTGTTTTTTTTTTTTAATGTCTGGCTTTGTTTGCCCCTCATCTTTTTCATCTTTTTGTAGTGTTTTCTTTTATTTTCGCTTTTTTATATTTTTTTTCTTTACTTACTTTTGATATTAATTGAAAAACAAAAACCTAGTCTAGACAGATTTTAAATGGCGCAGCTTCAGCGGAAATTCAATCTTTGCTCTATTTTCGAGTGCGGCTCCCCCAGTCATATATATATATATATATATATATATATATTTTTTTTAAGCTACCCACGTGTGTTGTGTGTGTTAATCGTATTGTATTTCAGGATTAGACTTCATTTGGGTAATCAATTTTTTTTTGTCGGCCGGAAATTGAATGCATGTTTGGACGGAAATGGAAATCCTTAAATTATACAATTTGAAGCCCAACAAAACTGTAGACAAAAAAAAATTGGAGGCAACAAAAAACACGAAAAACCCTTTCGGCCTTTTTTTTTTGAGCCAACCCGACGGCTTTTGCTTTTGATTGTCAATTAAAAAACGTGCCTTAATTTTGTATTTTGAGTTAAAAAAAACGTGCTTGAATTTTCTATGGCAATCAAACAGTGCTTGTTTTTTTTTTTATAGTTTCCAGACGTCTTGTATTGAATTTCGAGTGCACTTTAAATGCAATTGCATTGCGTTGAAGTGTTTTGTTTTTTGTAAAACAATGGAAGACGCAGACTCACCGCAGCAGAACGATTCCAATTCGACATCTTCGATTTTGAGTTGCATTTTTGGGATTGTCTCTTTATTTTGTGGAGTTTGAATTTGCTATGTTGTTAAAAATACATTGTAGTACACTCGGACATCTATACACACACACACCGGCACACTCGCACACTCGTACACTCTGGTCAAGTCAAGTTTAGCTGCGCATGCGCAACGTCAACTTGCCACAGTCCTTCAACTTCAACTGGCCATAAAGCCAGTCAAAGCTGAGCTCAGCTCAACTTGGGGCAGTCAAATCAATGTTGAATGCCAAGAATAATAATGAGCAATCGATGAGAGAGAAACAGAGGAGAGAGAGAGAGAGAGAGAGAGCGCGTGTCTCTCATACTTTTATATACCCACTCTCTCTCTCTCTCTCTTTCTCTGTCAGAGTTTGTTTTTTTCTTGGCGTCTTTCTCTCTTCATAAATAATGCATTCAAAAGATTATAAAATAATAAAAGTCACAGCTGTTGTTGTTGTTTGTTGTTGTTGTTGTTTGTTGTTGTTGCTGTTGTTGTTGTTGTTGCTGTTGTTGTTGTTGCTGTTGTTGTACGTGCTTGTGACGTTTAATCAACACGCTGTCCATTTTAAGTGCTACCGTGCTACCAAGTTCGTATTGCCCCCTCCCTCCCCCCGTTCGTCAAAATCCCTATCCATTCTGAACCAGGCTATAAACGGAATTATGGCATTTTAAGTGGGCAACATCGCCAATTTCATTATTTCTTTTTTTCTATTTACTTATTTTTATTTATAAACAGCCCTGTTAAGATTCGCCTGTTGCGTTGTTCTCGAGCCGAATGCGGCTTAAGAACGCTGGAAACAGTTAGGAATCGCATTGAGAGTTACAAAAGGAAAGCAATAAGACATACACTTTGGAAAAAAATAGCAGACTACCACCATACCATAATTTATAAATGTTTCTTTTTTCAATTTGATCGAAATATTTTCAGGACATGTATTCCTCAAAAATAGAAATGAAAATTCTTTCTAGAATTAAGTTAAAATTAATCAAATATATTCTCTCAACTGAATGCTAGAATTTATCTTCTGTCTCCAAAAAAAGCTAATGTTACAATTCTTAGTGAAATACTACATTTCAGATCGACTTATTTTTTTCGAGCGTAGAAGCTCGTACATGGATATGCAAATAAATGGATAAATATTTTGATTTAAATGGCAGTGACAGAAATTGCAGACAAGGGCAGCACAGCTATAAATATAAAACATTTAAATGTGGCAAGCAATAAAAAATCTTAGCATTTAAATTGATGTGAAATACTATGCAAATCACATTGGGTTTTCAAGTTAAGTTTGAAATGGTGCCTTGGGAACGGTTCAAGGAAGATATGAACAAAGAGTTCTACACTTCTCAGAAGTAGGAGCTGAACAGAACAGAAACAATGGCAAAGAAGCTTCGAATTTTAAGAAGAATATTGAGCCTGTTTATTTTTTAGTCTTTAAATCAATTTTATTGCGTTCTTCTAGAATGAACAGCCTTAAAAACAGTTTTTTTAAAGTCCTCTTATTCACGTTCTAATCTGAATTTAGTAAACATAAAATAAAAAAACCAAAAAAATTGCTTAGTAATAGTTTTGCCAATTTCAAATCATTTCGTTTAACTGTTTTATAAAAATTTTCTCACAAATTCATTTACACAAATCTGCACAAATTAGCCTTGCAACACTGTGCGTCTGCGCCATTAACTACTAGCACATGTGAGAAAAGGCTTAAAAATAGTCAGCTAAAAAACTAAAGAAAAAAAATATATATATGAAAAACAAGGAAAAGAAGAAGGAGAAGGAGAAGAGGGAAACTTCACATTGAGACGTGAGCAAAATGTAAGCGTGCTTGTTATCCTCTTCCTACAGAGAAGACCTCTTCCCAAAATTATGTAAATCAAAAAAATATGCTTTGAGGCGAGCCTCGAATTTTGTGCATACGAAATATTAAATATTTATGAATGCAACAGGTGTTGACGAGGGGGGCGGGGCATAGGGGGGGGGGGGGGGTGTGTGTGGAATGGAATGGTTATGTCTGGGATGCGGTCAAGGAAATTCAGGCAGTGATTTCCCTCAATAGGATTTCGTTGTTTTGCCTCTGTTTGTTATGCAGCACAACGCAGGGTTATGCTTAGTGTATTGAACCCCAGAGCTGAGGCAGCAGTTGCAACAACAGCGGCACCAGCAAAAATGGAGGCATGCGGCAGCTGCCACAAAGGCGGCTGGTCTTTGTTTGTGTGCTGTGTAATCTGATGAGCAGATGTTCTCAGAATCGCTTGTTGCACAAAAGCAAGTGCAACAACGCATTGCAACTGAAGCAGCAACAGCAACAGCAACAGCACAGTTGCCCCCCAGTTGGCCTCAAACACCTGCCACACTTGCTGACTGCGAGCAATTAAAAAGCGGCAGTATATAAAATGATATATGGCACATTGCCGGCTGCACAAACAGAAAAACATTTAATAAAAACTACACTCAGCGAAAAATCGCACTGAATTTTAGAAAAACAAAAAACAAAATACTTTTTAGTTTGAAGTCGATTTTCTAATATTTTTTTTTTGAGTGTGCACTCCCTCCCCTTGACTTGTGCAGCAACTTTTCATTTTGATGTGTGTGTGTTTGTGTGTGGTGTATTTGTATGCGCAATTGGCCCAAAGCATGTTGGCCAAATTTGGCTAAATGTTTGCTTGGCACGCGCCATATGCAAAACAGCTTCGGCGAGTGCATGTGGGGAGTTCAGGCTTCCGTGCCATTAACACGTTTGAACAACAACAACAACAAGAAACCAACACACACACACGCACACACAGAGACAGGCACAGTCAATGGCCAGGTTGGCTAATAATTATGCAAAGTTCCTGTTGGCCCCTTTGGCCCCACCTTATTGACAATTGTGCATTGTTTTCAATTTATGCTTTTCTTTTTTCTGCTTGTCATGTTGGGCAGCCACACGCCCTCCCCTTCCCCACCCACTCGCTTATAGACTCTTGTCAGTTGTTGTTTTGAATTTGTTGCCTCTTTCCGCGCCAGGTTGCACATCCGCCATGTTGCACATACAAACAAACATAGTCAACATTTATTCCGATAATTAAAGAGTCAAACGGCAAAATTGCAAAACGGCAACTGCAACTGCAACTGCAACTGCACTTTGCCGGAAATGTGTGCCCCACACACATATACACACCAACACACCAACACACACACTCAAAATGTAGCAATGTTTATCTCATTTGCATTTGAACACTTTTTTTTCTTTAAATTATGAACTCGTTTTTTATTTTTGTTTTTCCTGCATTTACAAATATGGGCCGAATATTATTTGATATTTTTTGCCATAAATTTAGGTGTTAAAATTGTTGTTAAAGTTGTTGCCGCAATTGTTGCCGCATTTGTTGCAAGTGTGTCAATTGCCGTGCGCTCATTGCTCACTGCTCATTGCTCATTGTCACAAAGTGAATTTCAAATTGCAATTGTACAGTTACGCTTCATAGTTGGTCACTAACCATAACTTATATCTATATATATATATGTATATATATATATATGTATTTATGGGGTCTGTCTAATTGTGTCGTCGCTAGTTCTATAAATTGCAAAACTTCATTTTGCATACAAAAAAAGCGTCTTTAGAAATCAATTCTACAAACACAAATTATCAATTTCATAAAATTAGAAATTTAAGCTGGAATTTAGAAACAAAAAACACTCTGGATTTTAGCAGGAGTCAACTTTTCGTTCTGGAAATAAAGTTATGTAACCAATTATCGATTCGATCTTCTCATTGTCAGTTAAAGGTCTGTCAAGTATTTCAATGATGAAAATATATCTCAATTTATGCTTCTCTTAGCTTAGATTGCAATTTGTACTTTTAATATCTTATGTTATCAATCAGTTGATGGATTGAAAATCCAACTAACTCGTACTTCAAACTACTCAAGATCCAAATAATTGATTATTGATTGCACACAGTAGTTTATTCAAGTGCCTGAAGAGCTCCAATCCAAAGTTGAGTTGATAATCTTTTCGGCTCAGGAACAAGTCGTATTTTTTTTTTCATTTTATATTTTCAAGTGTTCGTCAGTCGATACAGTGTCAATGCTAACAATTGAAAACCTTGAAAGTCGCAGCTGTCGATAAATAATCATTGTGGAGAAGTCCTGAGCGCATCATAAACAGGAAAAATTATGACTTTAACTGGCCAGATGACTAGGGGTAATCATTATGATCAGGCATGCAACATGCCATTTTTGTGGCATATATCACACGACTCAAGTCGGGACTGTCAATGTCAATGACAGAGGCAAGACCAGAAGAGAACCAGAAGAGACCCGAACAGACGTCAGTTAGGATGAAGCAGCTCATTAAGACTCAAAACAATGCCAACTTTGGCGACACTCAGGCGACACTGGCCACAACAACAATAACAACAATAACAACAGCAACAACAATAACAGAAACAAAAGTAACAACAATAACAACATTTGTGCATTTACAATTATCACTTGCGTAAACATTTCAATGTTATTTGAATGCAAAAGTGGCACAGAGCAGACCCCTGGCGCCTGGCAAAATGCAAATACAACATCAACAGACGGAGGAACAGGGACGGTGAAAGGCATAGGGGAGTGGTGGAGTTGGGGGTAAATGTCGCTTAATATGCAAATACATGTTGCACTCAGTGTCAGGGAACGGCCCTGCTCAGAAGTGTAAAAATGCGAACGACAAACGAGGCCATTCTAAACTGTGGATTTGTTATACAATTTAACTAACTATATACACTATATATATATATATATATATAGTGTATATATATCACTTACTAGTTATCATATATATTTAATTAAGTTTCACAGCAGGTACTACTAAGTGACATATTAGAGTCGCACTATTTATTTATAAAAATAGCCATAAGCCTGGCTCAATTTTATTGATGTGGTTTTGAGTGTCAATTCAGCTTTAAGCAGAGTAGTTGAAAAAAAAAGAGTGTTTGCATATCAAAATATTTTATTAAATTCATTTAATTTAATCTGAGTGACTTCCCCCTCAGCTACTTGGCCTCTAAAGTAAACACAAGCTAAACTTTAAACTATAAACGAGAGATCGAATTGTGTTACTAATTTTTTCTTCTAAAAATCATATTCACATTAAAAAAAAAAAATAAAAAACATCAGCATATTTTTGAAGTTGTCAATTTAAGGCAAGCCATTCTAATTTTTCAAATTTTAAGTCATATGTTTCGAAATTATTGCTAAAAATAGGGAAAACATTATTAAAATTTATTTCTATGTTTTAAAAGAATCGAAAAAAGTTGTAACTTTAAGAAGAAAGAAGAAGTGACTGCAATCGAGCTAAGCTCTAAAATCTAAGATCCTACACAAAATAATAAACTTAACATATGGAAAATATATTTTTCATAGCTTTACAATGCTGTTCAAAAAAATTGGGATCAATTGTGTAACAAAAGTTGATATATTAATTGAAAATAATAACGCTTCACTCACCTCTTCTGCGATATGATGGACCGCGAAATTTATTTGGCGATGGCACCGGTGGACGGGGTGCCAGCATATTGGGCACCTCATCCGGCGAACTTGGACCAATCGATGGCGATGTGCAACTGGATGCGGATGTGTGCAGTTGACGTTGATGTTTATGTTGATGCTGATGTTGTTGTTGATGTTGTTGATTTTGTTGTTGTTGGTGTTGTTGGTGTTGTTGGTGTGCCCAGTTGCTGCCAAAGGAATGGCGACGTGTGCCGCCGCTGGGCAAAGTGTGATGGCGCTGAGATTTACTGCAGATGTTGAACAGATCAGAGGGAGAGAGAGAGAAAGAGAGAAAGAGAGAAAGAGAGAAGAAAGGAGAGAGAAGAGCGATAAGTACGCACGATTAGCAACGTCATTGGTAATGAGCAAAATGGGGGGAATGAGTAGAGTAGAATTCTTTTTTGGCAAGCTGTCAACAGCTGCATCCTGTCAAGAGCAACAGGAGCAAGAAGAAGAACCGCCCCGATCTCTTAAAAAAAAAAAGCAAGTGAGATATTTTCGGGCGTTTTGGACTGCATAACACTCTGACCAATAAGTATAACCAGCCAATGACAGAAATAAAGAATATATCAATAAATAAATAGGCTTTTATGAATTTTTCTATTAGCAATATTTGAAGGATTTTTAATCATTTTAATATACATTACAGGTTTGGTAAGTTTAACAGAAAATTGAAAAAATCTGCGCAAGATATAGCTATTTTCGATCCACTAAATTTGGTGACTGCAGTTTTAAAAAAATTATGCTTTATCGATTATCGATTACCCAATTATGACCAACATTGTCTGACGAGGGTCTAGACAGGTATATGTGCTTAGACAGAGATTGGATAAAACCCATATACACTGAGTACCTTGAATAACAGAGTATAAAAAACTCCTCCGCAGATCACTCACCTTGCATTGAAGACATCGTCGTGCTCGGCAACGCCACCCGGACATTGGGAGCTGTGCGTCTCGTTGCAGGAGCCGAGGCGTTCCCGAAACGTTTCCGAGTGCGAATTGTTGTTGGACGAATGCTGGCGAGAAAGCATCAGCGGCTGCAGTTCAAACGATTGCTGTGTGGCAAATGTGTAAATGGAATGTTGAAAGTTGAGTGTTGCATTAGAGACAACAGAAGCAGGAAGTAGCAAAGCGAGATCGGACAATGATTAATTGGCAGAGCCAAAGAAAACTCACTTGTGAAAAACCGCCGAGGGAATTGAAGCTACCGCGTGGACTGCCAAAGGCCATCGTTGCCGTTGTATCCAGATTGGCTGATGTGATCAGACGCATCTGTTCCGGATTGGTTCCGGCCAGTGCCGGACGTGGACTGCTGCCCTTCGAGTTGCGACGCTTGAACAACGAGAAAACCTTGCCCGACGACGACTGCGGCGAGTCTGGGGTGCGAGGCGATTTTGTGTCATTACAAAAATAACAGGGATTATCTAAAAGTAAAAAAAAAACACATAATATAAAAATACAAGATTAAAATACAATAATAAAAGTAAGAATGAGTAATAAAAGTGTTTAATTATGATGTGGTTGTATTGAATCATTTTAATGTCCTAACTAAAATATAAAAATAACAAAATTTGTCTAAACGTAAATAAAACACAGTGTTAAAGTTGGGATTTTGAAAAGGTAATAAAAGGGTTATACTATTATATGACTGAATTAATCAAACTAAATATCCTAATTAAAATACATAATTTACAGGGATTATTATAAGATTATTACAAAAAAAATACACTTGAAAGTTCAAACTTAAATATAAAAGAGAAGGAGAATCAATATATTAATATATAAATTCTTTATATAGGATTAAAGTCAATCAAGATTTTTAAAATAAGATAAAATATTTAGATTCTATTAAGACATTAACCATAATAGCCTTTGTCTAAGGATTCATAGGCGAACATTTAAATTGTAAAGTTTTGTATTATAGAAAGATATCGACTTTATCAGATAATTTTAATAAATTTCAGACTTAATCTTAGCTCATTTTTGTATATTTAATCTTATTTTTACCTAAGAAAAAGGAGTCTGTACTAGAATTATCTAGACATTTTTTGAAACTTTAGTCAAATATAATTTAACATAAATATAAAAAGTAATAACTGATTTTTATTTTGCCTCAAGATTATTAGGCGAAATTTTGTATTTTAGAATTATATATAATCAAAAATCAGAGACCTTCCGGACTTTACGCAATGATGAGCTTAATCTTAGCTCATTTGATACATTTAACCTAAATTAATATCTGAGAAAAGGATGTTCTAAAAATCCAAAGTTAGAAACGTCTCGAGATTATTTGATTCTAACTTTAATCAAAGCTAAATACACCAAGTAATAAATAATATTTTTTTTCCCTTAATATCAATAGGCAAATATTATTATTTGAGAATTTTTTATTTTAAAAAAATACATTGACTTATTTCAGATACTTTTGAAAAATTCTTAAGACTTAAGACAATTAACCTTATTTTTACCTGAGAAAAAGGCGTTTGAATTATCCATGGTTAGAAACATCTTGAGATCGTCTTAAGCAAAATTGTATTTCAAGTTCAGTTTTGATTCGATAACTTGGACAATCTGAGCACGATTGATTCTCAATTCACAATTGCAATTTATGATGCATTCTCACTGCTTCCACGAGAGAGTGAGAGAGCGAGAGGGCAAAACTTTCACTAGCGACGCATGCGCACGCGCCAAAAAAAAAACGTATTTCAAACTCCGCTGCCAAATATGGCAAAAAAACCAATAAATTTTAAAGTTAAGTGAGCAAAAAAAAGCAATGTGCTTTTGATTTCACTGCTTGAATAATGTGCAATGTCAGTTTGATTGATTTAATATAGAAAGCGCGCCAAACACATTCAAATTTGTAACGGTGGCTTCAAGTTATTATTGTTGTCGCTGTTTTGATTTATTCAACGCGCTGCGCGTGCGTCTGCATTGAAATCCCGAAACGGAATAAATTCTACAACTTCAACGAGAACAAAACACTTGAAATAGCGTCAGCATTTGCGTCAACGTCGACGTCGACGTTGGCGTCGCTGCTTCTGCACGCTGAGAGAATCCCGCCGCTTTGGATATTTTGTATGTGCTGCTTCTTCTTTTACTACTTCGTTTACTTCTTCTGCTCTGCTTTGACTAACTGCAGCAGCATTCACGCTCTCCCTCGCACTAGCGCACACGCACATATTTATGCATGCGGGATCAGTGTTTAAATATGTTTGCCATATTGCACCCACTCATTGCTGCCCTGTCGCTGCCGCTGCTTTTGTCTCTGTCTCTGCCTCTTCTTGGTTAGTCGAGTTTGTTAGGGAAAAACTCTAACATTGTGGTTGCTGCTGCTGTTGTTGTTATACCTGCGCATGTTTTTCTTTTGCGTGCGTTTTTCGCATGATCAAAATGCTTTCGTCTCTTCTTTGATTCCTTTCATTCTCCTCTCATCCCACTGCAATCCATGCTGGCAACGTCGCGCATATTTGATGAGTTCCGATAGGTAAAAAGCAACAACAACAACACTAATACATACAGGGAATCTCGTTACCTCTGTATCCTCTATTTGTGTGTATTAGTGTTGTTGTTGTTGCTGTATTGAAGTTTTTTTTTTTAATATTCACCGTGTCTTATCAGTATGAAAGTTTGTTTACTTTTTTTTTTAATGGATTGTTCTATTCATGAGGAAAATTATGTTTGTGATTTTTATGCACTAAAACTATTAGACAACATCAGCTAGTAAAGAAATAACTAAATTAAATACTATTTATATATTTGCTTAATAATATATAGAAAAAGGTTCATTTAATACTTATTATTATGTATTCCATATATATTTGCTTATCATTAATACAATATCTTTATATCCTCATTGATAAATACAATACTATTAATTTACATTTACTTTTACTTGTTACTAATATAAGATCTTTATATCCTTGCAAATAAATAAAATACTCTTAATTTAAATGACATATACATTGGCATCTTATTAATATAATTTTTTTTAAATATTTGAATTTATTTATTATATAGGATGTAATTTATATTTCTAATAATTATATTATTACTTAGTTAAGAGTTCAAGTTTAAGCGTACTTTTAAATTTAAATATTATATTATTATAAATACTAAGTGCTATTTTTATAGGAATTAATTTTTCAAAACACACTTGATAACTTAATTTAAATTTAAGGCTATTAATAAAAGATATCTTTTATTATTTGGAATACATATTCTTGATCGATATAGTTGTCCTTTCATCTATTTGTTATATGCAAAATATTGGCGCAGTTTTAAAGCCATCATTTTCATCTACTTCTAATACCTACAAACTTTTTAAATGATTTATGATTACTTGCACCTTATAGGACAGTTTTATAATCTGAATGTTTAGCTTTAGTTCCCTTACAAAATTCCTCTCTTTGTTTAAAGGAAAGACATACCAAATGGTAATCAATGAAAGGTTGCGGCCAAAATAGACTACCACAACAATAAAAGCCATGCAAGAATGACATATGAAGGCAGGAGATAGTTCAGTAAAAATACCTATGGCAGACGCAACAGAGTGTTTGTGTGTGTGAGAGAGAGAGAGAGAGCGAGAGAAGGCGAGCGATCATCAAAGGCCAACAACTGAGGTATGCACATTAAAAATGTTATTGGACTGGCGCATTGAGAATGTCCATGCGAGAGGAAAACGTACTGGCTACACTCAGGAAAAAACAGCTCTGAATTTGATTAAGTCGCCATATATTTGGCGTCAATGGTTGGTCATCTTATTATCCAGAAAGTTCTTCTAAAAACCAGTGTGTGCATTTATATATACTTTTCAATATTAGTTTCAAAATTTTAGAAAGGATATTTTCTAGAAATAAAGGATTGTATTTCTACTTTTAAGTGAATGAATTTCTTAATATTTGAAAATATTTCTAAAAGTTTTTAAAATAATTTGAGGATTTTAGAGCGACTAGAGCAATTTGTTTGCTGAGTGTATATAGGAAACTTTAGAATTTTGTAAGGAAAACACAACGACAAAGATAGCTAAAAGTTGGTAGAGAGTGCAGAGCGATTCCATGTGGCAGACTGCGGAATTTCTGAAGTGGACTGACAAATGGGACTGGGACTGAGACAGGGACTGGGCCAACGAATAAAATGAGTGGCAGATGCAACGCACATTGGAACCGATGGAAAACTCGTAAAAACTCACAAGGGGCACACAGCGTAGAAATTGCACATTTCGTAGTTCATAAAATGTAGAAAACGGATCCCGTTCCCAAAAAAGAGTGCTCACTCAAGGAGTATGTGCAAGTCTGAGTGTGTGTGTGAGTGTGTGGATGCAAGTGATCTTGAAATGCACATCGACTTGCAGCACTCGTTGCACTTACACAATTGCATTTGCCCGCACATAAATGTCAAGTTGTTGTCTTCGCCTGTACGCACTCTGACTCTGACTCTGATTCTGATTCTGATTCTGACTCTTCGGGTTCTTAAGTACGACATAGGCAATTGGTACACTCACAAAAAAAAATAAAAATAAATAGAAGAGAAAGAAAGAGTTAAAAAACATCGTCACAAAGAAAAACACACACACAAAAATGCATTTTGGAAATTTAAGTTTTTTTTAATAAGTAGTTGAACTGACGCCAAAAGTAAAGCGTCTTTATAAATTTAGGTATGACATTTTTCTGAGTGTATCGCATGCTAGTCTATGAGCCACGACTCGACTTGCCCCGTTTCTAGTCGTAAATCTGTAGACGCTCAACTGCTACCTAAACTGGAGCAAAAACAACAAGGAGGCAGGCAGGCGAACAACCCTTTCGCCTCCGTGGAGCTATTCTGTGCAACATTTTGGGGGCACTCGCTGATTGTTCTATGGCGTTGACAGGTTAATCACTTCTGTTGGTGTCTTTGTTATTGCATTTCTCTTGGGTCAGTTTTGGTTGCTCTGCGGCAGTGATTCACCTTTGTTGCCACATCAAGCATTGAGTCACAAATAGAATCATTTTTATGACTAAAATCGCATAAGCAATGAAAGTACTATAAAATCTTTGAAATTGAAATCAGAAATGTATTCCAGAGAATAATTATTAACATTAAAAGAGCCATGTAAATATATATAAATATAAAAGGAAGCTTAGAAAATCAATAGAATAATTATTCACTTATTATTAGCAGCTATTCAAGATATAAATATATAAGGAATCTTTAATAAAATAAAGCAAAGTAGCCTGAAGATGGAGAGAAACTGAGTTCAAATCATATATGAATTAATTTTCATTACACTGCGATTAATCAATAGAATATTTATAAATATTTTGAGAGCTATATATACACATATAAAAATAAAATGAAGTTTCATTAGATAAGCTAAGTATTTCCAAAACAAGCTAAATCGCTTTAAAAATCATAGAAATAGAGTTCAAACCAAAATTTGGTCAACACTAAATCAATTTTCAAAAGTTAAAACTTTCTCAGCCCTAAATATATTTAATGAGTTTACAAGTACATAAATATTAAAGTAATTGCAACAAGCAATTACATGTTAGAGCCATCGCTCTAATGACTTACAAATATGGCATGCAAATGCATTACAAACAGAATTTTTAATTAAAAAAGAAAAAGAAAGCCATATTTGCCATACACGCGAAATTGCATGCAATGCTTCATTATGCACTGAACGCATTAAGAATAGGTATAAGGAGTATAATGGTTTCGTAGAGCAGCATGTAATATATATATATTTTCAATATCGATAATTATCGATTTCTGATAGCCATAAAAGCAATAATTCCAGCACGTTTAGATTTGAGTGTGCAAATGGGAAATTTGTCAATCAAATTGGAATTTATTCAACAACTGACTCTAGGATATATCATTGTCGAGCTCACTCGACTGCAGCAAGCCTCTTTGTATATTTCTTTTATTGAATTATTTCGCTTGTATGCACATTTAGCCTGGCGGACAATAATAAGTACAACCGAAGTTACTCACATTTACTCGGCTATTTTCATTAGAATTCCGCGTAGCGGGCAGAGAGGAAGGGAGAGAGTGAGAGATAGAAAGAGGAAGCGTAAAGAAGTAAGCAGCAGCCGCCAGCAGCTCTCCCCACTTAAAAATGCCAACACCCAACCCCAATCCGAAGTCAGCGTTTTGTATTTTGAGTCAGTTTATGCGCAATACGCGTTTTCCTTCACGTTCAATTGAAAATTTTTGTTTATTATTTTCGACTTTTTTTATGATTTAACCCCAAAGGCAGCAAAAGGGAAAAACGAACCAAACAAAATATAATAAAACAAACGTCAGCCTGCCCGGAAGTTTGGCGACGACCCAGGCAGCGATGGTGTGAGAGGGGAAGCCGCGTTATGATTATTATTATTATTATTATTATGGCTATTTTAATGTGTTGCCACACAAAAATTACACAAAATTATGCCTCAAGCCTGCAGTTATTGCAGGTGGCTTCCCTGGAAATGAAAATCAGAAAAATACAAAAATCCGCATCGAATGCATTTGCATTCATTTAATATAAGCTTATACACTCGAATAAAAATAATGCCCCAAATATAAGTAAATCACCACAATATTATTATATAAAAAATAAATAAATAAATTTTAGGGCAAATTATGCTAAAATTGGAAAAAAAAGACTATTTTTCAGGATTTTGTTTTCTACGTCTGTATTAGTTTATAGAAGAATTCTTATATTAGCGATTTTTGTTACTTATATTAATAATAAATATTTGCATACTAAGATTTCATACTTAAACAAACATTTTGAATAGTTTAGAAATAAAACCTTAGGAACTTAAAAGTGAGCCAGTTAATTTCATAATTTGTTTCTGAATTTTAGCAAGGAGTTTTGTTAAAAATTATGGGTGCATTTTAAAATTTATGAATTAATAAGAATAAAATAGACATATTTTTGGGATTGGCAGTTTAGGTCAATTCTTTCAAAATATTAGAAATTTGTATACCAATATTTAGAAATTATTTCTAAAAACAAGAAAAACTTTGTATCTTTTAGATATATTTTTTGTTGAGTGTAGAAAGGGGGAACGGTGTAGAAGTGGATTGTTGCAGGGACCACATAATAAAATAATTCTGGCATTAATGTTGACTTATTTTTACGGAGCTCATAAAACGAATGCTTTAAGAATCATTTAAAAAAAATATGAACATTTTTGAAAGTGTTATTTTAGTTGGCCAAAGGAAAACAGAAGAGCAGTCATTAAAAACAATCAGTTTTAGAGTTCCGCCCACGCGAGACAAGAATTTTCGGAGCGAGCGGATGCGAAGCAACAACAATTGCCATAAAAAAGAAAAACAACATCAAGCGGCAGGGAAATAGCTCAAATATGCCACTTGCAACACTTTTGGCAGCTGCCGATGTGAAGTGCCATGAAACTGAACTGAAACTGAAACCGTGACAAGACTCAAGGCTCAAGGCTGGCTCGCCGGGCAATGAAAACAAGTTGCCAAATGCCGACCAGGCTGTGTCCAAGGATAAGTGATTAAAAATGCGGAAAAACGAAAGAACCTCAACACTTCCACGTGACCCCAATGCTAATGAGCACTCAAGAGGAAAATATCCGGAACGGAAATGCCAAAAAAAAAGACATAATTAAAACACAAGCAACAGATTAGTAGGATGTGATCAGGAAGTGTTAGCAGACATGCTGATAATCATTTTGAGAGGAGGAAAGTCTCTCTCGACGTGTGAATGTGAATTTTACTACCTGGCACTCAGAAAATATATCATACCTGAACATCAACAAGGGCAGCTCAGCTCAATATTCACAAAGTGTTTTTAAAATGCAAGATTCTTTCTTAATAAAAATCAGAATTTTGAAAACAAACAAATATAGATTTTTCACAAATTCCAACAAAAAAATCATAGAGTCAAAAGAAGCCATTAATCGTAAATAAATAGAGAAAATAATTATTAGCTCCGGGCATTTTATCCTCAGTTTGCCCAAGAAACCTCTTCATTCTTCTTTTTTCTTAATATTAAACTACATTTTTCTAAAATTTAAAAAACGTCTAATAATTATTATTTTATAAATATTTTAATTAGATTATATATTTATTTTATTTCAAATTAAAAAACTGACAATTTTATGACAAACAATTCGTAAGCGAATTTTTTTCTTCTTTAGTTTTCCGTTAATAATAAAAAACATTTCTATGAATTGACATTATTTTTCGAATGTCTAGAATAATTTTCTTAAAACCAGAATAATTATCTAGTTACAAGTGTGA
Source organism: Drosophila setosimentum (assembly GCA_035043505.1). Classification (NCBI taxonomy): domain Eukaryota; kingdom Metazoa; phylum Arthropoda; class Insecta; order Diptera; family Drosophilidae; genus Drosophila; species Drosophila setosimentum. Next base: position 936,050 of record JAWNMY010000076.1, on the reverse strand, counting down.
TTTTCACATTGAAGCGATTTTCTAAATTACAGGTAGATTTTTTTCTAAGTGTAGGTGAGTGAGTAAATTCCCGCTCTCTCTCTCTCTCTCTCTCTCTCTCTCTCTCTCTCTCTCACTTTCTTTGTTAATTGTGAAGTGTGAAAGTAAGTTTTACTACCTGATCTTGAGTTCATATTGCGTGGGTTTGTTCTTAGGTGTTAGAAAAGCAATCAAAAAATCAAATAAACACTTTTATGATCTTGATCCTAATGGGCGTTTTTGCTGTTGACACAATCCACTGAAAACTGGCCAGTGCCAAGCCACATTTGTTGCTATTTTTAGGCTCGCTGATTGGCAAAAGGTGTTTGGAAATGCATTAAAATGCCTATATATATATATATATATATAATCCAATCGAATGCGGACTTGGCATATCCAAAGCCAAAGTCGACACGAGAGCAGCGGCAGCAGCCGCAAGACATCTGCTCAACAGATTTCACTGGGCCACAACAACAAATGTTAATTATTTTCTTAATGGAAACTGAGCACATGACAAAAAAAAAAACAACAACAAAAAAAGTAGACAACACAGCAAACGTTGTCTTCCGTGTAAAAAACTAAAAAAAAAATAAAAATAATAACAACGTGCAGTTGAAGGTTGAGGCTAGCCGCGCAAAACTCCATTACGATGAAATGCGTTGAGATCCCCTGATCTCTGGATTTTCTGATCCCCGCGCAACGAGCAACGAGCAACGATCTGGAGCAGCAGCGTCCCCTGTGGAGCGCGTGTCTTTTTGGGCATATTTCTTTTTTGTTTGGTAATGCTGGCTGCATGTGTGTTTGGGGCAGGGGCAGTGGTGGTGGCAGTTGCAGGCGCACATTACTTTCTACGCAGTTGTTGTGAAAATTCTTATAAATTATTCGAGTACACTCATAAAAAAAAAAGACGTCCTGAATTTGAGATATTTGCAAAGATCAACTCGAGGTCTTCAGAAAGTGTGTTTGAATTTGAGGCTACATTTTCTACAATCTTTAAATAGTTTGTCTAATTTTAAGGAAGTTATTTCTCTCTCTAAGGAAACCTAACTCTTCTTAAATTATTATTAAAAATTAATTAAATTTTTAAATTTAATTTAAAACTTAAAACTCTCGACCTTCTTAGAAGGTAAAAAAAAAGTACAAAAGAAGACAAAAACCTTTTAGTTTTCAAGTCGATTTTCTAAAATTTCTAAAAAAAAAATTGCATTGTTTTTCTGAGTGTGGAGAGTAGTAAGCATGGCCGTTGTCCGTGTCCATGTCTCCAGCATGGCTGTGGCACAAACCACAGGTTGATGTTAAATGTCAATTGGCATACCCCAGAGGATCCGTGGCGCATTAATTACAACAAAAATCCCCAAGTTCCCTGTTGATGCCTCTAATGATGTTGTTGATCTTGTTACGCTTTGCACTTAGCGTCCAATTTTCCTTTTTTTCTCATTTCTTATTCTATTTCTTTGGTTTTTCTTGTGTTGCTGCCAGATCACACTTCAAAATTTGATTTATTTAGCTTTGACTGCACTTGTAATATGAGATCAGGCACAACGAGGGGCAGGGCGGGTTTAAAAACACACTTGCCGCGCCTATATCGTATATAGCATCAGTGTACATTTTGGAAATGACTGAAATAGATATGCGAGCTGTCTAGATTACATCCCTAAGACAAACCCATATCTAAAGGTGGCAAAGAAAGAACTTATATTCATCATAGCGAGTCTAATTTTTAATAAAAATACATCTTAAAATTTGTACTTATTTAAACATCTTTTTAGTTTTTAGATTGCAAATCAATGATATATACAAAATTTTCTCAAATTATTGTATTATTTGTATAATGAGAAATATACTTTTCGCATGATTTTCGATTTAAGTTGTAGTTTTGTTTAAAGTGTAAGTTTTAATAAGCTGAGCTAATTTTACTAAATTGCTTATACTTATATTTATTTATGCATATATATATATATATATAAGAAAGCATCTTCGAACCCATAATGTATGTAAATTCTTGATTAGCATCAACAGTCGAGTTCATATCTTATATCAAACCAACAACTATCTGTTATCAATATCTTTTAGACGAGCTCTCTCGACTAGAGCTTTCCAACTTGTTGCCTGCCATTTAAGATTAAAGTTTGAAATTTATTAAAAGTGTAATTTTTTTAAAAATATATTTCACTTTATCCTTTAGGAACTTTTGCTTAAATATTTACAAGTAGACACAATATGCAGCATTTCCTCAAGCCTGTCAAAATAAATATTCCCTGACGCGCACATAGACCGGAAAATATACAAATTTATGAATATATATATATATATATATATATATATATATACATAAGTCTGTCGTTGATCTGGGCACAGCCCACACAGTCCACGGAGATTGGGGACATTCTCGACATGCGTCGTTGAATATCATTTCAGAAATTTGATCAAGTTTCTCAGCTAGGATAGAGAAGATCTTCCTTCATAGCTCCTACTCCAAGTTGTGCACCCACTTTAAATGCAACAGATCCAAATGATTATGAGGTGTGTAATTAAAATGTTTGCGCTCTTGTCCCCATCACCATCTCACGGTCATGTAATTCAATTATGAAGAATCATTTGTAGCAGATGAGAGCGTCTAATGTCTCTGTCTTATAATATTTTTAGATGGAATAAATGAACTCATCTCTCTCTCTTTCTCTCTCTTTGTCTCTCTCTCTCTTTCTCTCTCTCTCTCTCTGTCTTGATTTATGCTGGGCCATATATCAAGCTAAAAATGCACTGGTTAAGTGCCTCGCCGAGTAATTGCAAATTTTTCGGAGAAACAATATTGAGACAGCGGAATTACACAAATAATTGCATTTAACGACATTTATTTCTATTTACAATTTGAGAACTTGTTGGCTTTCAGCACCCAACTTAGTTATTCCGACAATTACGCATACACTGTGACAAAAAACTATTAAAATTATTATTCGGGAAACATATTTCCAAAAACCAGAGTTATTCTTTTACCAATTTCACTTTAGATTAATCAGGGTATTATATTTTAGGGTATTATGTAATTTTTTAAAATAGTTATTTTTGAAAAGATAGTTGAGATATTATTTCTAGCTGCTTTTTGAATTTATAATTTTTGAAATTTATTTTGTAGCAATAAAAAAAAATCATTTAAAACCTAACTAAAACTACTCCAGCATTTATTTTATGTAATTTTTTAAAATAAATTTTTAACAATGAAAAAACATTTTAAATATGTTCTTTACTGAATCCAGCTCAAACATACATTTAAATTATAAAAATAGGTCAAGAAAAATATATTTTGAAAAACAGAAGAAACCTTTAAACAAACCTTTTAAAATGTAAATTTTTGGTTTAGAAATTATTTCTAAAAACCAGATTTTTTTATTTAAATAGATTATCTTAAGTTCAGGTCGATCATTTGTCTGAGTGTATTTAAATTGGCATACGCAATGTGAAATTGTAAGTGTTTTTCTCATATTTTATTATTCTTATTATGATATTTTTGCTGTGACGTCGTTATTGGCAATGGCCGATGGACGCTGTCTGGACATTCAATTGGGGCCATTGGTCCACATTTCACTAATCGATTTCTTTATCGCTGCCAATTTGTGAATTGTTTTGCATCGTTTCTTGATTATTGATTATTAATTCGCTTGTTGCGCTCTTTGTCGGCTTCGCTTTGGGGGCAAGCACAAAAGCCACTTGCCATTTGCAGATGCTGCATTGCGAATATTTAATGTGTGCAAATATTTACAAAACATTCAATTAAAAAGGTAAGGTTGTCTACTTTATATACAACTCAAGTATCGATCGCATCGATCGAAATATTCTACTGAGTCATATTATGGCCATATTCCTCGAAATCGGCCGTGAGAGAAATTCTTTTTTATTTGTTGTGTATGGATTTTCAAACATTTATGCCCCCGAATGGTGAGGACACATTAATTGTAAAAATAGTATTGGTGAATAAGATAATGATTTTTATCATTCTTGAATTTGTATTTACTTTCGAAATAATTAAGGATATAGAAAACTAGCAGTTTGGGAATCATGTTCTATAATATTTATCTATTGAAAGCTATACAGAACAAAAATAAGCTACATTTGTAAAACTAATATTTGCTATTATTCAATAAAATATACGAATAATAATGCTGTGTTATATTTTTGGCTACAAACAAGCATAAGTCGAGAGCAAAGATGTATTAATTATAATAAGTGAGTTGACAGCCGTCTAGCCTAACCTAATCAAGATAAAACCCAAATAAAACTGTAGCCCACTCATTAATATTGAACATTTTATAAAATACTGTGAAACTTTTTAATCTGTAACGATTTATTTACTTGGCTAAGTCAAAGCTGATATTCCTCCTCTCAACCTTAACCTTATCTTAGTAAATAAAATGTGTACCAATAAATTGTATATAATATTTAAAGTAAATTTAAGTAATATTTTAAGTAAGTAAATTATGATTCATATTTAGCTTTACAGCTGTTTCAGTTATGGTGAATTAGTTAGGACGAATTGTAAATGTATTTACAAAGTTGAAGGCTTTATAATAAATAATAATAATAAAGTTCACTTAATTTTATTATTTACGAATCAAAGTTAACAAACTGTCAACTTTATCACAGTTACAACTACTGTGAATGAGTTGTGAGTGCTGCCAACAGTGAAAAGTGATAAAAAATAAATAGACACTGGAAAAGAAGTGAGCCGAACTCAATGAGTGCAATTAAAAAGCGCGAATGAATGAAATGAAATTCAATGCAGATTTAATGAATGATTTTACAAAGCGACAACAACTAAATCAACAACAACAATGACGACAAACTATTTATAAAAATTCCACGATGCGGGCCAAAGAGACTGACAGACAGACAGACAGACAGACAGGCAGACAAGGAGGGATGGACGAGGGTTGGACGAGTAGCAAATAGAAGATATACTCTATATATATATATATATATAAATAAATATATATACATACACACATATATGTGTGTGTGTGTGTGTGTCTCTCTGACTGACTGCATGCGATGTGAGAGTTTTGTGTTTTAATTGCGCCATTTCCCATATCAGCGCTGTGATTATTTGTTCTAGTCAACATAAATAAAAACAAACAAAAAAAAAAAAAACAAAAATATATGTATGTATTGGAAAAAGCTGGACATGGTTGGTACTGTTGTCTAGTCAGTAGTTTTGAGGCATGCAACGCTGGCAATGGGTGCTACATGCCACAAATCTGACTAATTAGATGGTTAGCTCGACATTTGATTTGTTATTTATTATCATACGCTGCTGTCCTTTGAATATTACGTATTATTATTATTATTGTTGTTGTTATTATTGTTGTGTTGCTTCGAGTCGTTTACAAATTGATGGATGACCTCGTCAGTAAGTCAAAATTGAACGCAGTTGCGTCTGGGTGTGCGTCTGGAACTGGTATCTATTGGATAAGTGATGCAGTGCCTACACTTAGCAAAAAAACAAATCGCTTTGAAATTAAGAATATTGAAAATCGCGCTTAAAGCTGGAATGCATTTCTGGTTTTAGTAAATATTTTTGGAATATATGAAACATTTTCCATTTATTTTTACATTTCTCACAATTGATTTCTAAATAAATATCTAAGAAGTTAAGAAAAAATACTTTTTAAAAATTTAAATTTAAATAAATTCTAAATATAGGAAACATTTTCTATTTATATTTCTATTTGCCAGAAATATTTTCAATTATTAAGAAATTTATTCTCATTTCAATTGTTATAAGTAATTTTTTTCCTAAGTATCTTCTTCTTCTTTCGTATCTGTGGCAGCTTTTTTCCCAGGCTGTCCCAAAACAACTGGCGTCTCACTTGATTACGCATCATTTGCAGCGCTGGGAAACTGCCGCACTTTCCAGTAGCAAGTTGCCGTTGCTGTGGCAGTGGCACTTTTTTTCTAGGTGACGCCGGGGCGTCTCCGCCAGGAGGGCGTGCCTAGTACACAATCTTGGCATGTTTTAAGTACGCCCATTGCTCCTGCTTTTTGTGTGTTTCTTTGTTTGTTTTTGTTGCCATTTCAATTCAAACCAAATTTCAGTGGGTTGCTCGGACTAATCGATGGCGTGGCTACTCAACAGGAGAAGGGTAAGGGGATGAGTACGAGTAGGGATATGGTTACGGGTAACTTTAAGAGTAGCCTTAGCCATGGTACACTCACAAAAAATTTAACGTGAATCTTAGAAAATCGAACTAAACAGAAAATCGGCCTAAAATCTATAAAGGTTTTGTTGTTTTTCTCAATAATTTTTAAGTATAAAAAAATGCAAATAATTTGAAATCGATAATTCCAAAATTATGGTGTTTTTTATTTATATATATGTATTTTTCTTATTTTTAAGAAATTAAGTTTTGAATCTTTAATTATCTAAATTGTTTAAATATGTCAAATCCTAAAATTCAAATGTTTATTATTTTGTAGTTATTAGAACGCATTGTAAAAAAAAATGTTGTCTCAGTGTACGAGTCAAAGATAAATGCGCTGGCGTTCTGGGAAATTGCTAATGTGCATTCATGTGGCATGTTGCATGTTGCATGTTGCATGCTGCATATTGTCGTGCACTTTTCAACTAGTTGTTGTCCATGGGTTAAACACTCATTAGCGCTGCGTGTCGCAGAGAAAGGCCTCGAATCGGTGTCAAATTCAAGACGAGGCGTGAACGGGGAATGTGTCATGTTTATGCAATGTTTGGGGCATGCTTCAGTGCAGCAACACTTAGATAAGCATATTCCCTAGTGAATGAGTGGGTAAACAAAGTGCGACTATATGCAATAATACAGGTGCAAACATCAAATTGAGCTATTTATTTTCATTTCAAATTTTATTTTATTTATTTATTATTTTATTTATTTGTATAGCATTTAAATGTGTTCTAAATATGTAAGAATATCTTACTAAAAAATTTTAATATCATAGTTTTCTTATGGTCAGAGATGATATGTCCATGAGGGGGATTTAATGTTAAGGTCTCTATATAACCTTCACATTATAATTTTATAATTTAATATATAATAATTTTATTCTAACTCGTAAGTTTGATTTTGACGTTGAATTATTGTTGAACTCTTGTTGTTCATGTTGGATTTTGCGGACTACTATCAGCAAGCCCTCTATGAATTTGAAATTTGGTTAGAGGGCATCTCCAAGTCGAACTTTGTCGACTGGGGTATTCTTAATTGTTATAAACAAATTTGTGCTTAACTCAATATATCTCTATGTTGATTATTTATGTTATATTAATTATACCAAATACGAATCTTTTAGATGCCTTTTCTATAACTCATTAAGCGAAGCTATAACGATTATCACTCAGAAATATAAATGAATATATGGATTAAACATGTGTACCTTACAGATACATTACAAAATAATGAAAAAAAAATATATATATATAATTTTATCACGATGAGTTTACGATTATGTTGTGGTTGGTAAATTATGGTTGATTAATTGCTCAGCACTTACCCAATGACATGATGATAATTGCCTTGAAGCTCTTGCACAATATATTTGGATTGTTCAGTTTTCAGCAACAGTTGTTGTCATTTGAAGGAAGGGTTGTGCAGGGGACAAGAGGGGACAAGAGGGGGCAGGTGTACAGAGCTCCACTGAGTTTATTTCAAGGGGCTTTGCACTTGTTCTGGCCCGTTAAGGTGCTTCCGGCGGATATGGCCAGTCAAAGTTATTTTTCTTTTTTGGACACACAAACCTGCACAACATAGAAAATAGGAAAGCATAGCAATTATTAAAAATAATATATTTATATATATATATGTATATACTTAAATTAATTATGCGCATGGTTAAACAATGGTAAACCTTAAATAAAAGTGGATAGAGAAAAATTAAAACTAAAGTGGCAGCCGTGGCCAAGTGGCAGGTGGGTCTAACGGTAACCAAAATAGAAAAAAAATAATAAAAAAAACTCGTCAAAATTTCCAACGGAAGCAAAACATAAAGTTTTTTCTCCCCCAGCCAATTTTCACGGATATTGTGGCCGGAAACGTTGCACTGAGGCGGGGGAAAAAAATACGTTGCCCAAAATGATTTTTAATAAACACACGTGAATCGAACTTTGTTTCGTCAACATCATTTTGACAACTGCAACTGCAACTGCAACACCAACAACAACAACCACCACAGGCCCAGTTTAAACGATGTCCACACTTGCCGCCGTAACCGCAATTAGTACACACAATTTAATAAGTACAAAAAGACATAAAACAACATATATTTTATGGCCGTAGGAATTTTTATTTTCTTTAGTTGGCGCCACAGCTTTGAATATTTTTATTTTTATTGGCATATTTCTTTTATATATACATCATTTTTTTATGAGTCAATTAATATGCATGGCGCACAAGAACAAACCGCAATTCCGATTCGGATTCAGAGTTGAATTCGAATTCTTATTTGTTCGCGGGTCGATTTTGCAATCATTTGGCAATCGTATATCAACACTTGTCAATTCTCTTGAAATCGTTATATCGGTAGCTTTGAAGAACTAAAGATATGTATATACATATTCTTATATATATATGGACTTGCATTTCTGCTGTTGAAATCGTCGAATTGATTTGATCTACTAAAGAATTTGTTGTGGTATTTTTATCGCTTTGCCAGAAAGTCTGTTAAGCGTTAAAGGAGATATTTTTGAGCTCATAAAATATATATGTATGTATATATATATATGTTTATTCTAAATATGCATCAGTAGACGAGTTTATCCATCTCTATCTATCTTGCTAACTATGTGAACTATGTCATTAATTTAGGTGCAATACTTATCAATTCGCTTGAGATTGTTACATCGGTAACTTCGAAGAACTATATATAGATAAATATTAATGTGTTTATTGATATATATGGAGACTTGCATTTCTGCTGAATTTTTAATGAAATAATGCATTCATTTTATGCATCAAAGATTATTTTGTGGAATTCTTAATGCTTTTGCCAAAAAGTGTGTTAAGTATTCAATGAGACATCTCTAAACCCATAAAACAAACATATTTAATTATATATATATATATTATATATATTTTTATATTAATATATTATTATATATCAAAAAAAGAAGAGTCCTTCTATAAAAAAGCTTTTTATTTCCCACTCTACGTCCTTAGTTCCTTAGTTGATTTGGTTTTTCTTTTTTTTTTTAATAATAATTCAATATTAACATGAACAGATTTTGTAGGGTATTTAAACTTTGACGTTTCTTAAGTAACCATTCTTTATTAGTATTATTTTTAGATGTTTTTTTAGGTGCTTGCTTACTGACACATTTTATAAATTTAAATGAACAATGATTGATTTATTTGCGTCTAGTAAATAAATTGAATTTTTGCGCAATAATTTTTTCAGATATTTTTTCATTTCTCTACTGTTTAAAATCTGATCAAAAGCCAAAAAAAATAAAGAAACAATTTTTACAGAATTTATGCTGAATTTTTGGGTAAAATGAAACAAAGTTTTTATTGTTTTTCTGATAGCATTGTGGTGTGTAACCCAATTTCGGGAAAAAAGAAAAGTGTTTATAAAATTACAAAGAGTTCTTTCAATTGTGGCTACGTATGCAACTCAATGTTTACATTTAAGATATCTAAAATTGGAAAAGAATTTCTAAATTGTTTTATTTCAACGCTGAACACTGAGGTAATGACATTGGATGTGTTTGAGAAATGTTTTTTTTTCTGATATGCAATTAAAAATTATGAAGTAAATAAGTCATTAAAAGGCGCTCATCAAAATATATATATATAAGCTCTTAAGTGTTTCGACCCTCACTCATTTATCTCTCTCTCCTTTTCTTTCTCGCTCTCTGTCTCTCTCTGTCTCGCTGATTCTCCCTTTCTCTGAGTGTAGTTGGAGAAAAGCAATTAAGTCGAGCGATTTAGCGAGGCAGCCGGCACGGAGCTCGTTTAAGACGATTATTTCATTTAAGACGTTGACATTCATTTGCATATCAATGCGTCTTGTTAGGGTATCTATAGGGTATATGCGAGCCTGTGCCTTAAATTGTGAGCACTACCAGATGAGTTTTCTTAATAATACACCTTATATTTTTACACTCAAGAAAATAGCGTCTTAAGCCTTTTTTCTTAAGTTAATATGCTCACTCCCATATCTTCACCAAATTTTATCCAATCTCCGAGTAATCTATACTACTATATCTGTTTTATATCTATATCTATACCTATTTCCATAACTATATATATTCAATATTAATATCAATATAAATTTCAATATCTATATTTATATTTATATTCATATTGACTTCCATATTTACATCTTAATCAATATTTGTATTTACAGCCATATCTATATTTATATCTATATCTTATATACTTTTTCTGTAATCCAAAATACATAAATGAGCTCATTTTCAAGTTATAGAGTCTGAGTTTCCTATATTGTTGTTTTCTCAGAAATATTCCACTCAAGCTTGAAACTATGAAAGTTTTAACCAATTTAAAGCTTGCTAAGTTCCCGATTTTTAAACTGAATTTAATTTGATTGTATATTTTTATTTATTTTCTTTTATTTTTATATTATATAATTGGGATAAAGCCATTTACATTTGTATCTCTTTAGTGTTTATTTCGCTCAGTGCTTTTTCGTGTTGCTGTGTGTGAGTTTTTTTTTCGGTTTGATTGCTACGATTTTCATTACGGTTTACCGGAAATTCCAATTTAGGTAAATGCGCCGTTGACTGCAACAACAGCAACAACAACAATAACATCAGCAACAGGCACAGCAGCCAGCACGAAACGGGATTAATGTATGTAAATATACATATATATATATATAAATATATATATATATAAATATATATATATATAAATATATATATATATATGTACCCCTGGTGACAGCGACAAGATCAAGTGGAGCATGCAGGCCTTGCATACAATTGGCATGTGTCTGGGAAAAGAAGGGGAAGACTTCAGTCTTATGGTGGCTTGTCTAAAACAACAAAAAACAA